>JAJHZJ010000497.1:5154377-5559377 GCA_023548195.1 Bettongia penicillata ogilbyi
AATAGTTTTGTTTTATATTCTAGAAGTAATGGGGAGCTACTGAAGATTGTTATACAGAAGAGCTACATGACTAGACACTTTTGGCAGCTCTATGGAGTATGGATTAGAAGAAAGAGAGATTGGATCCAGAAAGTTCAACTAAGATACTACTGTGGCATTTTAGGTGAGAAGTGACAAGGACTCAAACTAAGATAAAAACCATTTGGATGGAGAGGAGGGGATGGACACAAAAGATGTTATGGAAATTGAACCTTCAAGACTTGGAGACTGATGTGCCGTGGAGAGGAAATAGTAGATGATTATAAAAGTGTGAACTTGGGTGAATGAGGGGATACTGATGTCTTCAAAGGAAATAAGGATGTTTAGAAGAGGAACAGATTTGGGGAGATGGATAAGTTGTATGGAATATGTTAAGATTCCTATATCTGTAAAATGTCTAAGAAAAGATTGCCGTGGAAAGTTGATTATATGGGACAGGGTTGAAGACAAAGATTAAGGTTATTTGCATAGCTCTGGAAGTAATCTGCAGAAAGAATACTTGAAGCCTTGGGAGCATTGAGAAAGAAACAGACAGAAAGAGAATAAAAACCTGAGAGGAAACCTTATGGGACACTTTCACTAAGAAGGCTGGATATGGATGCTGATCCAGGATGCTGGATGAGGAGCCCAGCCAGGCAGGAAAATATTGGCATGAAAGCCAAGGAAGGTGAGACGCTCTGGGAGGAGAGGGTGGTTAATAGTGTCAAAAATTTCAGAAAGGTTAGAAAAAGATTAAGAACCCATCTTTTGATGTAACACTTACGAGATCTTGGTTATACTGGAACGAGAATTTCAGTTGTGTTAAATTTGTGGAGTGGCTGTGAGGAAACGTTATATGAAGTGGTTTGAAAAGCTTTCTTAGTTCATCTTAGCTATGCCAACTCTGCAACAAAATAAATGGTTGAGAAGTGAAAGATTTAGTTAACTAGAGTTTTGTGCAAAGCATTACAAACAAGTGACTTTTTAAAAAAAATCATATAAACTGACTTTTTTTTTCCACTGAATTTCTAGAATAAACGCTCTTTGTAGCTAAAAAGAATCATAAAGAATCCATTTCTTAGTTTAAATTAAAAAAAGGAAGAAGACCTTTAGGAACTTAAGTTTTTAATTCATTTTACCATCTTATTTTTGATGTAATGATGCCATTTAATCCTGAAGTTTTACCTTTGGGAAGGAAAGAGTCCTTTTAGAAGAACACAAAACACCTGAACTTTCTATATGCCATCTCATCCACCATTTCAGATAAAGGTTAGTCCGCTGACCACAGAAAGCAAAGACAGAGAGTGAGGGAAAACATGACTTTCATCAAATCTTATATAGCCAGAGGCTGCAGTCAATTATTTATCATTTCATAGCTGTGAAAAATCAAATGCTTTGAGGCCCAGGAGACTATAAAAGTTCCATACTCTTCTTAGGTTTTGAGAAGTAACTAGGGAATTCTAATCTTCAAGTTCACAAATTAATTTCACTAGGATTTAGCACATGTTCAAATTTGTAAGAAACCCAGAGTCAAGTATTTTGAATATTAGTAATGGATCGATGATATCTTCTTGAAGATGAGCTACCCCCATGAGAGGAAGAATGCTGGAATCAGCAAACTGAAGAGGGTAAATGATGAGCCAGCTTTTTACTTCTTTTCTCATTTGGGAGGCTAGAAGCTAAAGCTGAATCTCTGTCTTTATTTCTCTCTGTTTCTGTCTCTGGGATATTATGGTTTTTACAAAGTGCTCTACATCCCTTTTGATCTTTACAGATCTGTGTGGCAGGTACTGCAGCTGTTATTATCCCCATTTAATAAGTGGGGAAACTGAGGTTCAGAGGACTAGATTGCTTGCCTGGGGGGTTGTGCAGTCAATATCAGGCTCAAGATTGGAAATCAGGTTATTTCAGATTCCAAGTTAAATATAAATTGTACTCTCTTTCACAATCTCATATTAGTTACTGGTCCCAGACAGAGAGAAAAGCTATACTGTCTCCTGTAGCACTATTTCCCTCCATACAGGGATGCCAGTTACACAGCCAGCAAGAATGCTATGACTAATGAATCTGGCCTGGCATCTTCCCACCAGGGTAGGTTATCTATCTGGAATGCCCTGTTGTTGTCATTGTTGAGTTCAATCCTAACTCTGGGATTTTCTTGGTGAAGATACTAGAGCAATTGCCGTTTCTTTCTTCAGTTCATTTTAAAGATATGGAAACTGAGGAAAACAAGGTTAAGTGACTTGCCCAGGGTCACATGGTGTCTGAGGACAGATTGGAACTCAGGTCTTCCTGACTCCAGGCCTGAGCCTCTATCTACTGTCCCACCTAGCTATGTGGGATACCCTAGCCTGGGACAAATAATGCAAGGTATGGCTCTCATATAGGAGTGTTCTTGGTACCTTATTGAAAGGGGTCATTTTTGGCATCCTCATCTATTCTCCTCCCATCTCATAACATTGTGTTAAAATAACTCTTTATCTTCTCCAGATATCTTCCTGCCATCCCTCCTCACTTCCAATATAGCATTCCAACTCCCACTTTAGGTAATGGTTTATTACTCTCCCAGCCTAGACCCAACACACTGCTCCTCTTTGGTTATCTTGATGCCATATCACTGTGTATCATTGCATGGGTACCCTGCCTCTTCCTCTTTCCAACTTTGGGAGTAGTAATCAAATCAAAGTTATCATTCCTAGAATTTTATATCTAAAGCATTCCTCCCTGGCCATTCCTCCTATTGGGATGTAAGCTTCTTCAAGGCAGACTGTTCATTTTTATTTTTGTATCCCTTGCACTTAGCACAGTGCCTGGCATATAGTGCTTAATAATTGTTTTTTCCCTTCATTTATTTAAATAAAATTGATCCTCATAGATTCTAGAATGTTTAAGTTATAATAAATCATAGTGCCTACAGTATAAAGATCAAACTCCTTTGCCCAGCATTACACAACTGAACACCACCCTGTGTTTGCAGACTTACAATGTTCACCTCCGTACATTCTATGTTCTAGACAAAGTGGGTTACTATGACCTCTTAACGTCCAGAGATTTTCCTAGTTCTCTTTTGCTTTTGGACCTTTGCTCATATTGTCCCTTGTGTCTAGAATACTCTCCCAATACAGATTTGATTCTTGGATTCAATTCCCTTCTCTTTCAGACTTTTCTCTTTGCCTCTCTAATGCCCTTGGGTAATATCATTATATGTTATAATTGTTGGTATTTCTATGTGAGCTCCATGAGGGCAGAGACTGTCTTACTTAAACTCTGTATTCCCCTCACCCATTTGTCCCACCTGCACCAATCCAGGACATTTCAGTGGTTATCCAGTAGAAAGAATCCTGGATCAGAAGTCTAAAAATATGGGTGCAGTTCCTGACTCTGATAACTAACCCTGTTTAACCTTGGGCAAGTCACCCTTTCATGTGGTTCCTCAGTTTCTTTATCCGCAAAATGAGAGATCAGACAAGAAGACATCAAGGATCACAGAATTTAAGAGTTCTACATTTTACAGGTGGGGTCACTGAAGTCCAGGAAAGTAAAATGACCTACCTAAAGATATGAAGCAAGTTAGGGACAGGGAGGAGATTCAAACTCAGGACCCCTAATTCCCAGTATAATGTCCTTTCTACTACGCTACCTTCAGACCAAATTAGGTTCCATTTAACGCAAAAACTAGAGTGGAAGACAAAATGTAAAAAAGACAATTATATTGAATATATCAGGGAACCAGATAGAATGAGTTGGATAGGGCTTGAATGTACTTGGATTCAATGCTGTGATTTTTATTAGTTTTCTATTTGCTAAATTAATTGTCAGATCTGAAAACAAAGTAGAATTCATTTCTGCTTCTTCACTTAGCCCATTCTTTTGCACAGGGAAGGGGGCCAGCGCTTGTAATTGTAGCTCAAGATGGACAATGGTATGGTGCTTGATGTCAAAACATGTTCCTTGTCCTATTTTCTTTCTTCACTTCCGAGCACCTCTGTGCTTTTGTGTTTATTTGAACTGCTCACCTCTGGGCCGTTCTCATTTATTTTTCTGCCTTGTCTGAGCATCATGGGAGGTGAAGTTGAAAGAGAGGCAGAGCCGCTGTGGGGCTGGAAATCGTTCTGGTTCATTACCTGAGTGTGGAGCTTCTGCACCCCCCGCTTCCCCAATGCCACTCTGGAGTGAATGATTACACGTCCAGGCCTCTTTGACCCTTGCAACCTGCCCCTGTTCCCCCTTCTCCCCTACTTGTTTCCTTTCCATGACCTTCAGTTTATCAATCCCATTCCCTCTGTCTACTTCAGGGAACAGATGCCCCTGTTGCTGGGTTCAGCTATTACACAAACAGGCTTTCAACAAAGCTAGACAAGGTGCTGGAGGTGGGGGTGGGGGGCGCCTACTGAGGAGGCAGTGAGAGCACTTTACACTAGCACAAACTATTAAGCTTCCACCCAGGACACGGGCATGATTACCTGGAAGTTCCACTCAATCAACCAACCCCTGGAAATGGAATCTGGCCTGGGGTTTACTCTGTTGGAGACACAAGTGAATGGATGTCAGGCATGAACAATCATACTTGGTATCTTGAGCAGCTGCCCAATGGTTAAACTGAAGGTTTATTTCCTTATTAAACAATGAAACAGTAAGGAGATGAGACATTAATGATTTTACGGTTAGAGAGTGATAAATTTGCATGCATGACTTAAGTCAGAGAATCCCAGAACTTCAGAGCTAGGTAGGAAACTCAGAGATCATCTAGCCTGGTCCCCTCAGTACATAGAGGAAGAATTTAAAGCCTGGAGAGGGCAGTGACTTGGTCCTTGTCACCCAGCTACCACTTCTCTTTTTAGTGCCCAAGGGATGGAAAGTATGCTTGCTGCAGAGTAGGGCTCCCTGGCATTCAAGGTTTACCATTCTGTCCTGGTGACTAAATATGAAAGTGAAAGGAGCCTGGATGTATCCTACTGGTAGAAGTTATTTCCAGCAGGAATTCCTTTGCATAGTTGGTACTCTCAGTACCCATTATGAAGATGTGTAAAAAAACTTTTACATGCCCTAATTAGAGTCTGCTCTTATAACCAGGAACCATTAAACTGAGAATTGAGTAGCTTAAATTCTTTTGCTTCCCTTGCCTTCACTGAGCTGTGAACAAGTTAATATTCTAGATACGTTAGGAGAGATGCACTCATGAAATTGAGGGCTATTCAAAGAAGTATTTTCATTTATACTAATCATAAAGCAATGGACAAAATCTCTAGGTTACTGTTAGACATTAACTTGCTAATGGACATTAACCAATCACAGAGTATAAGCAATGGCTGGGACCTGAGAGATCAGGAACATAGCATTATCGGTTATTCAGGCATTTAGTTGTACCTACCTCTTCATGATCCTACGGACCAGAATGCCAATACTGTCTATGTGGTTTTCTTGGCAAAGATACTGGAGTGATTCGTCATATCCTTTTCCAGTAGAGTAAGGCAAACAGAGGTTAAGCGCCTTGCCCAGAATTATAGAGCTAGTAAGTGTCTGAGGTTGGATTTGAACTCAGGTCTTCCTGATTCTAGGTCTAGCACTCTATTCATAGTATCATAGGACATAGATTTTTTGATCTAGAATGGGACTTCAGAGATAATCTAGTACAGCGCTCTCTATTTATAGATGAGGTTATATGATTGATGTTATTGGATATTGTTCTGCCTTCCACACTCTACAATCCAGCCAAACCAAACTTCTCTTTGTTCCTCACACACGGCACTACATTTCCCATCTTGTTCCTTTGTATTTGCCCATCCCACATGATTGGAACACATTCTCTCTTTATCTCCTTCACAGAGTCTCTCTTTCTTTAAGATGAATTTCAAGCACCATCATCTGCCTTTCCTGACCCCTTCCCTTGCTGGGGTCCAAATCACCTTAAATTTTGCCATTTTGTATATATTTGTATTTATTCACCTTATATTGACTCTTTATGCATTTTTATATGTACTTCCCTTCCCCCAATATAATGTAAACTGCTTTAGAGTAGGAATTGTTTCATTCTTTGTACTCATATATCCAGTGCCTAGCACAGGGTTTGCAACAGAGTAGGCACTTAATAATTATTTATTTCTTGATTGTTTGGCTCAGACTCCTGTCAAATTAGTGACAGAGCAAGAACTAGAACCCATATCCGCCGACTAAAACTATAGTCTCTTGACCAGCAAAATGATCTTTCTACTACCCTAGGCTGTCTCTATAATCCTATAAGGAACCCATTCATTGAAGCCACTTGACCAGTCTCCAAAGTAGTTGCCCAAAGTAGGGAGACATTCCCCAAAAGTGCAAAGTGTCTCTTCTCACCAGTAGGGCAAAATTAGGTCAATAATGCCTCCTCTGCATCACCATTACCCTGGCAATCAAGTTACTATTGTATCATCTTGACTAAATATGAAAGTGAAAGAAATCTGCACGCTTCTGGTAGACAAAAGGAAGTTTGCTCAGCAGTAATTTCTGGGCAAACCTGGTACTCCCAGTACCCATTATACAGATGTGTAATAAAACCTTTATATGCCCAAATTAAAGTCTATTCTCTCGTGTCCAAGAACTATTGAGCTGTTGATCAGCTAAAAATCTTTTGCTTCCCTTTTTAGCACTAAGTTGTGAACAAGGGAGGATATACAGGTGTACTCAGGATATATAAGTCTTTAAGTGGAAATATTTGAGAAGTAGTCATGACTTTGACTTCTGATGGAATTTGTATCCCACCTATTTGATAATCTTTGACAAATCCTGAAAATGGAATCTAAGAGAGACTTAGGAGACTATTACAGTTGTTGAAACTGGACTCCCAAATACTTAGGACCTCATATAAGCTTGATCTTCTCATTGCTTCATATCTGTGTAGTCTCCAAGAAAGTATAGCAATTGATAACAATAATTGCATTTGTATAACACTTGAAGACACGTAAAGTGCTTTATAAATGCCATCTCATTTGATTCTCACAATTGCCCTGTGAGATAGGTCCTATTAACCCAGTTTATAGATGAGGAAACCACTACTGACTAAAGTTAAAGTGATATTTCAGGTCACACAGACTAGTGTAAGATTTGAACGCTAGCCCCAACTCTTTCTGACTATAAGTCTAGTACTCTATCATATACTTCCTCGCCTACTTTGGCTGGCAAAAAGTAAAAAATTCAAATCCACCACATATTGTAGAGTGAAAAAGTCAGAAGACCAGGGTAAGAATCCTAGCTCTGCTTCTCCCTATCTGCATTATCTGTACAATTGTTCTAGTAATAAATAACAGAGGAAAGAGTGTGGTTATCAGCCTTAGAAAGTCTCAGAAAAGTATGGGACCTCAGAGGCCAGCTAGTCGAGCCTGTGCCTAAGAAAAAAATATAATAATAACTAGCATTATTGTTTTCATATTTACCAAGAACTTTCCCTAAAATAACCTGGTAAAATAGGCAATGGAGCTAATTAATTATTATCCCATTGTTAGAAATATGGAAATTGGGGCTTACAGAGGGTAAGTGTACAGTAATAGAACCAGCAACTAAACCTAATTCTCCTGTCATCCAGTCTTTACTTGAAGATGTCAAGTGAGCAACCTGCCATTTTTCAAGCTAGTCCTTTCTACTTTGAATAACTCGCATTGTAAGAAATTTTTCCCTTACACGTTGAGTTAAATTTTTGCGCTCTGTACCTTCCACCCATGGTTCTTAATTCTACCTTCTGGGCCCAGAGAGAATAAAAAAAAATTCTAATCTTCCAAAAAACAGCCCTTAAAATATATCAACTCAGCCAACACACCCAGAAGTCTATTCTTCTCTAGCTAAACCTTTTTCAGGTCCTTTAGGCTTTCCACCGTTCTTGCTGCTCCCCTCCTCTTCATTCTCTGCAGTTTATCAATGTCTTTTCTAATTAGGGTGCCTGGAATTGAACACATTACTCTAGATGAGCTCTGACTGGGGCAGAGAACAGTGGTACTTGTTCCAGGCACCAAATCTCCCTTATAGCCCAAGATCAAATTAGTTTCTTTTTTTTCTTTCTGGCTGCCAATGTCATGGAGGATAATGATAAAACAAATGGCTAGCACTTAGGTGGCACTTTAAGGATTACAGAATGCTTTGCATACTTTATTTCATTTAATCAGCACAACAACCCTGTGAGGTAGGTGCTATCATTGTCCTTATTATATAGCTGAGGAAACTGAGGAAAGTTTAATTAACTTACCTAGGGTCACAGAGCCAGAGAATATCTGAGGTAAGATTTGAATTCAGGTCTCTCTGTCTCTTAACTCCAACCCTATTTTTACTGTACAACCTAGCAACAAAAGCAAGGTCAATGGTCATTGACTGATTGTGAAACAATCTAGGGTCCCAGCTACTGCTAGAGTTGAGAGGTGGTAGAGTTAGGAGAGACAGATCCTTAAGTTTTCTAAATCATGATTCCCTCTGCTTCGTTACAGCTTCTTATAGATAGATTAAAATTATTACTGGGAGCAGCTAGGCCACACGATAGATAAAGCACCTCTCACCCCACCCTCCCCCCAGAGTCAGGAAGACCTGAGTTCAAATCTGACCTCTGACACTTTACTGGCTGTGTGACCCTAGGTAAGTCCCTTAACCTCTATTTCCCTCAGTTTCCTCATCTGTAAAATGAGGATAATAATAGCACCCACCTCACAGTGTCATTGTGAGGATAAAAAGAGATAAGATTTATAAAATAATTAGCGTAGTACCTAGCCCATAGTAGGTGTTATACAAATATTAGCTATTATTATTGCTGTATTTATACTTGCAACCAGACATGTGTAAGCCGGAGAAAGCTGATGTAGTAGAATCCTTCTTCTCTATCCCTCTCTGTTGTCCTTGGCTACTAGGACTGTTAGAGAATAATATTTATGTTAGGTCATCTGGGGGAAATGAAAGTTCAATTATAAATAATCTCTCTCGTCTTTATTTATTTCTCCCACCTATAGTGTTGGTCCCACGTAGGAAGGGTTTGCAGCTGGCGGCAGCCAGACCCAAGGGATTAGTGAGTTCCTAGACTGAGCTGCCCTCATTCGACTGCCAGGACAATGACTACCTCAGGTCTACTTCTGGGCCTGGTCCAACCTTGGATGATATATTATGTTTATTCCTGCCCAGCTTCTACCTTACTGTTCCCTAGCCTCCACATTCCCCAGATGATTACATACCAAAGGCTTGCACACTAAAATAAAGTTTAATATATAAAGGAGAATGAATCAGCACAGAAAGGAAAAGTGAACAGAACATTCAGTGAGAAAGGGAGCTGTTCAAAACAATGGAAATGCCATAGTCTCACTTTCTACTGAAAAGGAGCAGGGATGGGATTAGGAGGATCAAAGAGATGTATATGTGAGGGAGTCATTTCATCTGAAACAGATTTGGTCAGAAGCAGAGGGACCATACCTTCTATGGCCTTCCTTGGGTTCTTATGGGCTTTCTGGATGCAAGGAAGAAACAAGTTGCCCCAAGTTTCTCTTCTTCAAGATGGAGAATGTGTATGCTTTCCCCAAAACTTTCTCCATACTCTCCTGCATATTTTTCTACCAAACAATCTGTCACCTACTCATACAGTCTCCTAGAGTTTCTCTTCAAAACATCTGGTGCTGTGCCTCCTGAAGACAATGTGTTTGTATGTATGCATGTATGTATGTATGTATCTATTGATTGATCTATCACTCCTTCTAGCATCTCTAATTTAAATTTAAAACCTCAGCTCCTATAGTTTGGGAAATTGACTGCAGGATAGTTAAGTGGTTCTATATGCACTCCTTTGGATAACAAGACGTTACTGATTGGTTAAGAAATATCAGAGTCCCCTATGCTGCATCAAGTTTACCTAGGGAAGGGTGTGGGGGAAAGACTTCAAACTGTTGGCAAATGCTTCAAGGAAGAAGAGTGAGAAGGGTAGTCTGGAGAGGCAGTTGTGAATTTTTTAATGGATGACTGGGGTGCTTCCAAAGGCTCGGACATGAAAAGAAGCAGGTTTCCAACCAGATCCTTTCTTTCTTATCACCGTAACCCTAGAGGCTGCTGCAAGAGGACTCTTGGTGAGAGTGTAGACGTCCCCTTGGTTGAACTGAGATCTCTCGCTCTCATATGAAGAGTTCATTCTCTCTTGTGTGTTCTTAGGTCTAGCCTAATCTGCTTACTTACTGCTTGCTTTTTAGTAAGCAGATTGACTTGCTATTTTTTATGATCTTTTGTGCAATCAGCATTTGGTGGAAGGAAGTCAAGATTGAAGAGGCAGTTAACTGTTCACTGTCCCGTTGAGAGCAGTCTGGGAAAGCGACTTAATCTGAAGGACTATTGAACTCAAGCTACACATGCTTGTTGTTGTTGAGAGACATAATTCCAACTTAATGCCCTTCTTGGAGACAGGAGAGTGAAGGAGAGCTCACCAGTCCGCAGGGGTCCTGAATACTACCTGCTCCTCTTCCAATAGGCTGCTGGCAGCGCCTACATAAACCTCCTCTTACTTTCCACAGAGGGTGGAAATCTCAGTCTGTCTTGGTTGTGGGTGCCCACCATGGAGGTCAGCCATATCCCACGGCCTAAACACATAGACCTATGAGGTGGGTTACTGACATAGGTATCGTTATCTATACATACCAGATTAAAAAACAGAAGCTCAGAGAGTGTAACTTGCTCCCTAGGTAAAGTTCCCTAGAGCGCTCAGAATTTGAACCTAGGCCTTCTTGACTCCCAGTCCAGTATTCTATCTACTGTAAACAACATCACCTCCAAGAAACCTTGTCATGCTAAACTGCAAACCAATTGGGAACTCGTTAGGCTGCAGAGATGTTTGGCTTGATCAATGTGTTTTTAGCCTGTGGAATAAGCATTGGCATTTAGACTGGCTGTTCATATTGACTTAGGACAGCTGGAGACATTTTAGAGGCAAATATGGTGAGTAGGTTCTCACTGATGCACATTATGCAGCCTAAAGTAAGGGAATGAAGGCTCCTGTTTATGTGACGATTTCTAATGGGATGATGGACACTAAGCTGAACCATGTTGGTGGAGCAGGACTTGCGAGTTTCTGGAAGACGTGAGTTGGAGCAGGAGACTTTTTAACATTTTTTTTTGTGAGGTTAGAGAGAAGCTAAAGAAAAAATCAGATAAGATTATGAAAAATGGAATTATTAAAAACAAAGACAGGTGAGGAGAGAAGAAAGAAAACAACTTGGAGCGAAGCCAGGATATATTGCCTGAGATGGGAAATTTGTATCAGTTATATAAAACAACTAAGAAGCTGACTTTCCAGAAACAACTGAAACTCCTATCAATCTTCTGCGTTCATTGCTGGGGGATGGGTTAAGGGACTAGGAGTATGTGTGTGTGTGTGTGTATATGTGTGTATATATATATATATATATATATATATATATGTGTGTGTGTGTGTGTGTGTGTGTGTGTGTGTGTGTGTGTGCGCATGGGAAAACAGATGAAGTGTGGTTAAGGACAAATTTAATTTGTGGTTCAAGGAAAATTAGGGTGATATAATAGAAAAACCAGGTAGTATGGTGGAAGACACATTAGCTCTGGAGTTAAAATTCTCAGATATGAGTCTTGACTCTTCTCATTACTACCTCATGACTTTTGGCTAGTCCTTTCTTCTTTCTGGGCTTTCTTCACTGTCACATGTGGGAATTGGACTATAGGACCTCTCAAGTCGCTTCCCATTCAAACGTATAATTACTAAATGATGAGAACAGCTGCTATTCTGATGAAAGCTTCTTTGCCGGCAAAGTGATTAAAACTGAGGTAAATCTCCTAGTTAGGAGCATGAAATTCCACATCCCTGGGAGATGTGGTTGGCCTTTGGGGAGCAGTCATCATAACCGTAATAACAGCAGCTTGTATTTATATAGAGCTTTACCTACATAACTCATTTGACTGCAACAACTCTATAAGGTAGGCACTATTACTATTACCTTCATTTTATAAATGAGAAACTGAGGCATAGAGAGATTAAATGATTTGCCCAGGGTCACGTAGTAAGTATCTGAGGCAGGATTCACACCCAGGTCTTCCTAATTCCAAACTTCACCGAGCCCTGGGCATTCTATATGCTAGCATAGGAAGGATGGCATAAGTTGGCAATTGAACCCCCAAAGCACAGGCTATCAGGAAGCACACTTGGTTCTGGTGAAGAATTAGTTTAGTGATATGCTGTTTACTGACTTTCTGAAAAAAAAAATGTGCCCATGACATTTTTAAATTTAACATGTACATTAACATTTTCTCTATCACTTTCTTAAGTCCAGACAATTACAATAAAAACAATAAATCACATCCTGGCTTGTAACATTTGCCTATTTCTGAGGTATAAATGCTCACACTAAAAATTTAGTTATCAGCTCTTGAGTTGGTTTGAGATGTGCATCACTAGATTAATCTTAACATCACAGAATTTGTGAATCTCATGTTCAGGGTGCAAGGTGGGGTCCAAGAACCAAGGAGAGGTTATCCCTCTATAATGTGTTCGGAATGGCTGAGGGGATGGACAGAAAGGTACAGAAAGACTATCTTGTTCATCTTTTCATTTCCCTTTCTAGTGCTTTGCATATTGTAAGTGTTCTATAAATGCTTATTGAGATGAATTGAATTAACTTCCATTATTTTCTACCTTATCCCTTTAAAAACCCAGCATTGGTGAGGTACTGAGCCCCTTTGGAACACTCTACCTAGAAAAAGATATAAGCTGCAGGTGTGGGCTGATTAAGGACTTGCACCTGTCCACAAAGTCAGGTATCTAGGCTAGAGAAAAGGCCTGTTAGGAGGAACCCTGCAGTTAGGACATATTTTGTTTTGGAATAATTTTTAAGGCATTAAGCTCCCTTAGCCTCCTTATCTGCCTCAGAGCTTCAGAATCTGACACTGTTTTTACCACAGAGTGTTTGAAAAATACTTTTTGAATAAATGTACTTCAGTGAGTCAGGGATCCATGATTTCATTGATTTGGGGCACTCCATCCATTAACACAATTTTCTTCACCTCTCTCCTTTCCTTCTTGAGTTTCTATGGCTGAAAAACATTATGATATGGTATCCAGTCCTATGGTCCTTCGCCTCTTTTTACTTAGGTAGGCTGGCTGTGTGATAGCAAACATAATTATTCTATAGGCTGCAGATGGGCCTATTTCCTTGTGTACAACAAAATCAAATAATTAAATTTCATATGAAGGTATCAGAACCAAGAATCCTCTAGAATCTGTCCCAATTTGAGCTTAATTTATAACCAAAAGTCTAGAGTATGGGGGAAGGCAGACTCTTGCATTATCCCATTTTATCCCAAGTGCAGAAGCTGGAACCATTTCAATATTAAAGAGAATGGCTCCTTGACATTCTCTGGGCTCTGAAAGCAAAACAGGCTAGCACCGGAGGCATTTTGAAATTCTCCTGAGAACTGTTGCCAATTACATTTTATTGCTTAATTATTTTTACTTGCCTGCCATCAATTAGCTAGATCTAGCCCATGCTTGCTGCAGCTCTGTTGGTAGTGGATGACTTTTCAACTGCCTGGGTATTGGTTGCCTGATTAATGATAAATTCTTTTAAAATACTAATGCGGCATGTAGAATGCCAGAGGTCCAGACTGACAGCTCAAGGAAAAAAGTGCCTCTGAGAATGGAAGTAGTCAGCAGCCATTTCTGTAGCCCATTTCTTATTGGGTGAAGACAGAATTTGGAATAAGTTAAAGCCTATTTCCACCTATTCAACTTTACTTTGGGGTGTGGTTGGGCTTGGGCTTCCCATAGTCTTTTAGAAGATGCTAATAAAGAATCACCTTCCAACTAGTAGTTTATTTAAATAATCTTTAACTCAGCAGATTTGAAGGAAGGACCTTGTTTTCCTCTTTCCTTCTCCTTCTTTAGACTATTGAAGTCTTCAATTCTGACTTTCTGTTTAGCTCCCCTTCCTTGTAGTTCTCTTTAAGCCACATGATCCTGAAGTCTAAAGGTCTTTAAATTTAGCCCACTCATTTCATATTTAGAGATACACTGAATTTCCTCTTCCATTTTGATGTTAGTCACGTCTCCCTCTCTGAAGAGCCCATTGGTGGCTTTTAGAAATACCACTGGCTCATTTTGGTGTAATGTTCTCCATTATTAGCTGCCAGTTATTTGTGCTCCAATTTCATTTAACCAATTAATATTAATTAGCTTTTATGAAGGGATATTTATTTCTAAGAAACAACAAGGCCAGAAGTTACAAACATTGCCCCCCAGCATCTCAGGGAACATTCTTTCCTGTAGCACGTCAGTCCCAGAGGAGAGTGGGCTCAGGCTTAATCCAGTTTTTACGCAGCCTTTGCCCCACCAAGCTCACTTCCAAATACATCCTGAACAATGGATAGATGAGTCCACATCTCTGCTCCTGTTAGATGGAGCCAGGCAGGTCTCTCAGTCCTTTACTCTTTACTGTCTGACTTTTGCAAGTTCTAGCATAGACTCTGCTCCCAGTCCCTGTGGTGGTTCACTTCTTCTGAAGCTCAGAAAGTCGTAGTCATTTTTAATCTCAATCACCCAAATTCAAGAAAGAAGAGACACAACAGAGGTAGTTGTGTGAACCCTGATTCATTCAAGTTCTGGCTGAGAGGGCTAAAGGTATTCTATCCCCTGTGTCACCTACCTGCCAACCTATGGCAACAATCCCTTTTGATTTACTAAGACAATAAAATAGTCTCTTAGGAAGCAGCTCGGTAGAATGAAAAGGACAGGAAATTTTGAGTTGGAAGAACAAAGCTTTGCTACTTCCTATCTCTGTGAACTTGGAACAAGTCACTTAAAATATCTGGTCCCCACTCTTCCTATGTATAAAATAAAGCACTTGGCACAGATTATTTCTAAAGTTTCAATCATCCCACCCTAAAGCCCACAAACATGTAGTTCTTTTTAATACCCTGAATCCTGTACTAGGATGCTATTTTTGATAATGTCAGCATAGAAGAGACAGCACTTTAAAAAAAACAAATCAGCTGTTCCTGCCCTTTTCTGCCCTTTACATATGCTGTGGCCAGGTGATACGAGTGTACAAGGGGCATACTTGACTTTCCTGAGATCCAAGATTTTGACCTTTCTTGAACTCAGTGACCTCCCCTAGAGGTATAAATGTTCATATTGAAAACTGAACAATAATTTTTCTAGCTACTTCCAACTGGCTCAAGCATACCCCAGTACAGGCACATTCTTCCACTCATTCAGGTTGAAAAGTTCAGTCATCTTTGATTCCTTAATTTAGCTTACTTCTACATCAAATCTGTTGCCAAATTTTGTCATTCTAGCTCCACAGTATTTTTTGAGTGTTATCTCTTCTTTTTAGCTCCCACCCCCAATCCTCCCTCCCCCAGTTCACTTCTCACCTGGTTGTTGGTTGGTTGGTTGTTGTCCTTCCATTTTGAAGAGGACCAAAATGACATCACCATGATAAAGTGAAGTTTCACTGTGTCCAACTGTGGCTGATCAGACCCGTACGAGCTCAGGATGCTCTACCACAGGTTGGACGCAGACAATCCATGTGCATATTTGGGGTGGATTTGTGCATCTCCAAATTTGTGCATCTTACATTTACTTTGTGATGTCTCAATCATGCTTTCCTCATAGAATACAGTACCCTTTCAGATGTGAGCACACCATGTTGAGTAGTTCTGTGCCAGTGTCTCCCATGCTGCACAATCAAATCCAAAGCTCTTGAGAGAGACCTTGAAAGTGTCCTTGTATCACTTCTTCTGACCACCAGGTGATCACCTACCCCATGTGAGTTCTCCATAAAACAGTCTTTTTGGCAAGAGTATGTTTTGCATTTGAACAATAGCCTTCTAATTGTGGTCCTCACTCTAGAATAGGAGTGAAGAACCTGTAGTCTTGAAGTCTAGGTTCTCCTTGGGTGTGGTCTTTTGACTGAGTCCAGGTTTTACAGACCAAATTCTGTTATTAAGGGGATTTGTTCTATGAAGTTTAGATTTGGTTAAAGGACTGCACTTGAGTATCTACAGGGTCACATATGACCTTGAGGCCATGGTTTCCTCACCCATGGTCTAGACTCTCTTGTCTCCTCCACACAGCTGCCCAAGTGACATTTCTAAAGGGCAAGTTTGACTTGGATTTATGGAGTATTGCCCTACTCACACTTTACTCACTTCTTGTTGCCTCTAAGATAACTATAACTCACTCTTTGTCATTTAAAGCCCATTACAAACTGGTCCCAACCTGACTTCCCAGACTTATTATAGATTTCGCTCTCCTCTCCTCCCCTTTGCACCCAGTTATTGTCCAGCTTTCTTGTTTTTCTTCACACATGATATTCCTTGCCTTTGTACTAGTTATTCTACTTGTCTGGGATGTAACTCCTGCTGTGCCTCTATCCTTTAGACTTCTATGTTGTCTTTGAAAATTAGTTCAAATACTACTTTCTGTATGAAACTTTTTCAAATCCTCCTCAAATCCTGAATCTGTGTATATATGTATGTGCATGTAAATATAAATATTTGTGCATGTGCATGTATGTGTATATGCACATGCATGTGTGTGCATCCCCCCCACACACACATGCAGAGTCTCCCTGATAGAATGTAACATCCTCAAGGGCAGGTAAAGTTTTATTTTTGTCTCTATCCTCAGTGTGCCTAGCACAATGTCTGCCATATAGTGTGCCCTGAATGAATATTTGTGGATTGGTTGAACAAATGGACCATATCTGCCTCTAGTCATCCCTAGGGGTCCTGGCATTCCCCAAATCGGGAATATGGAATATCATGGATGTTGCTAGAACTTATAACCACTAGGAAATGTCCAGACTGTTTGACTGGGGCAGCCTTGAAGAGTGAGTACTGACACAAAACTTTTTATCAATTACAACATGGAGGACTCTCCTAGTAGGACTATAGGGTAAAAGTAAGACTCAGCATTTATACTTACCTGATCGGAGCAGGGGAAAAAAGTATTGTATAGACAGTCCTGGGAATGCTGTAGTATATGTAGGCACACAGTGATTCAGAAGCCTGACAATAGCAAAAGCCTGTCGCACAGCATAATCTGCATAGACCTCCGTGGAGGAATATTCTAATGAGGTCCCTTTGGACCAGTACAGACTTACAGCTCCTGGCTTGCATTCAAATGTTGAACCTTAAGCTAGTATTTCAGAAAAGTCTGCCTTCTCTTGTCAAAGGCAGAAACAAAAGCAAACAAAACAGCTCCCTCCCCATCACTTTTTTAATTGCAGAAAGAAACCTCTAAATAAACAGCCTTAAAACAGCCCTTCTGGAACACAGGGTCCCTGTCCTTCCCTCAGCGTCTGTTAAATTACAGTCACTGCATGTGTACAAGCTATGTTCTTTCCTTAAGGAGAAAGGAAGATTCCATATGGCTTAGTTTTGCCTGGAAATAATCACTCGATCAGCAAGCACTTATTAGGTGCCTACTAGCTGCGGGGCACTGTGCTAGGATACAAATGCAATAAAACCATCTCAGTTTGCTTAGAGATTACATCCCAATGGAAGAGAATACAAGGAATACACACACACACACACACACATATGGAGAGAGAGAATAAATGCTGAGGCCCAAATCAATGTGAAAGGCACCCTGCAATATTGATACGTATAGCATAGCACATGACTATCAAGCCTGAAACCAAAAATAATTGTTTGATCTTGGAAAAATCCATGAAGAAGATAATTGAATAAATGAGCAAAACCTCAGAAATTAGAATAAAAAGATTATGGCCCAGGCTGTTTTTCAGAAGTGAAGCAAGTAGGGAAGGAAAGCAAGAAAACTTGAAAACAAGATAGCCAAGGGACAATAAAAAATTTGATCCATTTCTGATTGATTGATCTCAACATTCTAACCTTTCATGATCTAGAAGGACATGTTAATTATTGCCACCAACTTTATCATCTAACAGTTTTATAAGTACATTATCTAAGTTACTGATTAAAAATGCTAAACAGAACAGGAGTAAGTAGCTGTCACAGGAAACTCCTCCCTTCAAGTTAATATTACTCTATTAACATCCACTACTTAAGTTTGGTCATTTTACCATTTCTGAATCAAAATAATAGCGCTACCTTCTTAAGAGTGATAAATGAAGCAGAAACAGACAGTAGAAAAACCTGGGTTAATGTTCTGGAATAGCTGGTGGAATTATGGCAAAAGAAAAAAATGGGGAAGAGCGAGATCTTGGAGGAAAGGTGAGATAATCTTTTGTGTTCAATCTGAATTAGCAGCCAGACTTGACAGAAAAGCTGTAACTAGGTCATCGAAGGACATAGGGAGGTCATAGGATATACAAGATTAAGAGGAAGGCTTAGATGTGGGTTTAGGAAGAATCTGTGCTTAGATAACAATGGATGAATGCAGCCAAAGTGTCACTCAAGGAAAGATCAAGGACAAAGGCATGACAAGAGAAGTTTATAATCAGGAAAACAGTCCCAAATGGAGACAAGATAAATGGTTTGTTTGTTGGTAATTTTTAATGAAGATGGAACAGATCCAGGCAATTTATAAAGTAAGACTTGTTCTTAACTCACTCTCTTTCTAATTAGGTCTGTGTCATGGTGAACATCTCACATCAGCAAGTTTTAGTCTTGGTCCTGGTGGCTGCAAATGCTATCGTACAAACAGATGCATTAAAGACGTTTCAGAGGTCCCACTGATTTCATTAAATCCGTAAACATCTTGGAGCTCCTGATTTGTTCATGTTGGAGGTATTTAATTTTAGTGGTGGTTTAAGGAGCACCAAGTGGAGCAAAGTTCATATAAATTAAACTAAGTTTACCTCTGTGAGCTGATCACTACTTCAGAGAAGCTCACTGGAGTCATTGGGCATCACTAAGGAAGAATGATAAGAAAATATCTTCATCTGCATTATAGCACATAACCCAATAAAAAGAAGGAATTCAAGTTTAATTAGAACTGTGACGTGGGTGCTTAGTGGTCCGCTTTTGCCAAAAGTAGATTAAATATTCAACAGAGACTTTTGAGGGGGAACATAGAATAAAAAGAAAAATAGTATGGATACATAGCATGAGTCAGTAGAAAGAACACCATATTTGGATTCAGACAATCTGGGTTCAAATCCTATCCGTGGCTCTTACTACTTGTGTGACTTAGACAAGCTATTAACCTTACAGGGTTTTAGTTTTCTCATATGTAAAATAAGGAGGCCCAACTAAATGACCCCAACAGTGTTTCCCAGTACTCAAAACTATAATCTTCTATAAAATGAATGAAACATAAGAGTAAAAATTCCTGGGTTTCAAGTCCTAGCTGTCACTTGTTTAGGTTCATAGCCCTGAGTGAATAATTCCACCTATCTATGCCTTCATTTCTGTGTGCCTCCACTACTCCTTGAGGAAAATGAGAGCATTAGAGGAGAAAATTCATAGACAACCATGAAAACAGGTCCAAGGTAGTAAAAGAACAGAAGAGATAAATGTCTATTGGCTCACTGGGATAAGAGGAAAGATGACTGAAGAAAGTAACTCTGATTTAGACTCTGGAAGTGACACATGACTAAATTTGCTAATGAGAGCTGTTATATCAAGGGCAGCAAGTGCTAGGAGGCTGAAGTCATTTGGGATAGGGTAGTCAAGTAACCTGACCCTGAAATTCATCACATCTGTTGGGAAAGGAGTGCATGCTAATGTAATATACCTCTCTCCTCTTGGCAGGGAGAGTCAAAGAACTACTGGGACAGAATGTTATATACCTTGACAGGTGAGATGACTTCATTGGCCATTTTTGCGTAATTGTTTTTCTTTGTCACAATGGAGGGTTCAATTCAGGAGGAATGAGGAAAGATGTATTTCCAGAAATGAAGATAAGTAGAAAACAAAGATATCTATAAAACTTAATTTTCAAAAAGAGTAATGAAAAAGAATCCATAAATTCTGGTTGAGTGAAGGGAAAGCTATCATAAAAATTCATTTGGTAAGACTGTAGCAAGTCCTTCTAGGGAATGTGATCTTAAAGTCATATAGCCTCAATTCTGAAAGAGACTTTAGAGATCTAATAGTCCCATCCCTTCATTTTCATTTACAAGGAATGTTAAGACTCACAGAAACTTGGTGACTTGCCTAATTTCAAGCAATTCATTAATAATAGAACTAGGATTTGAAACTTAGTCCTCCACAGTCCAAATCTAGGGTCTTTTTTTCACTATGTAACACTGTCAGTCCCAGAACCCAACAACTCTTCATTTCTCCTAGAAATGCTCTCAGTTGAAACAAGCCAATACAGAGCATTCCTCTTAATTTTAAGGAGTTAGAGAAGATAGTAGCATTAGGAAGTAGAAGGAGCAGCTGAGTGTGAAGAATAAAAGCTTTCTGTTCAAATGCTGTGAGATCTTAAGCAAGTCACTCCATCTTTCAGGGTCTCTTTTAACTAGAAAAATGAGGGAGTTGCCTCAGATCATCTCTAATAGGGTTTTTTCCATCTGTTAGCTAGTATCATTATCATCTGTAAAATGGGAATAATTACAGTATACATGATGCATATTTATAATTTATACACACACATTATTAATACACCTGGGTGTAAGCATAACCAAATAAAACTCTAGGTTTAAAAATAGACCTGAGTTAAGCTTTGGAAGGTACACCACCAGAATGCACTCAAATTTTGCCATTTTCTTTTAAAACTTAACTTAAATCCCTGTTGCAATCCTTTGATATGGTCTGCTTTCTCTGTAGCTACCCTTGGATCAAAACCAAGAAGTTAGCAAGGGAGAAGACAAAGTGAGTGTATACACAAAGAACATATACCCCTGATGTGGTCCCCACATTACTTCGCTGTGACACTTGATCATTGCCCAATACACTGTCTCAAAGAGGCAATAATGGTGTCAATCATTATTATCAACAATAAGAACAACAAAAAATAAACTCAAAGGAAGAAACCAAACTATAGGTTAGAAACTAGAAAATAACGATTACCAAGTAGATTTTCCATTTTAAGTAAGTCTATTGGGGAAATCACTCAGAATTCCCTCGAATGAGAAAATAACCAATTCACCTATAGGTACCAGCACAAATCATGGATGGCTGAATATCAATGCATTATTTCATTTTGGAATCCTGAGATCAAGCAGATATTGATGCCTGTCTATCTTTGTCATCATCTTCCTGTCATCTTTTTGTCAGTGTCCCTTCTCTCAAGTAATAGAATGCTCAGCTAACTTTCTTGTTCTTGGAACTCAGGAGTTGTTAAACCTTCCTCTGGGTGGCAAAGCTGAATGATAAACCAAGGCCTCTTATTTTGAGTTCCTATGGCAACCTGTCGGGTCAGCATTGTGTAGGGGATAAAAAAATCAACCGAACAAACAAACAAAAAAAACCCTTCAGTGTTCCGAATGTAAGAGGACCTTGGTTTTTGTCTCGCTCTGCCATGAACTGATGATGTGACCTTAGGAAGGTCAAAAGATACAAAGCTGGAGGGGATCTTGGAGCTCATCCAGTCCCACTTGCTCATTTTACAGATGGGAACACTGAAGCTCAGAGTGGTAAAGTCACTTGCTCAGGGTCAAACAAGACATAAATAGCAGAATCAGAATCCGTCTTGTATAGGCTGGCTCACCACTTACTGTGTGTCATAGCAAGGGGGATTCCTTTAGTGTAGAGTGCCTGAGGTCTTTCCTAGCTCTCAAATTTTGTGACTATATCACCTCATTATCTCCCCTGGGTCTCTGTTTATTCAGCTGTAAAATGATAGGTTTGACTAGTTAATCTCTACGGTCTCTTTCAACTCTAAAATTTTATAGCATTTGAGAAATCCTTATCTTCTGTACACTTCAAAGGAAATATGAGAAAAGATTACATATCCTCTCTCATTTTAGACCTGACTTTGGCATGTGGATGGGGGTGGAAGGTCATGGGAAAGTTCTAAGTGGACGAATGCCTTGATACACCCAAACAAAATTATCATTATCACTTTAATTTACAAAGTATCTATATTCAGGATGCTATAATAGTTGCTTAGGCATAATGAGATAAAAACGAAATAATTCTAGCCTCAAAGAAACATCTTCTTTTGGTGAATATAACACAGAACAGGTTACTACTGGGGGAAAGGGTGTGAAAATTTTCTGAGTGTGAAAACAGAAATAGCATCTAAAATTTCTTCAGGGGTCCCTGAAAACAGACAAGAAATTCAGCTGGAAGTCCAAATTTATTCCTTATATAAAGGTTAAAAGTAACACAAAATAGCTCCATATAAGTGTGGAGATCTCAAAAAGGAATTAAGTACTCTGAGTGTGAAAATAGAAATAGCATCTAAAATTTCTTCAGGGGTCCCTGAAAACAGACAAGAAATTCAGCTGGAAGTCCAAATTTATTCCTTATATAAAGGTTAAAAGTAACACAAAATAGCTCCATATAAGTGTGGAGATCTCAAAAAGGAATTAAGTACTTGGAGTTGATTATTTACAGTTTCTAGATCACCAGGCAAACCTTATCATATGGATCTGAAATCCTTAAGATTCTCAACAGGAATGTGTGAGCTCATGTCATAGCAGTAAATCAGTAGTCTAGATCTACTCAAAACTGTAAAAAGGAAATGAACAAAGATAATCTCCTAGAATATGACCTAGGCAAATTGCTAGGCACCAGTATTCTAGGAAAGCAATACCTGTATTCTACACAATAGCTTACAGTTAGGACTTCCACATCGTGACTTTCCCCCTGCAGTTTTCCCCCAGCATAAGAAAATAAATGGAAGTTTTGGTGGGAGTTTTGTGGAAGCTGCAGTTGACTTACAAAGGCCAGTGGATGACACAGAAAAAGTTTAGAAACTCAGGAATGCATAAAATATATGTATAGTATTGGATATCAACATATTTTATCCTTTAATGCTATAAGTATATACAAATTTTACAGTAAGATACTGTAAACATCCTTAGGAGACAAAGAAAAAGAAAAAATTCAGACTTCTCTGGTACAAAGTGAAGGTCCAAAAATTTTATGCATTTTCCAGATCATGGGGGGGGGGGGGGGCGGAGATGCTGTGCTCCTAACCTCACAATGTATATACAGTTGTATATACTTGTAATGACTATAGAAATACAGTAGACATCAATACTTAAGCATTCATTCATCTAAAAGTCACATCAAAGAAACTGGCTAGACATCAAGGAAGCATCCCAGAAACTTACTGTATAATTGCAGTACAACAAAATGGTCATGGTGGGGGCGGGGAACCCATTAATTTTTTTTCCTCAGTGGATTCTTGTAATAAAAAGACATCTAAGTAGAAGAATACTGATAGAGAATCTCTCTAGTTGAAAATGCATAGGCAACTCAAATTAATTCTTATATGTCTCTCCAATATAGTACCTACTCTGGGTTACTCCCTATCTTGTACTCATGCTTTCTAGTTGGATTCTCAGAAAGCAGTTGCTACCTTAGGTTCTGGGAATCATGTAGGTCTGATATTTTACTCCTGTAATTCATGAACCCCAAATGGTGTCCTTCCCAATGACATTTAGCTAGTAGATGCAATTAGGTCTTTACAAAGGCATTCACTAAAATGACATAATAAAAAAGGTAGTCATAAAACATTCTCTCATCAGAAGCCAAGGGTCCATTCTCCCACTAATAGAGGGAAGTGTGGACATGAACTTAGAATACATTGGTAGTGAGGTATATATGTAGGGAATGCTTTTCTCATATTGCCAGAACTTGGAGTCTCTTTTTCTCCTACAGAGTCATCATAAACCTCTCATATTAGCACACTATGTCTGCTCAGCTGTGTAGTTGCTCAGCTGCGCACTGAAAGTCTGCAACCCTGTACTCTCAAATGCTATGGATAACTCTCTACTGAGTCCATAGCTAACTCTTTGTTTCCAGAAGTCCTACTCCTTGAAGCCTCAAATGGCTGCCTCTAAATATCTGTGTTTGTGTAGAATATGTTCCTCTGTTCTGTCAAAAATGCTTTAAATTCCCTTACTCTCCAGTTGCTGGATGGAGTATCTCTCTCTGGGCTAAATAGCATCATTGTTGAGCATCTTGGCCAATGCAAGTGGGGAAGGACTGAAGAAACTGACTTGATCCTTTCCAATTTCTTCAAGCCTGTACTACTTTCCAAGCTACCTTAGAGTTTAGCTATTTAAAGCCCTCAAGGGGATGGAACCAATTTACTTGCCTAACTAATCCCATTACCCTTCCTAATTCAGTTTGAGAGGTTTTTCCATTTTATAAAGGGATCAACACCTTGATACTCCAGCAATACTTTGTTATCTCTAACTATACAGCAGAGGGATAGCCAGGTCAAAAGAGCCATTAAAGAAGGACTGAGGAATCATAGTATTAAATAGTTTGAACATCATGGCTCTAGAGAAGCTGAGGGGGCTACAATGGACTTACACATAGAAGGCACTAAATTATATATTCCTTTTGAATGCAATCTATATCCCTTTTATGATCTCCTTCTATACTACTTCGCTTGTGATCTCAGCATCTACTGTGGATTTAATTACCTTCGGTATGCTGATGATTCTCAAACCTATTCTGTTATAATTTCTCTGTTGACCTCCAATTTTGTATCTCCAACTGCCTTTCAAACATCTCAAACTAGATGTCTAGTAGATATCTTAAATTCAGTATGTCCCAAATAGAACTCATTATCATTCCCCTAAACCCTACCACCCTTCCAACTTTCCCTATTATAATAGAGGGAAATACCACCCTACCAGTCCCTCAGGCTTCCAGCCTAGGAGTTAACCTGGATTTCTCACTGTCTTACATTCTGTACATGTCATCTTTCATCAAGGCCTGTTGATTTTGCCTTTGCAACATCTCAAATATAACCCCTTCTCTCCCCGCCCCCATACTATCGTATTCTATAATGCAGACCATTATCACCCCACACCTGCAGTAGCCTGTTGGTGGATCTGC
Source organism: Bettongia penicillata ogilbyi (assembly GCA_023548195.1). Lineage (NCBI taxonomy): Eukaryota > Metazoa > Chordata > Mammalia > Diprotodontia > Potoroidae > Bettongia > Bettongia penicillata. Next base: position 5,179,296 of record JAJHZJ010000497.1, read on the forward strand.
CTGTCTCAAATCTCTTCCCCATTCCAATCAATCCTCCATTCAGGTACTAAAGTGATTTTCCTAAAGTGTAGGTCCAGTCATGTCAAACACCTCTCCCTCCCTATTCAATAAAACCCAGTGGTTTTATATTGCTAGTGGGATCAAATACAAAATTGTCCCGTTTGGCATTCAAAACTCTTCATAACTTGCCCCTTCCTAAATTACCAGTCCTCCTTATTCCCCCACTGGTTCTCCCACTGACACTGGCCTCCTGGATGTTCCATGGACAGCACACTCCATCTCTTAGCTTAGCAGGCACTTTTCCTGGCTATCCCCTACGCCTGACTTCCTTTAAGTCCCAACTAAAATCCTACCTTCTATGGGAAACCTTCCCCAACCCCTCTTAATTTCAGTGCCTTCCTCTGTTAATTATTTCCTATTTGTCCTGTATATAGTTTGCTTTGTATCTATTTGTTTGCAAGTTGTCTCCCCCATTAGATTGTAAACAACTTGATGGCAGGGACTATCTTTTAACTCTCTTTGTATCCCAGCACTTAGTTCAGTGTCTGGCACGTAATAGACATTTAATAAATGTTTATTTATTGAATTGATTGCTGGTCCATGAGTAATTCAATACAAAGGGAATCGCTGCTATTTCTATGGTACTTTACAATTTATAAATTTATTTGTTCACAACAAATCAATCAGGAAGGCAGTACAAGTATTCTCACTTTACCAGCAAGAAAGTAGAGCTTCAAAAAGGTAAAGTAATTCATCCAAGGTCAAACAGCTAATCGATGTTGGAGCAAAGACTAAAACTCCTACATCCAGTGCTCTTTCTATAACACCATTATATGTCTTTTACATTTACCAAATTTTGCAAAGAACCTACTCTGCGCAAGGCTCTGTGCTGACATTCTATCTAGGTTATTCTAGGGCAGCTAGGTGGTGCAGTGGATAGAGTACCAGTGCAGGAGTCAGGAGGCCCTGAGTTCAAATCTCACCTCAGACACTTGACACTCACTAGTTTGTGTGACCTTGGGCAAGTCACTCAATTGCCTCATCCTGGGTCACCTCCAGTCAACCTGATTAATATCTGGTCACTGGATTCAGATGGCTCTGGAGGAGAAGTGAGGCTGGTGACCTGCACAGCCCTCCCTCACTCAAAACAAAGTCAAGTGCAAGTCATGTCATTATTTCTCTGATGGCATGACCTTCTTTGGCAAGGATGAACACACACACACTATACTGATTCCAAGTCAACAGTGAATTTTGATTGCTTGGGAGCTTCAAGAGGGATTCTGGTTTTTATCTTTCTCCTCACACTCCCTCTGACACCACTGTGTGCATTTTTATGTCTTCAGATAACATAGCCATCTGTAATTTAACTTATTTGTCCAGATAGGAGACAACATAATACATAGGCTTCAGAGAGAATTCATGGAAAGGTGTTATTCAATTATCTGAATAGATTTGGTAATAGAGGACTATTGAGTATCCTACTGAATTCAATTCAATGAAACAGTTATTAAGCAGTGTTGTATCATGAGAGGGAAAACATTAGATTTGGAAATCAGCAGTCCTGGGTTCAAATTCTGGCTTTACTGAATATATAACATGTCATCTTGGACATGTCTCAACATCTTTGTGCCTCAGTTTTCTCATCTGTAAGATAGAAGAGAGAAAGGTGATGTTTAACTAGATGATATTTAAGGTGCCTTTAAGTTCTAAATTCTATCATTCTATGATCCTGTAAGTACCTAATATGTATAGTGTGTTGTTCTAAGACAATGAAAGAGATTCCTCAGTATCTCAGTAAATGAGATATGATCCCTTCCCTAAAGGTGCTCACAATTTAATAGGAGAGATACAAATAGGTGAATACACAAATAACTAGAATATAAAACAGAACAGGATATGTGCATAAAAGATGCAAATAAAGTGCTCTGTATGAACTGATGAAGAAAACCATTTGTGACTGAGAAGTTGTGAATCAGAGAAGGCTTCCTTGGGGTGATATTTTAGCTGGAAATTATAGGCTAATTAGGAATTCAGTATCTGAGATGAGAAAATCACAAACTGTTAGATCTGAAAGAAAGCTAGGAAACCATCTTGCACAAGATCATGCAGCTAGCTAGTAGGTGACACAATTAAGATTGATTCCAACTCTGTATGTCCTAGTACAGTGTGATGCCATGCATGGTAGGTATAACCTTGGGTCCTACATGGCCCAACCTCTGTGTAGCCATATAGTGTGTTTAAGTGCTTTGCTTTTGCCTGCTTGCTGTGCTGCATAGTAATAAAGGTAGTTTTTGTACTAGCTTCTAGAATACCAATTTTCTGTAAATCTTTGAACCTGGGCCTTTGCTCTGACCAGAGCCATGAGGCCAAAAAGAAGCAGAGGGCCAATCAGTACAAGGGAGTATGGGCTTGAGAATTCAAATAGCATTGTTAATATGATTTACAATCACAATTAAAGAATTCTGTGTTGAAAAAATGTTTCATTATAAAAGTTCACGTACCCCTAGTTTGGATTATGTCTGGGTACAGTTAATGTTGCATCCTGATCTCCCCTCTCATCTCTTCCCATTTCCTCTCCTCTCCATTGCACTAGGGGGTAGGAGATATGGAAAGAATTATATTGACTACCAAGATATTATTTGATATTATTATATGCTTTACCTGGCATAGATCCCAGATGTATGAAGTCCTTAGGAAAAGATTACTGCACTCCAGAGCAGTTTCATCCATGGCTTCAGTGAATTTTTATTGATTCTACAATATGATGTACTCTTGTTACTGGCATATTTTGTAGGGAGTAGATTCATGGGATTTTCAATTAGGTGAGATTTTTAGAAACTAATAGGGGCATTTATTACTCTCACCTGTTCCTTGGACAGGAACTGGAGTGGTTTTTTTCCTTGGAGATGGGGAGGTGAGAAGATGGAAAGGGACCTTAGAAATTGATAAGTTACTCTAATTCTGAAAAAAAGGCATTTTTGCCAAATCAATCAATAAGCTTACTAAATTTCAGACACAGTGCTAAGCCCTGGAGATACAAATATGAACAGAAAGAATGAGTTCCTCCTCTCAGAGAACTTATATTTTAATGGGGAAAGAAATATACAAAGGAAGATGAAGGAGGAGCAAAGTTGTTTAGGAAGGGGTGGGGCTTGGTGGAGAAAATAAAACTTAGCCTGGAGAGGAATGAGATGTGGGTGACCTGGGTGCTGCTCTCTTTAAAAGAAAGCTCTAGGAGGATCATTCAATCAGAGGGAGAGACTAAAGAGGAGGGGAATATTTCCAGTGAGTGAATTTCTGGACTGGAGTTGAGCTTTCAGAATGAAGAGCTGGGGTATCAGAAATGAGGAAAAAAAGCTCTTTACTTTCTTCTGCCACTGGAATAGGATGCCAGGCGGCACATAGATCAGCATGAGTTGAGACAGTATGGAAAAGGGAGGAGATACCTCCTGCAGAGAGAAAGTGGATTAGGGTTCAATGAGACTCCCAATGAAGAAAGGGATATAAAATGTGTAACCTCATAGCTAGAGTTAAACACAGGATCAAGATTTGGAAGAGATAGCAGAGATCATTTAGTATAGAGATTCTTTTTTTTTTTTAAATATAAATTTATTTATTTAACTTTTTACATTCATTTTCACAAAATTTTGGGTTCCAAATTTTCTCCCCATTTCTCCCCTCCCCCCACCCCAATAAACCAAGCATTCCAATTTTCCCTATCACCAATCTGCCCTCTCTTCTATCATCCCTCCCTTCTCTTGTCCCCATCTTCTCTTTTGTCCTGTAGGGCCAGATGACTTTCTATTCCCCATTAACTCTATTTCTTATTTCCTATTAGCAAGAACAATACTCAAGAGTTGTTCCTAAAACTTTGAGTTCCAAATTCTCCCCATCCCTCCCTCCCCACCCATTCCCTTTGGGAAGGCAGGCAATTCAATATAGGCCCTATCTGTGTAGTTTTGCAAATGACTTCGATAACAGTCGTGTTGTGTAAGACTAACTGTATTTCCCTCCATCCTATTCTGCCCCCCATTGTTTCTATTCTGTCTTTTGATCCTGTCCCTCCCTGAGTGTTGACTTCAAATTGCTCCCTTCTCCCATTGTCCTCCCTTCCATCATCCCTCCCTCCCTGCTTATCTCCTTCTCCCCCACTTTCCTGTACTGTAAGATAGGTTTTCATACCAAAATGAGTGTACATTTTACTCCTTCCTTTAGTCGAATGTGATGAGGGTAAACTTCATGTTTTTTTCTCAGTTCTCCTCTTTTTCGCTCCACTAAAAAGTCTCCTGCTTCCCTCTTGAATGAGATGTAATTTACCCCATTCCATTTCACCCTCTCTCCTCCCACTACATTTCTCTCTCACCATTGACCTTAATTTCTTTTAAGATATGGTCCCATCCTATTCAATTCACTCTGTGCTCTCTGTCTCTGTGTGTGCGTGCATGTGTGTATGCGTGCACACATGTACGTGTGTGTGTGCATGCGTGTGTGTGTGTGTGTGTACGTCTGTGTGTGGTCCCACCAACTATCCAGATACTGAAACATTTTAAGAGTTACAAATATTGACAAATATTGTCTTTCCATGTAGGAATGTAAACAGTTCACCTTTGGTAAGTCCCTTATGACTTCTCTTTGCTGTTTACTTTTTCATGCTTCTTCTCATTCTTGTGTTTGAAAGTCAAATTTTCTTTTCAGCTCTGGTCTTTTCATCAAGAATGCTTGAAAGTCCTCTGTTTCATTGAAAGACCATATTTTCCCCTGAAGTATTATACTCAGTTTTGCTGGGTAGGTGATTCTTGGTTTGAGTCCTAGTTCCTTTGACTTCTGGAATATCCTATTCCACACCCTTCGATCCCTTAATGTAGAAGCTGCTAGAGCTTGTGTTATCCTGATTGTATTTCCACAGTACTAGAATTATTTCTTTCTAGCTGCTTGCAATATTTTCTCCCTGACCTGGGAGTTCTGGAATTTGGCCACAATGTTCCTAGGAGTTTCTCTTTTTGGATCTCTTTCAGGCAGTGATCGATGGATTCCTTCAATACTTATTTTGCCCTCTGGTTCTAGAATTTCAGGACAGTTTTCCTTGATAATTTCATGAAAGATGATGTCTAGGCTCTTTTTTTGATCATGGCTTTCAAGTAGTCCCATAATTTTTAAATTGTCTCTCCTGGATCTATTGTCCAGGTCAGTTGTTTTTCCAATGAGATATTTCACATTCTCTTCCATTTTTTCATTCTTTTGGTTTTGTTTGATGATTTCTTGGTTTCTCAGAAAGTCATTAGACACCATCTGTTCCATTCTAATCTTGAGACAACTATTTTCTTCAGAGAGCTTTTGAACCTCTTTTTCCATTTGGCTAATTTTGCTTTTGAAAGCATTCTTCTCCTCATTGGCTTTTTGAACCTCTTTTGCCAATTGAGTGAGCCTATTTTTCAAGGTGTTATTTTCTTCAGCATTTTTTTGGGTCTCCTTTAGCAAGGTATTGACCCATTTTTCATGCTTTTCTTGCATCTCTCTCATCAGTTTTTCCTCCACCTGTCTAACTTGATTTTCAAAATCCTTTTTGAGCTCTTCCATGGCTTGAGCCCACCGGACATCCACCTCAGATGTCTGGGATAGAGAGGCCCCGACCTCCACGTCTTTCCCTGATGGCAAGCATTGTACTTCCTCATCAGAAATGAAAGGAGGAAGGAACATCTCTTCCCCAAGAAAGTAGCTCTCTATGGTCTTATTTTGCTTCCTTTTTCTGGGCATTTTCCCAGCCAGTTACTTGACTTCTGAGATTCCTCTCCACCCCTGCCTAGATCTGCCCAGCTAGTGCTTGGGGGTCTGAGATTTAAATTCTGCTTCCCAGCCTCAGGGCTTTCCACAGTGGGAGTGGCTGCTATTCAATGTGAGCTTAAGTTCTGGTGCTTGGGTGGGGGCAGGGCCACCTCCCAGGCTCAGTTCCCTCAGGGGATTTATACAGAGACCTTCAGTAATGGAGCTTCTGCCTGCTTGAGGAGTTCCCGGGCTGCCACCGCTGCCTCTGCCGCTGCCTCCTGAGGGGGCCTGAGACACCCCGCTCCCCTCTCAGCCAGCCCAGAAATCTCTCTCACTGACCTGTAGTGCCTCTGGGTGGAAGGACCTTCACAGCCCCCGGAGATTCCATCCCTGAAGCCTGCTTGGATCTGCTCCTGTGGGGCCGCGCGGTCAGGGCAGCGCAGGGGTGAGCTCTGTGTCCAGAGAGCGATGGACCCCTGTGGACGGCTTTCCAGGGCTCTCTGGAATGGAAATCTCTTCCACTGTGTTTCTGCGCAGGTTCCACTGCTCCAGAATTTGTGGGGAGTTCTTTTTACAGGAAATTTATGGGCTGTGGATTCGGGGCTAGCATACGTGAGTCTTTCTACTCCGCCATCTTGGCTCCTCCTCTGTAGTACAGAGATTTTTAACCTTTTTTGTTTCAAGGACCTCTTTGACAGTTTGCTGAAGCTTATGGACTACCCTCTCAGGAATGTTCTTTAACTGCATAAAATAAAATATGTAAGATTACAAGGAAATTATTTTCAGTAACATTGAAATACTTACTATTTTTAAAAAATTCACAACCCCGTTGAAATCTATTCATAGTTAAGAACTCCTGTGTATTCCAGTCCCTTTGTGTTACAAAGGAGGAAACTGAAATACAGAAAGCTGAACTAACTTGATGGAGGTTGTATAAGTAGTAAGTAGCTAAGCAGGTCTTCTTACTATAGACTCAAAGATCTTTCTGGTTAGTTGCTGTCCTTCATTTTTGAAGAGGACCAAAATGACATCACCATGATAAAGTGAAGTTTCACTGTGTCTGATTGTGACTCATCAGACCAATGTGAGCTCAGAATGCTCTACCACAGGTTGGGCACACAGCTGTGTGAATATTTGGAGTGATTACTCCAAATTTGCACATCCTATGTTTCCTTTGTGCTGTCTCAATTCTGCTTTGCTCATAGAGCACAGCAGCCTTTCTGATGTGGGCAAGCCATGCTGAACAGTCCTGTGCCAGTGTCTCCCAGGTTGCACAGTCAAATCCAAAGTTCCTGAGAGGGTCCTTGTATCACTTCTTCTGACCATCATTTAACCACCTACCCCATATAAGTTCTCCATAAAAGAATCTTTTTGGCAAGCATACATTTTGCATTTGAACAATGTGACCATCCCATCAGAGTTGTGTTCTCTGAAGCATAGTTTGAATGCTAGAGCACAGACCTCAGTGTCTGGTACCTTATCCTGTCAGCTGATCTTCAGAATCTTCCTAAGACAGTTCAGATGGAAGCAATTCAGTTTCCTGGCATGGCGCTGGTAGAACTGTTCATATTTCATAGGCATACCACAATGAGGTCAACCCAATGGCTCTGTAGATCTTCAGTTTGGTAGTCAGGCTAATAATCTTCTCTCCCAAACTTTTCTTCAGAGCCTCTCAAACACTGAGCTAGCTCTGGCAATGTGTGCATCAACCTCATCGTCAATGTGTATATCCCTGGAAAGTACACTATTAAGGTAAGTGAACTTATCCACAGCACTCAGAACTTCTCCATTTGTTGTAACTGATGGTTCCACATATGGATGGTGTGGTGGTGGCTGATGGAGCGCTTGTGCTTTCTTGGTGTTAATTTTTAGTTCAAAATTAGCACAGGCAGCAGAGAATTAATTCATACTTTGTTGCATCTCAGCTTCAGAGGCTGCATTGAGCACACTATCATCTGCAAGCAGAAAATCGTGCACCAACACTCCTTCCATTTTGGTCTTGGCTTGTAGCCTTTTCAAATTGAAGAACTTACCATCAGTATGGTAGTTAACCTTTATGCCATGTTCATCCTCATTGAAAGCATTTGTTAACATGGTTGAAAACATCATGTTAAAAACATGGAGGCAAGCACATAGCCCTGTTTTATTCCAGTGGTGACTGTGAAGTCACAAGAGCTTTGTCCACAACCCAGACAAACATGCCATCATGAAATTGACGTACAGTACTGATGAACTTCTCTGGGCAACCAAATTTTGACATAATTTTCCATAAGCCCTCATGACTAACAGTGTCAAAAGCCTTAGTCAGATCTACAAATGTGTACAGACTTCTGTTCGGCTCCTGGCATTTCTCCTGGAGTTGTCAGGCAGCAAACACCATATTCCTTGGCCCTTTCTGAAGTCATGCTGACTCTCAGGTATATGACCATTTTCCAGGAGAAGGATGAGTCTATCAAGGAGGACTCTAGAAAGAATTTTGCCATCAATGACTAAGAGAGAGACTCCCCTGTGATTTCGTAGGACAATATATTCCCTTTACCTTTATAGAGATGGACAATGGAGGCATTCCTGGACTCCTGGGGGATATTGCCATATAACCTCTTGCCATATAACATAGAAAGATTTTAGTCAGCTTTTATATGAGCAGTGGTTCCCCTCCCTTGTAAATCTCAGATGGAACAGAACCAGCACTAGATGCTTGGTCACATGAAAGGAGCCTAAGGGCCCTCAAAACCTTTTCTTCAGTTGGAAGTTCAGCTACGGAGTTCAGCTCTTTGTACTCTCCTCCTGGAAGGCCTCTCCTTGATGATCTCCTGGGTCTCTAATGCAAATACGAGTTCCAGGTATAATGCAAGTACAGGTTCTGGGTAAAAAGCAATGCAGTTGTCCCTAGGCAGAAAATTCTTTTTAATAAAATCTTTTTAAAGAAAATTTGTTTATCCTATTCTGAACTTAAGAAATAAAACAAGCACTGCCATAACAAGTAGTTCCTCCCACTGGAAGGTAATATTTTTAAAAGATGTTTATGATTATATATATATATATATATATAAACATATATGTGTGTATACGTGTGTGTGTGTATATATATATACATATATATATGTATATATATATATATTTGTGTCTATTGGTAGCCATTTCTAGAGTGGAGAGAACAGGAGGGAAGGAAAATTAAAATATATATATATATATAACTTTATTATATGTTTAAAAGGAATAGCAACTCTTACATAATAACTTTTCAATCTTTTATTTTACTATGCTATAGAAATGCTAGTTTTATTCCATACATTAAAAATAAAATAAATAAAAATGTAAAAAAAGGTGTTTATGGGCATGATGATAAAGTTATAAATTTCTCAGGTAATTTTTTTTTAATGTCCCACAGCCAACTATTCTTGGCTCCTCACTCTCTCTCACTCTTCAATTCCATATTCAATCATTTGCCAATTTTACCTCCACAGTTACTCTCTTATCTATCATACTTTCTTCACTCCCACTGTATTTTAGGCCCTCGTCATTTTTTGCCTGCCCTGGATGATTGTAATAGCCTCTTGATGGATCTCCCTGTCTCAAGTCTCTCTCCTCTTCACTTTGTCCCTTCACACAGCTGACCATAAAGTGACTACATCACTCTTCAGCTAAGAGAGTAGGTGTGTAGTAGATAGACCACCAGCCCCAGAGTCTGGAAAAGCTGAGGTCAAATTCAGCTCCAGACTTACAACACAACAAACCTCTGTTTACCTCAATTTCCCCATCTGTAAAATGGGTGCAATGGTAGTATCTATCTCCTGGGGTTGCTGTCAGAATCAAATGAGATAATTATTATAAAGCATTTAGCACTGTGCCTGGCATATAGTAAGCATTATATAAATGTTAGCTGTTTATTATTATCACATAAGTAGCAGCAGCAGCAGCAAACTCCAGAGGCTCCTTACTCTAACATAAAATGCAATCTTCTCTGTTTGGCATTTAAAGTTCTTTATGATATGCCTCTGGCCACTTCTTCAGATTCATTGCACATTATGCCTCTTCCTTCAATCTACAATCTAGCTAACCTATCCTGCAGATGACATCCCCTCTCTGATCTACGTCCCTTGCACAGCGTCCCTTCCCCTCTTCTTCTCTCCCCCCAGGATGCATTCCCATCTCACTTTGCCTCTTATCTCTAGTTTCCTTCAAAGTTCAGCTGGGATTACTGCTTCTATGACTGGCCTGTCCCCAGCCCAACATCACAATTGCCTTATATTCACTCTGTACATGTTGAATTTACTTATACATGTTGGCCATTTACTTAAATGTTGTGTTGATTACCTGAGGGCAAAAACTGTTTTGCTTATAGGTAAGTATATTTAATCCCTAGAACCTAGCATGGGACCTAACACAGTAAGTACTTCATTGATTGATTGCTGATCGACTGATACGGTTTTTTCTTTTAAAAAATGGGTCCCTTTCAATATTTCATTCTACACATCCCACACCACCCCACCGCATACAAGCAAAATATCTATTTATACTTAGAGCTCTATCTTTAATTCTAAATGATTGATGTAAGGATTATATTTTGGAAAAGACACTGGACTTGGTATCATAAGTACTGTATTTGAATTTTGCTTCTATTATAATCTGTGTAACTCTGGGCAAGTCATTTTAGTCAGACAAAGAGCATTTTTAAAGCACCTACTATGTGCCAGGTACTTTGCCGAGCACTAGGAATACAGAGAAAGGCAAAAACAGTCTTGACGTCAAGGAGCTCATATTTTAGTATGATTGGCATGGATTTAGTATGTAAATAACCAGGTACAGACAAGATATCTGCAGAGTAGATGGAAGATAATCTGGGGGACTTAGAAAAGGCTTCCTGAGCGGTTGCTGGGTAGTGCAGTGAATAGAACACTGGTCCTAGAGTTAGGAGCACCTGAGTTTGAATCCAGCCTCTCACACTTATAAGCTTCGTGACCCTGGACAAGTTATTTGACCCCAATTGAGAAGGAAGGGAGGGAGGGAGGGAGGAAGGAAGGAAGGAAGGAGAGAGAAAGATAAAGAAAGAAAAGGCTTCCTGGGGAAGATAGAACTTGAGCTATGTCTTGGGGGTAGCCAAGGAAACCATCAATTTCCTTACCCATAAAATGAGTGGCTTGGGCTATATAATTTTTTTTCTTTCTTTTTTAAATGAGATAGAACATTATTTATTTATTTTTACATATGAAATCATGGAAAACACACACCAGACACACTTCATCATGCCCTTTCACACACCTTGTGGTCCAGCCAAATTATACTTCTTGCCATTTCTATCCATCCCATCTCTCACTCACTGAGAAGGCAAAACAGTTACAATTATATATATATATATATATATATATATGAAATTGTGCAAAATATATATCCATGACTTTTTACTTTCTGTCCCCCATGCCTGGAATTCATTCCCTCCTTACCTACCGCATCTTAGAATCCACAATTTCCTGCAAGGCTAAATTCAAGCACCATTCTTTTATATAAAGCCTTTCTGATTTCTCTAGCAGTGGGCACCCCATTCTTCTCCTAACTATGTTGCATCTATTTTGCTTGTGACTACATCTGTACATGTTGTCTCCCTGGATAAATTCTAAGTTCCTTGTGGGTAAGGACTGTTTCATTTTTGTTGTGGTGTTCCAAGTACCTGGCATTGTGCCTGGCACAAAGTAAAGTCTAAATAAATATTTGATTCATTGATGGCTTGTCCTCTCTGAACTCAAAAGACTTTCCTGCATGTTGACACCTATGTTAGCTTGTAAATGGCATAACTTCATGTACCCACAATCACCTTAATAGCATGATGAAATACCTACCCAGGACTTCAGGGGAGAAGTCATGGTAATTTTCTCTGTAACCCTTGTCACAAAGCCGGTACAGAAGTTTCTGGTTATTGGTGTAGGTGAATGTCCTACACTGAAGGGTGGTGGTGGACTCTTTAGGAGTCCCCTTTGAGAATTCATCAAACTCCAAGTCTTCTTTGGGCATCAAGATGCTTTGGGAGCTCCTGGCTTCTAGCTTGGAGAGAGAAAATGATAAAGAACAAGCCCACTTCAGTTGCTGAGAGGAGCTAGTAGTCATATCCTTGTGTCCAGCTTACTACCCAGTAGACCTCAGAGAGTTTCCCCTTGGTCAAGATCTAGAACTAACTGAGTGACTAATTCTCTCTCTCTGAGTCTCTGAGTTACCTCACTCCCAATTTGCATTCTTTTATTCTGTATTATCTGATACACACACACACACATATACATATACATATACATATATATTCTCCTATGTATATTCTGTCTGATTTCTATGTTGCTATGATTTGAACAAATGGGTTTCCTTGATATTCTTGGTTTGCTGTAGAATTGATATTTGGTGGGAAAAGGGTTAAGCCTTGGGTATAGGTTTTGGCATCCCCTTTGCCCTAATAACAAAGCAATCAGAAATTAAGTAGAACATAATCATATCCCCTAGACTAATAATACTTAAGGGAGCAGACACACTTCTAACCCAGGAACCCCTCTGAGGGGAGTAGAATGACCTCTAGTCCAACATCTTGCTTCTCCATTTGGCAGGAATAGAAGTCTCACCTGGAGAAGGGCTGGGGAAGAAGAGAGTAGAGTTGTCTATTCTCTTTCCCTTTGAGCGACACAAAGACATCATCCTTGACACACATGAAGCCACACTACACATGTGGGGCCCACTATCACTGCATCTCAAAACATGAAGGGCTACTGGACCATTTGTTATGTAGAGAGATTTTCCTTCCCAATAAGCAGCAAAGGGAAAGAGCATGTCTCCCATAAGACGTGCCTTTTGTTATCTCCAACATGCCACTCCTTTGGAATGATATAATTAGGGCACATGGGTGGTTACATAAGTCTAGTCATATACCTCTGGGTTACATTTACTCACCTCTTTCATTCTCTTCTCCTTTGTCTTTTTGCAAAGTCCAGTTAGTGAATGACATAATCAGACATTCATAGCCCATAACACAAAACAAAATTGAAAGAAAAGTTTGCTTCTAGTAGTTATATATTAACCACAGCAGAGTTGTCTGTCACCTAGACCTGACGTTTTTCCCTTGGTAAGGCAATAGCACAACTTCTACTTTGTTTGGATGTTATTGCCCTTGGTTGCCATGGTTATGAAAGATATGGTTCTCTGGAAAGGGACAAAGTTTCCTTCACAAAGAAGGGTGAAGGGTGCCAAGAGAGTCTTATGATAAGGGGCCTCATGATGGTTCTGGGTATTAAGGACACATGAAATAACAACGTAGAGGAAACGTACACCTTTTTTACCCCTGCCTCTTAGAATTCCAACTTTCCTTCAAAGCTCAGCTCAAGCATCACCTCCTACAGGAGATATTTGCTGTTTCCCTTCAGGTGCTAATGGCTTTTCCATCAATTACTTCTATTTATTTTGTGTATAATTTGCATATACTCATTTTGTGTGTACTTTTATGCATGCCCATTGTCTCCTCCTGTAGAACGTAAGCACCTTGAGGGCAGGTACTGTTGGTTTGTGTTTTTGCATCTCTGGCCCATAGCCTTGGGTATTCCAATTTGTATTCCCAGATCGTGGCTCACTTTAGGTACTTAATAAAGCTTTGTTGATTTACCAAAAGCATCCTTGAGTAAAGATTAGGAGGCCTGGGTTTGAGACCTGGTTAGATCACTACTACTTATAAGAATTTAGGCAAGTAATTTCACCCCTCTAACCCTCTTTTTCTCCAACTCCAAAATGGTGAGGTTGGATTTTATGATCTCCAAGGCTTATTGTGGTTCTAAAATTCTATGATGCTTTTTTGAAGACATTATGGTGGATGCTGAAATTTTTGTAGGAATACCAGTTAATCATTATAGCTGCAGTATAATGCCAAAAGGCACAAATTTACCTTGCTACTTAGAGGATTCAAAGTTTGAAGTGTCTCTGTATACCCATGTAAATAGCTCCTTTTGCCTTACATACCTTGAAGTCTTTCATGAAGTTTTATTCAGCCTTGTAGACACCAGCAAAAGGATGAACACTCCTACTACACACATTTATTTAGAGACTTTCAGAAGGTCCTATGCTGATCTGACAGGTACAAATAAATACTAGAAGAATATGGAAATGGCAAACCCCTCCAGTATCTTTGCCATGAAAACCCCTAATGGGGACAAGGAGACAACAACAGGTAAATATTAGAGATTTGTAGAAATAGAAGACCAAAGATGGAGGGAGGTCGTATGTTATAGGGCAAAGAGCCAAGAAAAAATGTGCTGTGTTTGTAGTCAGAGGACCTAGGTTTGGATACTGTCTCTTTTACTGTATGTGCTACCTGTGTGATCTACAGCAAGTTACTTACCTTCTCTGAGCCTCAGTTTCCTCATCTGTAAATGAAGAAGCTGAATTAGATGACTTATGTGACATCTTTTTTGTGTGTCATGGATCCCTTTGGCAGTCTGGTGAAACCTATATTCCACTTCTCAGAAAAATTATTTCAGATATTTAAAATGTCAAAGATTATGATGGAAACTAATTATAGTAAAATATAGTTATCTATATATATATTAATAACAAGTTCAACAACTTCAGATTAAAAACTTCTGTTCTAAGTCTTATACAATTCTAAATTTATAGTCTGATAAACCTATGATTCCAGCATTGTCTTGGCCAAGAATGAATTTCTTGATTATTATATAACTTTCCCTCTATGGCTTTCAGTTTTTTCCTCTGTAAAATGAGGGGGTTGGATTAGGTGATCCTTAGGGTTCTTTCCAGCTTTGATGGACTCTGGCTATACAATTCTAAGGTATGTTTTTAGGTTTATTTAGAATTTTAGCTTTTTACGGCCTCTATTTCTCTTTAGCCCAGCTTTACTCTCTTTGGGCTTGGAATTTCAGGCCTTGGACTGATATTAATATATAGCATTTACTATGTGCCAGATACTGTGCTAAGTGCTTTACAAATCTTATCTCATTTGATCCTCGCAACTAAGTAATTTTTATAATGACATTGAAAGATTTCTTCACATTCCCTTATTCTGATTGAGTTGCATTGTGCCAACATCTGGAACTAAAGTGGCTTCTACCGTGTCAGCAGTGCTTAGCAAACATTGAAGGATTCACCGAGACAGCTGTAGCCTCTGGGACCTTCTTGGTTTTGGCAGTGTGGCACAGTCATTAAGTCACTGCATGTTCATGAGTCCCTAGTGTTTTAGGGAATACTAGGGTCCGAAGGCACAAATTTTCTCCTGGTGATTCCTTACTTCTGCTGACATCGTGATCCCATTCTGAGCAAGTGTTTGATTCTAAATAGGGCTGCCTCTGTGTTCAACTAGGTAAGGTCTCCACTTGCAGAAGATCATGCGAGGAGTGGGAGAAAGAAGGAGAACAGAGAGGGATTAAGTATTTATATAGCTCCTACTATGTTCCAGACATTGTACTAAGTGCTTTACAAATATTATCTCATTTGATTCTTATAATAACCCTGAGAGGTAGAGACTATTATTGTCTCCATTTTACAGTTGAAGAAACCAAGGCAAACAAAGGTAAGCAACTTGCCCAGGGTCCCATAGCTAGTAAGTGTTTTTGGCTAGACTTGAACTCAGATCTTTCTAACGTCAGGTTCACCACTACATCTACTGTGTTACCCATCTGCCACATATGTACAATATACATGGAACTTGTGGTCTACTGGGTCTACATAGATTAGCTTGAATTTTGAGAGCTTCTCAAAATTCATCATAAAAAAATTATTGACAGACATAATGGTGTAGTGAAAGGAGTGTTGGACTTGGAGTTAAGAAAACCTGGGCTAGAATTCCATCTTTCCCCCTTTATCACCCAGGTCCCTCTCTAACCTACTCCCTTACCAAATGGGTAAGTTACCTTATTTCTCAGTGACTAAATTTACCAATACGTAAAATGAGGATATTGGACTCAATGGTCCAACTAAGGTCCTTTTCAACTCTATAATTATGATCCTATGATTTTAGGGACTCTATCGTGTTTTGTGTGCATGTGTGTGTGTGTATGTCTGTGTGTGTCTATGTGTCTGTGTATGTCTGTTTTTTGTTCTTAATAGAGTTTCCTCTGGAAATGCAAAGAATATAGTTAAAATACAGTCTCCGTATCTTCAGATAGAAGAGACCCTAGCTTTGATGGAAACACACAATGTAATGCTAAAAAATGGGCTCTATCTCTTCTCTGAGGCCAAAATGTATCCCTGTGGAAAGACACCTTATTTCTTTGCTTTACTGTGTGCTCAGCTTGGAGGCCCTGACCTTGACAGTTTTGAAAGTCAGGAGACTGAGTCTCCAGGATTTTGGGCGTTAGAACCCATGTTGGGTTTTGCAGATAGCTCAGCATCAATGGCCAGAGAGGGATGAGAACCTTAGGGACTCAGCAGTAGCCCAGAAGGGAACTCATGAGGCAGTGATACAGCATTTGGACCTGAACTTGGTGGGACCATGGCTATGTAGAAACTGTGCTAAGAATGAACCCAGACATGGAGACAGTGTGTCACTGTGTTAGGAGGTAACATCTGTACTTTTATCATACTATATCTTTGAAGTACATATCCCTTTGTAAAACTAATTAATGTCCAGTATTCAAGTGGAACAGAAGAGCTAGTACCTGATGACTCTTAGTGTTGGGAAAACAACCAGTGAGGGCTTTAGTTGATGACAATAAAGAAGAGGCATTCTGACATTCGTGGCACTACTAGAACTCTGGGGGTGGGGGTGGGGGGCACGCAAATGTAGTAGCATGGCTCTGGGATCTAAGCAAGAGCATACTCAGTACATATATATCCATTTGTCATAGAGCATTTTTTTCTACTCTAGGTTATTTCCTTCCATTTATCTGCCTCATATAAATTCACACAACTCTGCCGACATTACCTCTGTGATGACAAAATTCCATATGTCTCTTTAATGATAAATCAGTTTGTAGCACTGAAGAATGCCCTAAGAAATTTTGGGGTTAGTTTCCCTTGTCCTTTTCCCACTCCTATCTCTTCTGTAAACTCTTCCACCTCTAAGTTGAGAGAAAAATTGTGAAGCTGTCCCATCTCATGTATAAACCTTTTTTTCTTCCCCCCAGGGTCTAAGATCCTGTCCTCTGTTCCAGTCTTCTCATGTGTCAAGTAACTCTTGGTGAAGGATTAATTGACTTTAAGAGGCTCTCTGATCTCATAAGGGTTCAGAGTTCTTGGTGTGGGAATAAAGTCCTCCATCAACCCTGCTGCCAGATTTAGACTGATTTAGTAAATCCTAGAGCGTTGCCCAAGGCCACAGGGGTTAAGTAATATGCCCAATGTCACATGCATAGTAAGTGTCCTGGAGGGATTTTAAGCTCAGGTCTTCTTAAATCCAAGCATATTTCTCTACTCATTATACCTGTTGGTGTGTGTATACACACACACATACACACATGTATATTTATGAAATACCATCCCAAATACATTTATATTGCATTGCATTGTATTGCACTTTTCCCAATCTGTACCAACCTGCATATTACAATGTAATAAAATACAAGCAGAAAAATATAATTGATCATCTCGTATATAGACTGCTAATAGTAGGCACCAGAAATAAAGACATTTAGAAACAAAATTTAGATGATATATCTCTTAGTCTCAAGAAGCTTATGGTCTATACACCATCACATCTTTCTCAAGAATTGAAATGGTCTAGTCAAAAGACAGAAGAAAAATTTATGGTGGGTGTTACCAACAATGATTTGCACACAGGGGACTTATCAATGAAATGTTTGATTGGAAAAAATAGACATGTTGGTCCTGCAGCAAAAATGAGGCAACATCAACAATCTAAGAGTTGCACAAATGGATAGGAAAGATTGTAACACATTAAGTGGTTTTGTTGTGAAGGATTTAGGGAAAGACACAGATAAGCTTTTGATTTTCACATTCCATTCTTGTATTCTCTCTTTTCTTCCCTAACTTTGCTTCATTCTCCTAGTTCTCTTCCTAATACCTTATTTCTTCTCTCCTTTCTTGGATCATTATTTGACTCTATACTCTTAGTGTAAATATCCCAGAGGGCCCTGTTCTGGGGTCTCTCTTATATTCACTCTCTACATGCTTCCTCTTGGAAATATCTTTTCCTATGGGATTCTTTCTATATTCTTTCTATACAAATAACTGCTGAATTAATATATACTAGGAGCCCTAATCTTGCTTCTGAGCCCTGGTCACTAATTATTAACTGTCTGTGGGACATCCTCTTATGAATGTCCTATCAGCAACTTAAACTCAACATATCTAAAGGATAACTTTAAAGGATAAGAGGAAACTATTTAGTATAACTAAAGCAGTATAACTATTTCTGCTACTCTCTCCTGGACTGCATTAATTTATTTTTAAAAATTAATTAATCATATGCTATGTCCAAACTGTGATAAGCACTGGACAAGATAGAAAGAAAATTAAGACATTCAGCCTAGTTGTGGTAGGGTAGGAAAGGGATTAAATACACACAGTGTGTATTGTGACTGATTAATTCAACATGGATTTATTAATTCCTTTTTATGATCAGAAACTTTTCTAGGCATTAGGAGAGATACAAAAGATTAGAGAAAACATTGTTTCTGTCACCATAGTATAGTAGAGGATAAGACAAACATAGGTAACATAATATACAATATTTCATATGTACGTTAGTTGGATATAGCTCAAAGGGCTAAGTGAGATGTGAAAGGGAAAATTATTACTGTTAGGAGTCAGAGGTTACTTCATGTAGGAGGTGGCATTTGAAATATGCTCTAAAGATTAGGTGGGAACTCAGCAGGTTAAAGAAAAAGGATAGGAGATGGTATAGACAGACAGAATGGTGACAAAGTTCAGTACATGTCTAGGGAAGATAGGATCATTCAGTGTGCCTGGAGCATTGAATTAGTAGGAGAGAGTAATATGAGTTAAGGCTGGAAAATGATTCATGGTGCTAAATTTTTGAGGACTTTGGATGTTAGGCAAAGGAATTTGAAATTGCTTACTATTAATTATGCAAATATTATTAGCCTATGCAAAAGAGAACCACTGGAAATTTCTAAGCAGAGGAGTTTTATGACTATGTTGATGGATAAGGAAGATGCATCTTAAAGTATGTGAAGGATAGAAATATAAAATAACTACTATATGTGTGGTAGGGCTTAGTTTCTTCTTGCTCCTGCAATTCTAAGATTGGGCTATTTTATATCAAGGTGCCTATTCAGTCTATATAGTCTTGTTTTGTAAGTAAACTATCTTGTTTTTCTTTTATACTGATTTCTCCCACTAAACATCAATAGTTTTATGTACTCCTAAGATATTCTGAATTTAACCTTGAAACTGAATATGAATCAGTAGAGGATATACTGCTAAGGTGAATGAATACTCAACAATATTCTATTTTCTTTGTCACTGCCCAAGGGTTTTCATAGCTCATTGAGTGTGGAGGCAGAAGGTTTGTGGTTTTTTTTTTATTTTTAATGAAACAGTGCCTAAAAAATATCCTATTGGATGCACAATAATTGAACATGACTATAAAATCTTAATCTGAGGCCTAGAATCTGCATTTAATTCCTGATATTTACTAACAGTGTGACCTTGGATAGGTCCCTTATGCTTTCTAGGTTCAGTTCCTTCATCTGAGATTCAGAAGGAAAGATTTTGTTTCATAAGTAGCCCAAAGATCCTTTCAATTTATAATACACAAGGTTCCTTATACATGTTGTTATTACCATATGCAATTCCTATAGGATATAAGGGAAGTGTCATTTCTTCCCACAAAGGGCTGGTCAAAAAGAAAATAACCCTAACAAACAGAAAAGATGCTATCAGGAAAACAAACAAGCAAAACAACGAATGAATGCATTTTTCTAGGCGTGACCTAATCTATAAGGAGCACAGAATCCCACTAAGCTAGGAGTCAGTCATAGACCTAGTTTTGAGTCTCAGTTCTGATACTTACTAGCAAACAATCTAGTATTTATAAGTCTCAATCTTCTCCATAAAATGAGAATGCCCAAATGATGTAAAAATATTGTTATGAATGAAAACTGAGAATGCATATGGAAATTCTTTATAATCTGTAAATTTTAAATTTTCAGATACATGTGTTTTAATCCCGATAACTACTATGGCTTTGTATACTCTCTTTAAAAGCTGTCATGACTGAAAACTTTGTTATGCTGTGGCAATCTAGTGCTGAATTTCTGACAACTAAAGCACAGTTCATCACGAAGCTCCTATGTCAAGGCTTTCTAGCTGGTAGCATTTTTCAGACTTTTTTATTTCCTCCATTGATAGTTGAGAACCCATTCCATGTCTGCATGAAAACATTGTAATATTAATTATTATTTGTTGGAACCTGTAATTTAATTAGCAAGAAGAATTCCAAGTGAGGTGGACCACTGATGGTCTAAGATAGTTGCATTAAGGGTCTAAAACTGGTATCTTAGGCGTAGTGGTATGGGGGGCAGGGCTGAAGATCTGAGTCCATCCTGGTAGAGGTTTTGACACTAACTCACTCAGGGATTGCCCTTTCTTGACCTCATTATGTATGGGGTTTTCAGGGACGACTAGTACCTCTGGTGTGGGGCTTGCCTAGCCCTTTTCAGGGGTCCACCTTCATCCAACTCTCATCTGTGTCTCCAAGAAGTTGCTGCATGTGCCACCATGGTAAAACCATCTTGGCAGATGATATAAACAAGGTTGAGAGTAACCAAGTTCCTGTAAACAAAAGTTCTTTGGTATCCTTAATGACTTTTAATAGTGTAAAAAAGTGATTCTAAACCCAACAAGTTTGAGATATTATTCTGATATTATTTGGTTATAATATTTGCTCTATCCAAGAAAAAATAGTTAATCCCGTTACCTCTGGAGGCAATGTGATATAAGGAACATATATGATCATAGATCCAGACCAGGAAGGGAGTTTAGTGACCATTTAGTACGATCTCCTTTCACATATGAAGACCTGATACCCAGAAGGGTCAAATGATTTGCCCATGGCTAGTAAATAATAGAACTGGAAATCAAATTCATGTCCTCTAATTTCTTCTGACTCCAAAGTAAGAGCTCAAGTTACCATTCTGGTTAGCACTCATCCTTTTGGGAGTCTTGAGACCTGGTTGTGTTCTAATATCAGCTCTGCCTCTAGCTGTGTGACTTCAAGCAGTTTGCTTTATGTCCTTTGGAGGTAATGGGCTCCTGAACTGTAAAACGAGGAGCCTGACCTACCTAGTTGGTCTCTCAGATTCCTCCGAGCACTAAAATTCTATGAGTCCAACTCCTTTGTCCTGGTTCTGCAAATAGGACTCATGACAGTCATCAACATTGTTACTGCTTTTACTGGAGCTAGTTCCCAGATAGCACATGGTCAGAATAAACAATAACCTTTTCAGAATGACAGAATATTAATTTATAAACTTAAAAGAAATAGTTGAAAGATAGATAAAATGAGGCCTTTTTTCTAAGTCACTTATATTTAAGAAGCATAAAGTACCTATTATATGTAAGGTAGTCAACATATGACGACAATTTAAAAAAAAAAATTTGTCCTTAAATACTCTACATTCTATTGAGAAGTAACAGGGTTACATGTGCACTGTTAAACACAACAGGAAGGAGGGAATAAAAGGGACAAGGTAGAGACTGAAATATGCTAGGAAAACTGGAGGAAGGAGAAAGTACCAAAAGCTTTGGTCTTCACAAAGGATGAGACATCTAAACTGAACCATGAAGGCAAATAGAGATAGAAAGGTAGAGATTACAGACATGGAAGATTGTCTACACCAATACAGAGGTAGGAGATGGTTCATCTAGCTTGGAGAACAGCACCTTTGCTGGGATATACACTGTGTGAATGTGAATGATGAGAAATAAGGTTGAAAAAGAAGGTTGGAACTAGATTTTGGGGGACCATTATTGTGAGACTAAGGAGATTTTATGTTCAACACAAGAGAGGGAGTCATTGAATAGTTTTTATCAGAGGGAGGATTCCAGACCTGTGTAGTAGAAATATAACTTTTATTTTAAAATTATTTTAATTGATTTAGGATCATGATTTATTTTATTTTTTCTTTGAATTTGAAAAATCTAAACTTGACAAAATATCAAATAAAATGAGAGTTTCCATATACATGGTAGAACAGAAAAGAGGATTCTATATGAAACTTTAAGTCTCTTGTGTACAACTTGCTTTAAAAAAAAAAGTATGTAAAAAATTCACCATGTAACTTTCAAAGCTATTCTGCTTGTCTGTGATTCCTTTTGGCCTCAGGAATAATGCTTAGGCATCTGAGTCAAAGTTAGATTAGCAAGGGGAGGGGCAAAGAAGGAAGCCCAAATAAGAGGATAATCCCAAGGGCAGAAGTGATGAGTGTCTGACCAAAGGTGTTGGGCATATGAGTGGAAGGAATAGGGCAGAGGTAGAATTGACAGGGCCTAAAACTAGTTGCAAGTGAAAAGTGGCAAGTCAAGTATAAGTACAGAGTAGGTGACAGAAACAAAATGGTTAAGTAGAGTCATAGGCTTTAGGGAAAGATACCAGTTTTGTAGATGTTGAGTTTGAGATGCCAACAGAACACCTAGATAGAGACATCCAACAGGAAGGTGAGAATAATTAGAGTTCAGTAAAAGGATGAGTGTTGGACATGTTGACTTGGAAAGATTTTTAATAGATTATAATGGAACCTGTGGCAATAATTGAAATCACCAAGGGAAAGAGCAGAGAGAGAAGATGAGATAACTCAGGACAGAGCTTTAGAGGATATCCTTACTTACAGGGTAGGAAAGGGATGGTAATTCAAAATCAGAGAATCAGAGAATTTAAAAGTTGGAAAGGACATTAACAGTCATCTTTATCAGGATGGATCTATAAAATGATATTATCACAGATATAAAAGGAATCCTTCCCACCCAACAAACTTCTGTTTAAAGACATCAAGGAAGGGGCTGCCTATATATCTTAGAGTAGTTCATTCTAATCCATTTAGTGAAAGACAGGGAAACAAAGCACTTAGGTTGGAGAAACAAAAGAGAACGGTATTATGAGAGCTAAGAGAGGAAGTATGGGGGGGGCGGAGAAGGAGTGATCAGCAATTTCTAAAACTACAAAAAGGGTCATGGTAGGTGAGAATGGAGAGAAGGTCACCAAATTATCAGTCACATCATTGGTAAACTTTGAGGGGACAGTTTCAGTACTCAGTGGTCTAGTCAGAATGCAGATGGCAAAGGGCTGAAAAGACCCAGACTTTTAACATCTTCCATTAGAGTCCTCCTTTCAATCCTTATTTTGCCATGAGGGTGACATCTAATCAGGATTCATCCTGCTCCTCCAGTCAGTTTCTAAATTTTGTTGTTTCTCTCTTCATGATATCTCTTTCATGTATCCCTATCTCTTCACTAATAAAAAAAAAATCACTCTACCTCAGGCCCTTGACATCTTGCCAGAACTATGGTAATGATCTTCTGCTTGGCATCCCTACTTCATCTCTATCTGGTACAATCTATTGTCCACACATCCACCAGTGATATTCCTAAAGCATAGGTCTGACCATGCCATTTCTCTACTCGATAAATTCCAATGTTTGCTTATCATTTCTGAGATAGAACATAAATTCATCCCTCTGTTCTTTAAAGGTTTTCACAGCTTCACCTCTTTCTACCTTTTGAATCTTCTTATACATGACTCCTCTTCCTACACACTAGGATCAAATCTACCAGTCTATGTTCTTTTTCTCCCATGTGACACTCCCCGTCCCATCTCCGTACCTTTGTATTTGCTTATGACTTCGCACAGTTCTACTTCACTCAAATCCAACTTACACGTAAGTCAAGATATCACTCTCCAGATGTCCTTTAAGAAGAAAGGAGAAGCAGCTACTTGAAATGTACTCCTTTCTCACCTTTGCCTTTTGGAATCCCTGGTTTCCTTCACAATTCAATTGGAGTGCCACCTTTTGTGATGCTTTCCTGATCCCCACAGCTTCTCATGCCTTCCTTCCAAACTACTTTATTTTCATTTTGTATATATTCTTTATGTCTCCCTTGATACGTTGTCTCCTTGGATAGAATGTCACTTCCTTGAGGGTAGGGGCTGTTTTACTTTTGCCTTTGAATCTCTAGAAGCTAGTATGTGTGCTTGGCACACAGAAGGCATGTAATATACATATTTTTTAATATATGTATGTATATATATATATGATATAGCACTATTATCCAAGAACTAAGAGACAATGTTACACAATGGACCTAATTGCTAGCTTGACAGGCATATGTCAGATGAATGCCTCAGGGGAAATCACTTATCCTCTTAGGGCTCTGGGTAGCTCTCTTAAACCTATGAGTTACAGAGAAAGTGCTGACCTGCTTTGATTGATAGAGATGAAATCTTAGGTCCGGTCCTTATCCAAGAACTAGCCTATTACCCAAGTCCAGAAGCTTGTCATTAAAGTCACCTTGGCTACTAGGTGAAGAATAAAGGCTGCCCAATGAGGCACTGCAGCTGTGATTGGCACTAATGAAGGGAAATCACAAGTTCTTTAAGCATGCTTGAAGTTCAGATACTGTGCACAGCTATTGTATGAAGAAATATGGTCTAGATCATTTTCTTTCATTCTGGGAGTTCAAAGTGTAATGTTTTATTTTTTAGAGTAGTCTGTAATAATGGCCAGCATTGCAAAAAATTCCTTGGTAAATAACTCTCCTTAACTCTCACTTCTAATATTATGTAATCACTGTGGCCAGGTTTGCACCCTACATAAATATACCCCGAGACCATTGGCTAGCACCAGGTGAGCAATTAAAATCTGTGAGTAATGCTGAAACACTCTGGGAGGGATGGGGCAGCGACTTCCTGTGCTCTCCTGGAGGGTAACGAAATAATTATTCACTAGACATAAAGCCAACAGGAAAATGTGAGCAATATTTCCTTCCTAGAACTGTAGAGAACAGGGAGGAAATATTAGGCAGCTGGGAGTGCCTAATTATATTCAAGAAGTTAGGAGAAGACTTCCTGAATGTGGATTTCCTGCAGCTTTCCTTTTTACTGCTGCTAGAAAAGGGGATGCAAACTTAGAACTAGTAAGCATTTCCTAATTCCTGGTATAAAGAGGTAGTCAAGATTTTGGGGCACCTAGGTAGCACAGAATGCCAAGCCTGGAATCAGGAAGACCTGAGTTCAAATCTAGCCTCAGACACTAACTTCATGGCTCTGGGAAAGTCTCTTAACTCTGTTTACCTCAGTTTTCTCATCTGTAAAATGAGCTGGAGAAGGAGATAGTAAACCACTCCAGTATCTTTGTCAAGAAAATCCCAAATGGGGTCGCAAAGAGTTGAACGATTGAAACCATTGAACCGCAACAATCAAGATCTCCTTCATCACCTCCCTCCCACCACCGACTACTTAGTTTGGGCATCTCCCATGTATGTGCTGGCCCTTTATGGTTACACATTTAAGTGTGTTTCCCGAGACGTTAAACATGTACCCTGGCCTTTTTTGTTGGCCCTTTGAATGGCATTTATGATAACATGTGTCTGGCCTTTTGCTATGTGAACAGAGGATCCTGGATCCTGGTGAGTCCCTTGGTTTCCCCAAATAAGGTACAGTAACAAAGATGATTGTCCATTGGCAGGAAGAGCTGTGGTCTATGCAGACTTTAAAAGGAAAGGATTTAGGCTGTTGTTCTCTCTTCCCCTGTGTCAAGGATGTTATGTTTCTTCTAGCTCTTCCTCAGACTTCCAGCAAGTTAAGAGGGGATCTTGCTACCCATTCCACCTTGGAATCTATGGTGACTGCTTGCACATTGCAAAAAAAATGCATCTGTTGCCCATGTAAGTCTATGAGTGCATAGTAAGTCCATAGATGCCTTTGTTGCTTTGTGTTTCTTTCCTTGAGCACAAGTTGTATTCAAGAGGTTGAGAGAAGACATCCATCCACTCCCTAACACTAGCTCCAAATCACACTACTTCCATTCTGACAATTATCCCTACCTCCACTACACAGAAAACTTCCCTCTGCCCTACAACCACCACCTTGGGCTTGGCCAAAGACTAGACTTATGCCTTACTTTTGGGCCACCAGCTCTAAATCAACCTTTTCTGAGTAGAGAGCCCTAAACTCCCCCTTTCTAGGTCCCCTTTATGTGCTGTCTTTTCCTGTTTGAAGGCAAGCTACTTGAGAGCAGGGACTATCTTACTTATATTCCCAGCAGTTGGCACATATTTTCCCAGCACTTAGTGCACACATTCCCAGCAGTTAGTGCTTGGCACATAGGAAGTACGTCATTGATGCTGTTTCTCTGTCCCTCTTTTCTTCATCCTTCTGAAATGATTATTCCTAAGGCTTTATGGCAACTTTACGGGTTTGAGAGCTGGGATGCTCTTGGGTCCCAGTTCTGGTTGTTCAGCAGGAGATGATATCTGCAACAACTCCTTGAAGGAGAATATGGCCAGTTCTAGCAGGATACATTGGATGAAAGGCCTAAGAAAACTGAAGCCAAGTTTACCAGACTGAAGACAAGCCAGCCTGCCAGAAGATAAGAGACCCTGAATGAGTTGTTTCTCAGATAGTTCAGTTCCAAGGTGAAAGTGGAATGCCTATTCATTAGTCCCACCAAGTGTTTCATGTTTTACTACCTACAAGAGGCCTTTCTTGAGCCCCTAGTAATTAGTGTTCTTTACTTCAATCCCTGAAATTATTTTGCGTTTACTTCTTACATATCATTTTGTACTTAAGACTTATACATGTAGTTTCCTCTAAGGATCACAGGATGATAAGATGATAAGCCAAGAGCTGGAAGAGACTTCAAAGCCCCTCTAACCCAAACTCCCTCATTTTACAGATGAGGAAACTGAGCCCAGGCAGGTTATGCGACTTGCCCAAAGACATTGGTAAGCATCAGAAGCAGGATTGTCATCAAGTCATTTGATTCTAGAGAGAAGGGAATGCTTCCTTTCTGTTTTTGTATCCCTAGTGTCTGTCTAATAGTACTTTGCACATAGTAGGTACTCAATAGAGCATCATAGTTTAGCACTGGAAAAGACCTAAAAGGTAATTTGGTCCAATCCCCTCATTCTATAGTTGAGGAAACTGAGACCCAGAGAGCAGAAGCAACTTGCCGGGGGTGACACAAAATAGGCAGCAGAGTCAGGATTTTCATTCAGATCTTCTAATGCCAAATCCTATGTTCTGTCCACTATATCATGCTGCCTGCCAAAAAGTTTGCCCAATAGAGTGAATTAATTTGAATTACACAATAGTATCCTTTTTAAGAAAATGCGAAACAGCAAGTAAAACATTGAATAACACAAGGGAAGCACAGGATTACAGTTACTCATTTATTTAATTTTGAATATGTATTTATATGAAGCTGGTGAATTTATTTCTTTTCTGATATGTCTTTGGTGAGGTAACACTTCTGTTCTGCTGATTCACCGATGACTTACGTAGCTTACGGAGGGGCAAGATTGAAACCTCCATGCCTCATTTCACTATCAGTTCCTGTTCCTATTTTTATTGTCTCCATCCACTCAATTATGTTTTTGAAAATGTGTAATTATTTCACTAAACCTCTTCCTTCCCTCACCCCTCTTCTCTGCCACTAACAATGGTCTCATAAACCTAAGAACTCTTCCTGAGTCAGGTCCTACAGGTGGCATCTAGCAATTAAACTACTTCAGTGCTTTTTCCACCACCAGCCTGAACACAACTGCCCTCCATTTGGGAGGATTTGAAAATGAGTCAGCCCCACAGGCAGCAGTCAGAGCTTATCAGGGAGATCAGGGCAGTAAGGCATACACTTTTCCTTCATTTTTGGAAATGTCTCACCCTCAATAGGCCTAGTCATGCCAAAATTATATCTTTATCTAAGGAGGAGACACGTTGGCCTGACTCTGACTCCCTGAGTCAAGGTGGAAGCAAAACATTCCAGACCAGGTGACCTAGATAATTAGAAATAATGTCCTCAGATTCATCTAGGCATGGAAGGAAAATCTTGGTAGTAGAAAAGAGGTGAAACTGGAGGAGTGCTTAGTGATCACCTGCCCAATCACTCTCTTATTGTACAGAGGGAGAAACTGAGGCTCCAAGTATATATGTCTAATGACATCCAAGGAGTAGGAAGCAGAGCTGGTATATAGACCCAGGTCCTCCGACCCTAAAGTCAGCAGTTCTGCTACTCTACCACACTCGTTCTGGGTCAAAGGATATCAGATATAAATTTCAAATGTTACATAGAGTTTTACCTAACATTTTGGTAGATCCAAGACAATTTGTTACATAAGATAATTGGTTGATTGGGTAGTTATTGTCCTTCACTCATGAATAGGACCAAAATGACATCACTGTGCTAGAGTCAAGTTTCAATGGGTCCAAGTATGGCTGATCAGACCAATATGAGGTTGGAATGCTCTACCATAGGTTGGGCAACCTATGAACATTTGGGGCGGATTCTCTAAATTTGCACATCCTTTGAACTATTTCAATTCTGCTTTGCTCACAGAGCACAGCACCTTCTCTGATGTGGGCACTCATTGCTTGCGTGGTCCTGCACCAAGGTTTCCCATGTCATGCAATCAATTCCAAAGTTCTTAAGAGAGACCCCGAGAGTGTCTTCGTATTGCTTCTTCTGACCATATGTGAACACTTACCCTATGAGAGTTGTCTATAAAATAGTCTTTTCGGCAAGCATATGTTTTCATTTGAATAATGTGACAAGCCCATCAGAGTTGCACTTTCAGAAGAAGTTTGAATTCTGGGCAGTTTAGTTTGAGTGAAGACCTCAGTGCCTGGAACCTTATCCTGCCAGGTGATCTTCACAATCTTCCTAAGACAGTCCAGATTGAAGCAATCCAGTTTCCTGGCACGGCACTGGTAGACTGTCCCTGCTTCACAGGCATACAACAATGAGGTCAGCACAACAGTTCTGTAGACCTTCAGTTTGGTAGTCAGTCTAATACCTCTTGTCTCCCAAACTTTCCTTTGAAGCCTCCCAAACACTGAGTTAGCTCAGACAGTCCATGCACAAACCTCATTATCCATGTGTACATCCCTGGAGAGTGTACTACCAAGGTAAGTGAACTTATCTACAACATTCAAAACTTCTCCATTTGATGCAACTAGTGGTTCCACATGTGGATGTTGTGGTGGTGCCTAATGGAGTAACTGTGTTTTCTTGGTCTTAACTGTTAGACCAAAATGAGCACAGGCAGCAGAGAATTGATCCATACCGTGTTGCTGCTCAGCTTCAGAGGGTGCACTGAATGCGCAATCATCTGCAAACAGAAAATCATATACCAACACTCCCTCCATTTTGGTCTTGGCTTGTAGCCTTGTCAAGTTGAAGTTATTTTAGGATAATGCAGTTCTGGAAGGAGGCAGCTAAATACTAGAGTACTTGGAACATAGAATTTGACCTCTAGAAGACCTGAGTTGGCATCTTGCCTAGATCCTTCCTTGACATATGACCCTGGGTAAGTCACTTAACTTCTCTCAAGTTCAGTTTTCTCCTTCTAAAATATAGACATCGGACTCAATGTTTTCTAAGGTCCTTACAACTCTAAATTTATGATCCCTGAGTAGTGGCTTTGCCATAGATTTCTTAAGCAAATCAATTAATCTCTTTAAGCTTCAGTTTCCTCATAAGTAAAATGAGGATGATAATTCTTGCTTTATTTGCCTAACTTGGGTTTAGAGAAGAAGGAAATGAAAGGAATAAACATATTAAGTACCTATTATATGCTAAGCACCATGTTTAATATTTAACAAATATAATCTCATTTGAGGTAGGTGCTATTGTCATTCCCATTTTAGAGTTGAGAAAACTGAGGCAAATCCAGGGTCATCTAGTTAGAAAAATCTGAGGTCAGATTTGAACTAAAATCTTCCTGACTCTAGGCCTAGCACCATATCTACTGTACCTCTGAGCTGTTACATATAATGTACTATAGGAAAGTACATTATAAACTTTAAAGCTCTATAGATATCAGTTTTATGGGACTTTGAGCTACAAGGGAGAGACCAGAGAGATCATCTAGTAGATCATCCCCTCAGTTTACAAATGAAGAAGCTAAGGCTCCAATTCACACAGGTGATAAGCATAGCAGGTTTAGGATTCCAACCTGGTCTTCTGACTTCAATATCATTTATCTTTTCTGCCATACTATATGTCTTCAGAGTTATTAGCTAGGAAATTTAAAATGCTTTATAAACATTAATCAACAGTTATCAATTGCCTTACCTAGTAAATATTATCTTTAAAACTGGAGTAGATGATTTGGAAAAATTGCTTTTTAAGCAAAAGAACTCTGAATAGAGTCCCAGAGTTGGTGAAATCCCATGCTCCATTCTCTGAGTAAAGTCACAAGATCATGATATCTCTCTGTCTTTATGTGGTAAGCCTCATTACAATGAAGGCCTTACACAAAATTTATTATGCATATATTACACACACATACACATATATAATATACATGCAGATAGATATAATAATTAAGGAGTCCTGCAGTAGTGACTCAAAATGAGTAGATATGCAAACTATGCATGTTTATACCTCTATTATTGGCTTTACTAAAAACATTGATTGCAGATATAGAGAAATGCATTGATTGAGGCTAGATCCCTTCAATGAAGTATAGTAAGAATAAAATTTAACCTTGTGACAATCAAACCAACATTTTTTTGTGGTCATGAAGAAGTGGATAATTTTAATAACAGGAGTATAAATGCTAAGTAGTATGATTTTTTTTTTAAATTCTCCTTTGGATATTAACCTTTTTTATTATTTTTATTTTCATCTTAATTCAATGATCTTGTTAATCTATAACTGATTCCTGTAAACCAAATCAAAGAGATCCAATTAAACAAAACAGGGAGGTAGAATAAATAAAAATGACAGGACATTAATCTTTCATGGATTTTTTTCAGTATGAGAGCCAGCATGAATTTAGTGTATTGGGAGCCTACCAGGAAGACGTAAGTTCAAGTCCTACCTCTAATACAAAGAGATTTTGTGATTCTGGGCAAGTCACTTAAACTTGGTATTCTGAACAATTCTCCAAGTTTCAGAGAAGGTGCTGTCTTTTATTGATTTCAGGACTTCCCTCATGTTGAACTCCTTAGACCAATGAAATCACAAGTTTACACCCTATCCTTTCTCAGTATGAAGTTAGTGGTACATTCCCCCTGCACATTGTGAGCTTTTAATTCTAAACCAAAGAAAGACAAATGGTCAAATGAGAAAGTATTATAAATGAGACCCTAAGATTTAGCTTCTTTTTGGTTTGGAGGCTTGGTGAGAGTGTGGCAAAGAGACCAATGGCTTCCTTTGACTTTTGGTGGACATTTGCTACTTAACCTTAGGCAACGAGAAAAGTAAATGCTATAAAATAGAACTCTTACAAGCCAGGACAGGCCAGTACTTGGAAAGGCACAAGGAAGAAAAGGTTTGCATCTGGTTCAATTCTGGGAGCTGCCTCTGAGGAACACTCCCATGTGGGTAAACAAGAGTCCTCAGGCTAGGATGAATCAGACTGATATTATCAGTAGCTCAGCACTGTGTTCTTCTCTGTAATCCATATCTGGGAAACAAGAATCCAACGTCCACCAGAATAAGCCTGGGATGTGCAAACACCAGATCTGGGCAATGAAGGAAATGCAGTTTCCCTTTTGGTAATAGAACAGCATTTTTGAAATATAAAAGGATACAGGTTGGTAGGAAACAGCTTAGTATAAAGGTCTATATTTTCAAATTCATCAGAGCAAGGTAATGCCCTCTTAAGAAATTATTATTCATGTGGCAAATATTGCAAGTGGAGTGAGATGATGCAGGGCAATATGTTACAATATTAAGGAATTAGAGTTTGAAGGAATAGCCTAAACTTCATATCTCTTTTAGACCTACTCAGTGTTCTACATGGAGTTGATATTTAATAAAATCTTTTTGAATGAATGAAATCTGTCTCCTGATTCAAGGCCAGTTCCCTTTTCACTATAGCATAATAGGGATAGGGAAAATATGTTTTGGCAAGAACATGTCTACTGTCCCTTAAGTCACATAGCATTGACAACCACTAACTCTACAAATCTGAACAAGGTAGACTGCAAGGGGTTCTTAACTTTGGTTTGATATTTTGGTAGCATATTTCATTATAGTCAGTTTCCTTTGTAATTCTAGATGTTTTATTTAATGCATTTATAGGTATTAATCTGAGAAGAGATCCATAGACTTCACTAGCGTACCTAAGATCCAAACAAGGTTACAAATTTCTTCTCAAGATTCTATTACAGCTATTGAGAAAGATATTATTGAAAAATATTATATAATCTCAGAACTGGATGGGATTTCAAGGATGCTTTTAGGTCCTAGTTTAGCGCCAGATGAGGATCTGTGATTCTGTTGTAGAATTTCCAGGTATCCTAAGTTGATCTCACCAGCACCTACTGAAATTTACAAGTTTGTCCATGACATTGAGAAATATCTACTCCCAAATGATGGCAAAATTAAATAAATTCTTAGAAATGTGCCTCTTGCCCCCAAGCAGAGCACAAGTGGGTTTAAGTTGGGATAGTCATACCTATAGTAATCATCATGATTGACCTAAGATAAGAAAAAAACCAAGCTTCTATTTTTTCATTACTTCCCCTTGGGTTCAAGGAAAAAAATGTGATAATTTCATTGAGGCCAAAAGTTGCCTCAAGAAAGAAAAAAGGCAACTGAAACTTGGTCCCTGTGATAGAAGCTACAAAAAAATCTCACCCTGTACCATTTCCATACAGGTACAGTTTGTGAGTTAAGAGCATTTCACATTTATCTACTGCTTTAAGGTTTACAAAGCCCCTTTCTCTCAGCATCTCTGTGCAATGACTGTAAAGTTATCTTGCAGAAGAGTCAGAGCTGGAATTAAAACTCAAATCTCTTGGCTTCAAGTCCAGTGTTCTCTTCAGTATTCTACAGCCAATGCCCTGGAGAATTTACCACTTTCTTTGACTTACAGAAGGTGCTGACTTCTCTGATTTTTCCATTTTGGATTCCTGGATAGCTTACATTAAAGGTCACATAGGCGTGGCATAGGTGACACTCAGTATAAGAGCGTAGTGAAGAAACATGCTTATGTATCATCACACAAGCAAATATACAGAAAACATCATGTTTGGCCGGAAACCTTACCTGAGCATTTCTTTTTCTCCTTCTCTGGTACCAGTGTTGTGACAAGGGCGGGTTGTCCCTCAGTGACAAATATTATTAAAGTGATGATCCTTTGATTCTGAGGACTTATACATAAATGTGGCATATACACTTAAAAAAAAAGAATGGATGTTTATTCATTCATGAGGCAGTTGGTGTTGAAATGGATGGAGTGCTAGCCTTGGAATTAGCCCTGGAATTAGGAAGACCTGAATTTAAATCTGATCTCAGACATTTGCTAGCCATATGACCTTGGGCAAATCACATAACCTCTCTTTGCCTCAGTTCCCTCAACTGTAAAATGGGGATAAAAATAGCACTTAAAGAATTGTTGTTGAAGATGAAATGAAATAATATTTGTAAGAAGTGCTTAGCACAGTGCCTAGCACATAGTAGAAGCTATATCAGTGTTTATTTCTTCCCTTTCCCCTTCCCCCCTCATTCGTTCATCCAACCATCCATGGATGAAATGTTTTTTACGTACAGAGCAATATGGTTAGTTCTAAGGGAATATACAAAGTTCGGAAAATAACAACACCAGCAACCTAACAACTGCCTTCATAGAGCTTAGCCTTAGGGTAGAGTACAAGGATAAGAAATCAACATAGATATATATGACACACAACATTTCATGGTTAAGTTCATTAGGGACTTGCAAATAAAATACTTGGTATTTCCTATGGGTGAATTTTTCTTATTGAAGATGGAGTTTCAGAGAAGTCTTCCTGAGAAGGTCATATTTAAGTTGGGTTTTAAAGGAAAGATAGAAATTTGACAAATAAAAGGAAGGTGGAGAGATATTTCATGCAAAAAGAACTACATGAACAAAGGCACCTAAAGGGAGAGCTCAGTGTGTGACGTATGTGTATGTGTGTGTGTGTGTGTGTGTGTGTGTGTGTGTGTGTGTTGGGAAGGATAGAGCTGTTTGGTTTGACTAGAATAAAGAAATATTTGAGAGTGTAATATAAGATTGAAAAGACAGGGTAATGTTGGATTGTAGGATGACCTTGAAACCTTGGTCAATAATAAGAAAAGACTGAAGAATTTGGAACAGAGTCACTCCTCTACATGACCAGATCTATGCCCTAGGAAGACTCTCCCAGTAGCAAAAAGGGAAGATTGAAAGGAGGAGAATTTAGGGACCATCATTTTCTCCATTCCTGTTTAGAAGCCTGTCTCATGGTCATAGTCTTCCAGATCAAGAAGATGTTGTTTTCAGTCTGGAACTGTGATTTCGCTTTTACAAGGAAGTTCTAATGTGGACATCTCCTTCACCAAAGCAGATCAGCAACACCTTGGCAACTTACAGTCCTGGAGAGCTGTCTGGGCACTGAGAGGTTAAATGACTCGCCACTATATGTCAGGGACAACTCTCAAACCAAGGTTTTTCTAATTCTGAGACTGGCCTTCTAATCACTTGCTTTATGTAAAATTTATTTTAAACATCCCCTTCTTTTTAAATTTTGAGTTCTAAATTCTCTCCCTCCACTATCCACTGAGAAGGCAAGCAATATGATATTAATTATACATGTGAAATTATACAAAACATATTTCTACATGAACTATATTGCAAAAAAAAGCTAGAAAAATAAAATGAGGAAACTATACTTTAATTTGCACTCAGAGTTCCTCATTTCTCTCTCTGGAAGTGGATAGCATTTCTCATCATGAGTCCTTTGGAATGGACTTGGATGATTATATTGATCAGAATAGCCAAGCCTTTCAGAGCTGATCATCATTATAATATTGCTTTATGGTGCACGATGATCTCCCAATTCTCCTCACCTTATCTCATTTAATATGGATTTTATCATGTTTTTCTGAAACCACCCCACCCTGGTCATTTCTTACAGCACAATAGTACTTCAACATAATCATATGTCACAGCTTGTTCAGTCATTTTCCAATTGATGAGCATCCCTTCAATTTCAAATTCTTTGCCACATCAAAAAGAGCTGCAATACATATTTTTGTACATATAAATCCTTTACTTTTTTCCTTTATCTCTTTGAGGTTCAAACCTAGTAGCGGTATTGCTAAGTTAAAGGATATTCACAGTACAGCACTTTGGGCATAGTCCCAAATTGTTCTCCGGTATAGTTGGACCAGTTTACAACTAGACCAACAATGCATTAATATATCCACTTCCCCCATGCCCTCCTGCATTTGTCTTTTCTGATAGGTATGAGGTCATTTCTCAGAGTTGTTTTATTTTACATTTCTCTAATCAGTAGTGATTTAGAATATTTTTTGATATAACTAAAGATAGTCATTAGTTATCAATCATGTATTAAACACTTACCTTAAATGATTAAGTGGAAGAAGTTAAAATAATGAATTTATCTTGTCTATGTCCTGTGTCAAGGGTGGACTTATCTGACCTCATTCTAATCATACACATATATGAACACAGATACAGCCCTCCCTACCATTTGTACATGTCCTCCAAAGTCACGCTCCAAAGTATGCATCGGCATGTTGATGTGCATTCTCAACAAGTCCTGTAGTCTCATTGAAGCACGATCCCTAGAATCTTTTTCCAACCTGTAAAAACCTTCGAATATAGACCAGTATCTGTTGCTTGGGGGACTTGGCTACACAAGGGCCAGGCTGTTGTTTGTCCTTCATTCTTGAAAAGGACCATAACATCAGGAAGATGATTCCATCACTTGCAAGTGAATTGAATTTAAATAAGGGAGGGCTCTGAAAAGTCACTAGCCTCGTTTTCTCCTCTGGAGTCATCTGGGGCCAGTGGCAAGATATTGATCAGGATGACTGGAAATGGTCTCCCCTGCCACAAGAGGCAGTCATTGTCAAAAAGGGTGACTATCAGATGCTGAATTTCTTCTTCACCTACAGAAGCAGCTCATGGAGGTTATCTACCTCAAGAGGGTTCAGAGAGAGAGAGAGAAAAAAGAGAGACACAGACAGAAGGAAGGGAGAGAGAAAGAATGACTCCATGACTCCAGGAAGAAAACGTAGTCAAAAGTATCAAATGCAACAGATAGGTCTAGAATAAGATTTATAAATTTTTGCTTTTGCACCATGCATGCCTGAGGTAGTCTATTAAAACCTGTGGACTACTTCTCAGACTTCTAAAAAAAATTCAGAATTAAAAAATGCTAATTATATATATATATATATACATGAATTTTCCAGTCCAGATTAACTCCTGAAATCTCTCCAATCTTGAACTCTTTGAGCATCAGTGGCTCTAAGGTTAACAATGCCTGGTCTAGGAGAATGACTGAAGAAGAAAATCCAATTTGGCATTTGAGAGTATAAATTGTAGCATCAGTGATAATCTGCATCAGTAGAGGGAATTGTGTCAGTAACTATATCAGTTAGTCAGTCACTGAGTGACTACCATGTTCCATGCTATTGGTAGCTCCCATTTTATTTTTGTGTTTTATGTAGAAAGATGATAGTCAGTCAATAAACATTATTAAGTGCCTGCTATGTGTCCAACACTATGCTAAGCATTGGGAATATGTGAAGAGGCAAAAGATAGCCCCTATCCTAAAAGAGCTCACAGTCTAACAGGGAAGATGAAAAGGATATATACATATACCTGTAAGCATGTATACATATATATGTATATATATACACATATACACATACTATATATATATGTATACACACACACAACAATCTATAGCATAAATCAGAAAGCGAAGGCACTAGAATTATGAGGGCTTGAGAAAGGTTTTAGTTGGGACTTAAAGAGGATGATGCAATGGATAGAGTGCCACTCCTTGAGTCCAAATGACTTGAATTCAAATCTGGCATCAGATTAACTGTGTGACCCTGGGCATGTCACTTAACCCTGTTTGCCTCAGTTCCTCATTTATAAAATGAGCTATAGAAGGAAAAGGCAAACCATTCCAGTATCTTTTTCCAGAAAATCCCAGTTGTGTCACAAAGAATTAGATATGATTAATTGACTAAGCAATAGTAACAAAAGGGAGCCAGGGAAGCCAATAAGCAGAGAGGAGGAAGGAGAGCAGTCAAGTCATGGGGGACAGCCAGAGAAAACGCCTGGAGTCAAGAGATTGAGAGTCTTGTTCACAATACAGCCACAGCAAGGACCCTAGTGTCACTGGACTGAACAATCTATGGAAGTGAAAAGAATGTAAGAGGACTGGAAAGGTAGGAGGGAACTAGGTTATGAAGAGCTTTGAACATAAAAAGAAGAATTTGTATTTCATCTTTGCTTCTGGAGGAGATAGGGAGCCATTATCAATCAACAGATACACATAAACACTTATATATATATAGTATATATAATATACAAATATATACACACATACATATGTGTATATATGTATGTGTATGTAACATATATATATATATATATAAATTATTCCATTTAATAGGTGGTCATAGGATCACAAGATCATAGAGAAGCTGTATGGTGTGGTGGATTAAGTGCTGAATGTAGAGTCATTAATACCTGGGTTCAAATCCTACTTCTGACTAGATAAGTCACGTAATTTCTGTGAGCCTCAGTTTCCTTATCTCTAAAATGAAAGGGTTGGTCTAAATGGCTTCTAAAGCCCCTTCCAATTCTCAATCTATAGTCCTGTTATGCAGACAAGAGAAAGAGAGAGAGAGAGAGAGAGAGAGAGAGAGAGAGAGAGAGAGAGAGAGAGAGAGAGATACTGCACCTGTGATTTTATTCATAGGTCAGGAATTTATTGGTAACTTAGAGAACTATTAGTTTAAATCACTTGCCAGGGTTACACAGTCAGTATCTGTACTTGAACTCAGGTTTTCCTGTTTTGTCTCAATATCCGCTATGCTATATTGGGTCTCATTTTATTTATGTCTACATGTGTATATATGTATGTACACACATGTATGTAGACTCTTTCATAATAAGATGTGTGTATATGTATCCACACATATACCTATGCAAAAAGGTATCTATACAAATTTATTTTACTTATTTAATGGCTACTCTATGCTATCCTGAACATTGCCCCAGTCTAGTAGTTATACTTTTCAGCTAGAGGTGTGCTCCTTCATGGGATCAAAAGGCTGTTTGTGGTCCAAGAGTGGACTTTTGGTTGGTTATTAAGGAGTTCTTGCATAAAGTATTCATTTTTGCTTGTAAGAGAATTAAATCCTTTTTCACAACTGTGTCTGGCCATACTGAGCTCAAAGGTTACACCCTGCACAGGTGAAATCACCATGAATTTGGTGGTACTTCTCCAGGCAAGAGATGGGATTGATCTCCACTGAAATTCTAACCACTAAGACATGTGGTTTAAAATGGCTATAGTCATTTTTTTCAGGACAGGACGTGACAAAACTGGACCCAGATCCAAACAAACTTAAATCTGAAAGGGGAAGTAATTCATTCAATGGTGATGGACAACAAGCACCTTCAACCTTGCTAACCTAGATTAGAAGCTAAGACAATGAAGCTATAAAAAGAAAAACTCCTTCCATAAGGATACCTAATCTATCCAAACTCAGAATTACAAGTCACTACTTTTTTTCCAGAGAGAAACTAATGAACTAATACTTTTACTCACTTGCCAGTGATAATATTCATCATTGGTATTAAAGACAGATGAGAATCAAAAAGAAAAAAATAGAAACAAAAGAAATTTTTAAAATTAGTTTTTCTACTTTTGCAACTCATTCTATTTTCTATAAAAGAATCTTATATATGAGATGTGAAGTTTTCCAATTTATAAATTAAATATACAACTTTATTTTTGTCATACAGAATATACAGCATTTCAGTTGTGTGTAAAAAGCAGGTTTTAACATGAGTCTAAATAGAAGTAACTCTGATATGGACCTAATATTTTTATTGCAAAAACTGTTCCTGTAATGATGGACTCTAAGCCCTATCAAAAAGGGGCAATGTACAAAGAGCTTCTTTTCAGTGACTATCAACTGATAGGTTTTTTTTTATGATCATAATTAACTTTAGCAGCTGCACGTGTACAGTTTGAAATGAGGTTATTCAACTGTTTATATACATGAGCAATAAGAGTCACTGTTATTTCCCATATTTTATACAATAGTTCTGCCTTCTGTAATCTCTAAATGTTATTTCTACTAATAATGAAATTTGTTTTAGCATAGATTATTCCTTATTCTGGTAGTTTACAAATTGTCCTCTTCTGGTAAGGCTAAGGCACAGAGGGGTTAAGTGATGTGCAGGTCAAATAGAAATACAGAATTAGGAAAAAGGTGTTCTCACTCTCAATCTTTTATTAATGCAAAAATGGCAACTTTTTATTCTTGTATCAAGAGCTTTGTCTCTAGATGGAGAGTAAAGAGCATAGTATGAGTTGGCAATGATAAATTACTGTCATATCTAGTTTATAACTTCCAGGTCACACATGGGTGTGGGTTCCTGAAGTAGGACATCTTCTGGCCTTCTGCTCCAAGTACTCACACACACACACTCGCACACACACACACACACACACACATATGAGAGTGCTCCAAGTACCTATATCTAATTTCCAGTTTCCATAACATGCCCAGGTTCAGCTGCCATACATTTAGTGAATGCTCAATATTCTCCTAATATCTTAAAACTGAAACCAAGCTCTTTTTCCTCCACTCTATGGATAGATGTCAGCTACCAATTTGATTTAAGGGGCATTTAGTCTGGAATGCTGACCACTATTGTATTTAACAGCAGAAAAGCACTAAATTATCTTGTTTGAAGCAATGCATGTTCATTTGAATTAACTGCATATCTTCAGATAGAAGGAATAGTTCCCTCTCCCCCTCATCTTTACATTATCCAAGGGTATCACCCAGTGTTTAGGTAATTAGCAGCATGTTTAGAGTAATGACTAAAGAAATATCCTCGTAATAGAATGTCAGTTGGCAAAGAAAAGAATCTCAATCAATGTCAATATGATCAGTTTCTTTTTGCTTCCATGACCCACAGAGATGCTGAGGAAAATAATCTCATGCTTACAAACATGTTCATTACAGTAGTCAGTCCTCCGTATGGTATAGACAGTTATATTTGTATGGAGTTTTATCATACAAAAAATATTTGACCATTATTTAATAACACCTCCCAAAAATAAGCCACCTGGGTTGTCTGGTGGTTTTACAACTAGCTCAAATAAATACTTAAGCAACTAAAGGGCTTAACCACAGTAACATAAGTACAAAAATAGAATACAATATTTACTCTAAGCTACGTTTGCAACTTAGTGTCTCTGGGTCTCTCCATAGGCAGATATTCTTATCATAATCACCTAAAACTCCTCCTTTTCTTGGTCCTCTTTTGGTTTCAGTATGATCTCAAGGTACAGACCAACCTTCAAAATAATAAATATTTTAGCAGCTTGTTATACCATTAGATCCAGGTGAATTTGATCTTCTCTCCAAATATCTCAGCCGATTCCCCACCTTTTGTGTTACTCAAAGCTTCACTTCTCCTGCTGTGGAGCTCCCAGACTCATTTGAGATGTCCAGAGAGAGAAGGCTTCCTCTGCTGAAGTGGCAAATCCTTCCCAAGCTCTGTCAGGCAAATGGAAATTTTAGAGAGATGAGAAAGTTTTAAGCAGTCCATGATCTGTTCCATGTATCTTCTGTCTCAGGCAAAGTTTTCATTCTGGGGAAGAAGGAAAAGACTGAACAGAGTTATCAGTGCCAGGACCCTACAAACATGCAAATGCCAAATCATTAGGGTACCAAGTTTCTTCTTTGGTTTTGTGACAGTCTTTCCACTTTAAAGTAGCTGGTTGGACTTTCTAAAGAATGGGAAAGGAAAATGTACCAGTGATCTTTCTTTGTAACTAAATTTTTAAAAATCCTTTTCATATCTTACACCTTTTACTTGGCATTCAAGGTCCTCTATAATCTACTGCCACAATCCTTTTCCAGCTATTGGTCAAATTGAATTGCTAAATATCCTTTGCTCTCTCCCTATGCCTTTGCTATTTCCTGTTCTTGGATGGGTCTCTTCTACTGAATACCTGTCCACCTTCTAAAGACCAACTTAAATGCCATCTTCTCCTCCCCCAATAGTGATCACCTTTCCTCTTCAGACTTAAAAGAAATTTGATTTGCTATTTTCTAATGGATTTACCATATTACATTGGAGATTGAAGCTATCTGTGTTTTCATTTTGTCTTTCACCTAAATTGTGAGTTCCATGAGGGCAGACAATATGGCTTATATATATTTTTCTCTCTATACACAGAATATACTTAATAAATTTATTAATAAATGAGTGCTTTCATATAGCTTCTCAGGCTATTGAATTTCAAAAGCACTCAATACAAATACCCCATTTATCAAATGATTACCACAGGCAAACATCTCCCTCTCCTTAACCACCTCAGTCAGTCTTGGGGTTTAAACTTGTAGTCACCCTGTAGAGTCATGAAAATGTAGAGAAGACTTTTGAGTATTAAAATAATCACTGCTAAGACTTACAAGAATTCACAAAAAGCAAGGAAACATCTGAATACATACAGGTGCCACCATTTTCAAAGGTGTCAGAAGTCCTCATAAGTTTTATCAAGTGGCATGCATGCCTACCTGATTACTGATGGGTTTCAAGTCTTGGAAAAAGGGGAAGGCAGAAGAAAGGCTAAATTGATTCCTTGGTTGCCTATCTCATTTGTTCTGTGTTCTCACTGCAATTGTTGTAGGTGTTGAGACCATAAAAACTGGCCTGTGGTCAAACTAAGTACAATGTTATATTAGGAGAAAGTTTCAGAAAATGTTGCATGAAACTCTAGACTAGAAGTCAGCTTTCTAGGGTTGCTTGGAAATTCTTGCATCACAAAGTTAGCTAGGAGAAGGACCAATCTCTGATTTAACTTCATGGAAAACTGCTAATTCTCACTCTCTTCTCACAACTTAAGAAAATGTTTAACCCTGAATTGAGATAGCAGGGAGTATGGATAGAGAGTTGGCTCCAAGTTAGAAAGGCTTGGGTTCAAAACCTGCCTCTGATGGCATTCTACCTGTATAACCCTGAGTAAATGACCTAAACTCAGTGCCTTAGGCAACTTTCTAAGACTGTAAATTGCAGAGAATGTGCTTCTTTTCATTGATGAAATCACATGTTCCCTCCTTACAACCTTAAACAACAACAATAACAAAACTCTAATCAAAACTGAATCATTGATTTTGAAGACATTAGCATATTCAAAGCAGGCCCAAGTCACAATGGAGTAGGATTCCAGCTCTACTTTTGTTGGATGTTGGTACTAAGACCATGATTAAGAGGTCGATGGAATTTGTGTTGTGCCATAAGATATTAGATTATTGGACCAGCAATAAAGCCAAGACCCTAAACTTACCAAAATGTGTATTTTACAGTCCTTATTAAAAAAAATAACTATGTGACACCAAATAAAGATATAAAACCAAGGCATGAAAGTTACTGAATGATGCCCATTAGCTGCAGTAGTCCAACCAACAGGAGACTTGGAGGATAACACTTTCCTTCTCTCTGGTCATGGTCTTGGAGTCTGATACTTGAAAATAGTGGGATCTGTGTTCCGATGTTACCCAGCTTTTTGTGGATTGGCCATGTGGTTGTGGTTTTTATATCTCGTGAATATTAGCAGTGAGTACATTATTTAATGGTCTTTTCATTTTTCATGAATGCTTTGGGATGACTGCAAGCAGAAAATTCCAGAACCCACTAAAAGAAGATGTTTGCACATAGTAGACATTAATGAACACTTCTTGAGTTTTTTTGAACACCAAATTGGCTGTTGAACTAAATTGGCTTTAAAATTATGTGAAAACATTCATTCCACAAACATTTATTCAGCACCTGTAGCCAAGCTTTGTATTTTCCCCAATTTTTCAAACCAACACCTGGGACAACAACTGGAATAAAAAACAGTTATCAAGAATTTGAAATGGTTTTATGCCATAAGAAATGATGAAAGGGACAGAAGCAGGAGAAACTTGGGAAGACATGAATGAACTGATTCAGAGTCAAGTGAGAAGAACCAAGAGAACAAATTATATATTACTAATAAAATTGTAAAGACAATTTAGAAAGAGTTAAGAATTCTGATCAATGGTCCTCTCCAGAGGCCCAATGATAAAGTATGCTATGTATCTCCTGACAGAGATGAAGGGCTCCTTGTGCAGGAGACATGCATTTACGGACCTGACCAACATGTAGATGTTTTTGTTTGTTCATTTGGGTATTCTCATTCATTGCAAGGGGTTTCCTTTTCTTTTTTCCAGTGGTGGAATTTAGTGGAGAAAGAGGGGCTAATGACTGAGTTTTTCCTCCATCCCCAAAACATTGATCACTGAAATATTTAAAATAAAGTGCACAAAATAAAATGAAAGGAAATTCAAAAGGAAAAATACATATAGGACATATTAGAATGTAATGTTAGATTTATCATATGCTTTTTACAAAATTAAGCTATGTGTAACTAAGATTCATGGTCTCATATATAAACCTCTTTTTCTGTCTGTTGTATATATGGAAATGATTTTTGAGGGATATTTAAGTACTGAATAAAGCTTTAAAAGAACAAAATAAAATAAAATTAGTACAGCTTCCCAATGCCCCCTTCTACCCCCTTTACAGGGGAATATTGTAATTCCTAATCTTTTTCCTCAGTCTGCC
Source organism: Bettongia penicillata ogilbyi (assembly GCA_023548195.1). Lineage (NCBI taxonomy): Eukaryota > Metazoa > Chordata > Mammalia > Diprotodontia > Potoroidae > Bettongia > Bettongia penicillata. The sequence continues at coordinate 5,222,853 of JAJHZJ010000497.1, forward strand.
CTCGTTCAAAAACAAAGTCAAGCATTATTTCTCTGATGGCATGGTCTTCTTTGGCAACAACGGACAAACACACACACTAAAATCTTTTGCGTATTATTCATGGCTAAGTAAGATAAATGCATCTAACTTCAATGATTCTTTAGTGATTCTCTAGTTCTGATATTTTGTAGATATATCAAAATTAGAAGAAGCCATGTTTTTTTCCACTAAAGATATTTACAAACTAACTGATTTCCCAAGCTAGAAATCATTTAGAGCTGTAAGTATCAAAACCTCTACCTCCTTTGAGGACTAAGGCTTCCAATTAAATAATCCCACTCTCCTACTTAAGAAGCCTCTGAACACACACACACCCTTTAGCTTCTCTGAATTTTTAAAATAAGATCAAAGGAGAATCCCATGTGAAATCAGACAAGTATTCATACCAAATAGGGTTTGGGGGAGGGGTAGAGATCCTGTTTGTAATATACTAGTAGGGTAGAAGGAATAAGTTTCAGGAGCTGGTCATTCTAGTGGAGAAAGTCTTCGTTTACTTTCCAGGTTACAAATAGTATTTTTTTCCTGCTGCACAACTATTGCTTCACTTCCTGTGTTGCTCCATAGGACTGGAGGCTTAGAGATTATTTATTCTCTGTGCTGGCTCCTCTTCTGAAGAGTACATTATATTTGTAGGCAGGGAGTTATAGGAGGTGGTTTTGTGGTCGTGAACAAAGATTATTGCATTGCTTTTTGCATGCCTGTAATGTGGTGGAGGAGAGGCATATATTAATAAGAGCTGGCATCTATCTAGTGCTTTAAACTTGGCAGAGAGTTTTTACATGTCATTTCATTCAAGCTTCACTACTACCCTTCAAGGTAGGTGTTACGTTCCTCATTTCATAGGTGTGGAAACTGAGACTTAGAGAGATTAAGTGACTTGCCCAACATCATACAGCTATAAAAGTCTTCAGAGGAATTCTAAACTAGGTATTCAACACTCCTAGAGAGCTAGGTTGACCCTGTGTATAGAGAGCTGGACCTGGAGTTAGGAAGACCTGAAATAAAATCTGGACTCAGATCATTATGAGACCCTGGGCAAATCACTTAACCTCTCATCCTTAAAATTGGAATAATAGTACACCTACCTGCCAGGATTGTTTTGAGGATCAAATAATATGTTTGTAAAGAGCTTAGCATAGTGCTTGGTATATAGTAGATGCTTAATAAACGCTTGTTCCTTTCCCCGTCCCCCAACCCAGTTCCCTATCTGTAATGCTGTGCTCCTTTCTCATGTCTTAGCCAATTCTCTATGGGGATCATAGATTTAGAATTGCAAGGAATCTTTTTTTGTTCTTCAGTGTCTCACTCTTTGTGACCCCATTTGGGGTTTTCTTGGCAAAGTTACTCTAGTGGTTTACCATTTCATTCTCCAGCTCATTTTACAGATGAGGAACTAAAGCAAACAGTGACTTGCCCAGGGTCATATAGCTAGTAAGTATGAGTCCAGATTTGAACTCAGGAAGATGAGTCTTCCTGATTCCCAGCTCTGTCCACTATACCACCTAGGTAACCGAGCAATCTTGGAGATCATTTAATCCAACTCCTCCAATTTACAGATGACGAAATTAAGACCGAAAGAAGTTAATCAGCTTGCCCCTAAATTACACAGGTAGTAAGGATCATAGTATCATGGTTCTAAAGTTGGAAAGAACTTGGTCCAATCTCCTCATTTTACAAATATACTAAGGCACTGATGAGTTAAGTGATTTTTCCAAAGGTCACACAGTGGAGGAGCTGGGATTTGAACTCAGATGCTCTGACTTTAAATCCAGTGCTATTTCCATCATAAATGGAGCCAGCTACTAAGTGTCAGGGATATCATCCCTGTCCATAGCCTAATAGACCAAATTAATCCTTTGGGAAAGTATAATGCAGTTTAAAAAATGTTAGATTTGGAGTTGAGTACTGGGTTTGAGTCTTGGGCTTAATGCTTCCAAGTCATTAAAAACCACAGGTTCCATCTCTGTAAAACAGGGTTAAAGACCTAACTCAAAGAGATCATGTAGAAAAATTAGTTTTATAAACTACTAAAGTTAAAATACTAAAGAAATGTGAGTTACTATTAAGACTGACATTTATTATGGTAAACTTTGTATATTGCATCCCAGTCATCAACCTTCTCTTCATGCTGACATAAAAGAATTTGGAAGGTGAGCAAAATTTTTCCCAGTACTGACTAAAGGTTAAGGGAGATAGAAAAAGGCTAGCAAGTGAATTTAAGTGCCTCAGATTCTTTGTATAAACTTATAACCTTGTGCCTCCATTCCCTCCCATAAATCAGGTGACATTATTGTTTTCCTTTGACCAGAGGGAGGAGAGAGAGGTAGTTAACTCTGAAACCATGTGCTTCTGTCATCCAGGTGACAGCCTTCACCGCCCAAGCAAACTTCCTGTGTTTGCTCCTAGTTTGAAAAGTAAAGCAGGCTTTGGGAAGATTACTTCATGAAAGGAATTAGATCATTCCTTGCAAATCACTGTTTTGGCACTGAAGGGGGAGGGAGCAGGGAAAGGAAGTGCTATCATTCAGAGGCTCTCAGATTTTATTTTTGTGAATTCAGGTGTCATTTTCTGCTTAACATTCAAACATGACTCCATCTTATCTGTTTAAAAGCAAAGCAGAACTCAATTTGACATAGCTTCTGGGTGATCTTGGGTCTAGGCCTTGTAAGGAAATTTGCTTTCCTGTGTGTCTTTTACAAGTCCATTAAGTAGTACTTTTTTTAAAGGATTTTCAATACAATTCACCCTTTATTTATATTTAAGTTCGTTCCACTCATCATGAAGATGCCAGGACCCTGTTGAGCCTTGTCTAATATGCATGAGCAAAAGAGCTTTTCTAATTTGGCTACTTTAACCCTAACACCTTTCTCTATACCATTCAACCTTCCCTTATACACATGCATGCACATACTTCCCCAGGCTTCTAAAGACCCTGATTGTACCTCTTTCTTTAAAGTCTACCTTAAGGATGTAAGAAGTAATGCAATGAGATCCTCTCTGCTGTTGAAGGACTCAGGGGACAATGAGTTTCAAAAGAAAGAGCCAGAGGCATCAACTTAAAGTTTTGGTCCCCAGCAGAATTGTGCAAAGTCCTGTTCTCCTAGAAATACCTAGCCCTGAGTCTTTCTTTGTGTATGTTAGTGCCAAGGGAAGAGTTGGTATGTGTATAGTGGTGCATTGCTATAGTTACTGGGATAAACTATCTCTTCAACAATGAGACCCTGAAATTCATCCCAGCTGTCAAAAGGAAGGGATTGGTCTCTGGCATTAGAATCAAAGAATTAGAGAATGTTAGAACTCGAAGAAACCTTAGAGATCATCTATTCTTAACACCACCAACCACCCCCTCCTATTTTCAGAAGAGGAAACTCTCCAGCCCTGGAATTTAAAATGACTTACACCTCAGGTCACAAAATTAAAAAGCATGAAAGACAATGTTAAATTTAGTTTTCTAATGTTAGGTCTAGTATGTTTTCCTCCAGATCATAGTGATTGTAACAGCTAGAAGATAGTTGCACAGGTAGATAGAGTTCAAGTGACTTGGCCCAAATCACCCAGCAAGTTAGTGGCAAGGCCCAAACTAAAACCCAAGTCTTCTCACTCCTAGATCTACATTCTTTTTATGAGATGTAACAGCTCACATTGATGGCCTGGAGACACTGCTGGGTATTAGAGCTGACAAAATCAGATCCCCTCTTAGTATACTGTTGAATTTGGCCTCCTGTGACACACTAAATTCAGTCAACATGAACCAAATTCAGCAAGTGTTTCTCTAAAACTATCACCTGTCATAGTTTTCAGGTTTAGAGATTTTTGTTTCATTTTTTTTTTAAATTTGGGCTATGTACATATTGTGCAACCTTCCATCTGAAAGCAAAATGTTTCCTCTTAAAATCTAGATTTCATTGAAAATAGCCAATCAGCCAAAATTTAGACTTGGAAATTACTTTAGAAGTCTTCTAGTCCCAAACTCTTATACTCCAGATGAGAATGAGCCTAATTCAATAAAGTTATGAAAAAAACTCATCTTAAAATTGACATTTTTTTCAGGAAAGTGCCAAATCAGAAAATATTTACACTCCATCTCAAAGCCTGCGAGTCAATTAAAATAAGGTTTATCCCAGTAAATTCTTCCCCAGGTTCTTTGACAAGTGCTGAAAACCAGTCCATGCTATCCCAGACAACCTCAATTCAAGCCTAGAAGGAAATATGATTTGTGTCTGACTTGAGACACACATGACCTTTGGGCACAGGTGAGTTAAGCACAACCTTCACAGGGAGAGAAAGACCCCTCATCTGCCCAGTAAAGCCAGACAATCTTGGTGAACACAGGTTTACTTAGAGGGTTCTACTGAAAACTTGGGATAATCTCCAGGCTATTTTATATTCTTTTCACCTGTGATCCAGGAAAGGTGTGCCATTTATGAAGCAGGAAATAGCAGGAAGTATATCAATGTTTTGTAACTGGACCTGCTTTAGGACAAAAACCCTGGAGAACTCTGCTCCATTTGTAGACTCCTGGGACCTAGCCAGATGACGTCCTGTCCTCCCTCGGCACCCCAGCACCCTAGATTCATTTCTACCAGTCCCTAAACTATTTCTCAGTTCTCATTACTACAAACACTGGGCCTGATTACTTTTATTTCCTTATCAAGCATTAATAAAGCATTTAAGCCTAGATACCTATTTTAGAAGTTCATCACAAAAACCCTATAAAATGAAGGAGCTGGACTAGATAGTTTCTAGGATTCCTTCCAGATCCAGTGAAATATCTTAAGTCCTCAACAACAGTTGTCAAAATCAGCTACATTCCCATCCCCAATGCATCATAATGCCCTCCTCCCCATTCCCCCTTTCCAATGCATACATGTTGGATTGTCATTTCTTCCTTGGCCTGAGACTCACCTTGGTTTTGCCGTGTTTCTGTGGCCTTGGGAACCACCACCTTTCCAGCTAAGTCCTGGGCCCCCTTGCTCACTGTCTCTTTGGCCTTTTTACATGTATACAGCCACTTGATAATCCGAGCGTTGCGTTCGATCACGGATGTGGTGCTAGGGACCTGCTCTGTTAGCTCTTCTTCCTGCAGCCCCTCATCCCCGCTATGATGGGAGAAGCCACCCTCAGAGGTGGCTATGCTCACACTGCGGATCTTGAAGGATCTGTGGTCCCACCCTGCCGAGAAGTTTTCCCTCCCAAGATCTTCCACCACCTCAGGGTCCAGGCCACAGTATATAAAGAAGGTGTCGAACTCAGAGAAGGATTTGGAGTAGCGAGAGCTTATGTCAGACTGGGAGCGGTGCAGGCCCCTTCTCTTCACATCCTTGAGCTCACCTGTCACCACAGGTGCTTCCATGGGCACCTTTTCCTCCCTGGAAGGGGTGACAAGGGGGGTGGTTGTTGGGGGATTGGGAGGAGCGGCGTCCTTGTTGTCCACTCTGTTGTCCACTCTGACCTCCTTGTTCTCCATTCTGGTTTCCTCACTTTCCAATCTTGTTTCCTTATTCTCCATTCTGATTTCTTTACTTTCCAATCTGGTCTCATCTGCATGCAATCTGGCGTCTTTAGTCTCTGGTTTGGCTTCTTTACTCTCTAGTCGGGCCTCCTCACTTTCTGTTCTGGCTTCCTCCTTCACTTTGGGCATGTCAAGAGACACTAACATCTTTTCTCTGCTGGGACCCTGGAGGATCTTCCTCACCAAGCTCCCTCTGGGGTTCTCAGTACCTTGGCCTTTGACAAACTCACACTTCTGACGGTAGATGATGAGGGAATCTGGCCTCAGCTGCCTCCTGCTAATGCCCCTCCGGGCCACAGAAAATGCTGCCTGGGGAGGGGGGCACCAGGTGTCCCCACTCTCTGACTCTTTTCTCCCTGTTGAGTCTTTGCTGCTTTTCCTGCTTTCCACAGAACAGGTTTCACCACTGCTCTCTGAGGCTGAGCTCAGCCTCGCAGGCTCCTGCCTGGTGCCAATTACCTGCTGGCTTTTGACATATTTGGCCTTATCCGCTTCTAGCCTCTCCACAGCACTCTTCCTGGCCCGGTCGCCCCCTTCGATCTTCTTGCGCAGGTACTCTGGACCCTTGTGGAGTAGCCGGGTCGTTGGGGAGGAATCCAGGTTGGAGAGGGCATACATTCCCAGGCTAGGAGCAAGCTCAGTTGGCATGTCAGTTTTGGGTGACTGGAACTCAGGGGAGAAAAACGCAAGAGGCTGGCGTTAGGACAGCCTCCCACATCAATGTCCTGGGAGCTTAGTTCAGTTCCAAAGTTCCTACCTGGACGGTTTAGTGCAGGAGGAGGGGCAGAAGTGCTAAGCTCTCTAAGCACGAGTCAGTTCCGTCTACAAACACCGACTCCACACCTTTACCGGCAGCTTGCTGCCTTTCACAGATACCTTGCTGGTGATCCAGCCCTCCTAGCTGGCAGCAGCCAATCCTGAGTGAGTGGGACTGTCTGACAGGGAGAGGGGGAGCCCGGGCCAACTGCCCTGCTGTCTCCAGGGAAGGCAAGCTCTAATTAAAGTATTTTCTTAGCATATGTTATCAGCAGACTCCTCTTTTTCTATATTTTAAAAGAAAAATAAAATCAATCTGAAAACTGAGTATACCTCATCTTAGAGACTGAAATTTTTAGGGGGTTGGTGGAGGAGTGGAGAGAAAAAGAGAGGAGTGGAGGGGAGAGAAGGGAAGAAGTTGTTGCTGTGATGGAAATATTTCATGGATTTAGAGACAAGAAAAGTCCTTCCTTTGCCAATAACTAGCTGTGTGACCTTTGACAAGTTAGTTTACCTCTCTGGGATTGCACTCTGCCCTTTGCTGAAATGAGAGGGTTGGGCTAGATATTCTTGAAAGTCCCTCATTAAGAGTTAACGAGTTTGTGGAGCAGAGGTATTAGTAAGAATACCAGGCAGGGTGTCAAGAGACCTGAGTTCTAGTCTTTGATCTCCCAATAGCTGGAAAAAGGAGGCACTATTTCTCCAAGCCATGGTAACTGTTCTTTGCCTAAGCTTCCTACTTAGTTACACGAAGGATCTGACTATCTCTAAGGTCTTGTTTAACCCTAAGTCCTAGGAACTTCTGCTTTCTGTTTCTCAAAAACAAATTCCATACTAAAAGTTCTCAAATAACTTTTATATGCTACTTAGATACTGATTATCTGTCATGGATTACCTACTCGCAGGTAGGTGACACAATAGATATAGAACTGGGCCTGGATTCAGGAAGACTTGAATCCAAATCTAGCCTCAGACACTTAGTGGCTGCGTGACCTGGCTGTCACTTAACTTCCTCAGTTCCTCAAGTACAAAACAGGGATACTAATAGCACCGGCTTTCTAGGGCTATTGTGAGGATCAAGTTTGCAAAGCACTTAGTATAATATCTTGTACGTCTTAGGCACTTAACAGATTCTTGTTACCTTTCCACTTTCTCGTTTGGAGCTCAGAGCTCTGAGTGTTGGTCCTGGTGCTGCAGGTAATTAATAATTTGATTTGGGAAAGTCGTAATGCTTTAGACTTGGAAGATACCTTAGAGATAAACATTTCATCTTGATTCAGTTTATAGATAAGCAAGGTGAGATCTAGGGAGGTTGAGTTATTTTTCCTATGTCACATAGCTACTGGCAGAGTCCCTAGAAGTATTTCAGTGACAGGGTTTTCAATTAAGTATTTTGTGCTGTGTAGATCACTTACCTGTTCTGTATTTCACTGTTCCCATTTAGCAAACAGAAATAATAAAAATTGCCCCTAGCATCTACACATACCTATGAGAGAGTTAAATAAAATAATTTATATAGCACAGCTTTGAAAGGTATAAAGCCATACTATCATTATCATTGCTATGATTCAGTCCAAGAAAAGGAAAAAAATTCGTATTCATAAAAGTAAGGAAAGGATGAGAATGTAGATATTCACAAGATAAAACATACACAAAAAGTATTTGCAAAATTCCATTCTTTCCTAAGGTTGCATAAATGACTACAAAACTATGCCAGGCATCTGAACGTCTAAGTTATTTCTAACTACTAAAAATGCCAGAAACATTCTGACCTTTCAAAGGTTCCAAGTGAGTTCTTTTTCCCTAATGAAACTAAAATAGCAGGTGGGGCAACAGGATTAGAAAACATATCAAGCCAGCCCAACTATTCTTTTCCTTTCTTATATCTCAATTCCAAGAAAAAATATTGTGAACCCAATAATCATTGAAGTTGAATAGCATTAAAAAATGGGAGAGTGAATGGAATAGCTTAGTTCACGTACAATAGATGATAGATTGCTTTTCATTCTGTCAAAGAGAATGGGCAATTCACAGACTCATAAAATTTTAGACCTATAAGGAACCTTTAGATCCCATTTAATTCAGCTCTTTTACTTTGTAGATGAGGATACTGAGCCTAGGAGAGTCCTGCATTACGAGTCAGAATACTTGGGTTTGAACCCTATGTCTTCTGTTTATTATCTATACAAACTTGGATGAGGCTCAGAGAATCTTAGGCAAGAGATCATAGAGGTTACCTAGGACAGCTGCTTTCTCAAACACAAACCACTGCTGAATCCACAACAAATCATCAGGTGAATTGGTCTAACCATTCTACAAAACAATTTGTAAATATATCCCCAAAAGTTACATTCGTACCCCTTGACCCAGTGATGCTACTATTAAGCATATGTCTCAAAGAGGTCAAAGGAAGTAAGAACTCATATGTACAAACATATTTAGGTATTTATAAAACTTTTATTACAACAAAGACCTAGCAACATTTTATAAGCAACATTTTTATTGTAGCAAAGACATGAATATCAGTTGGGGGATGTTGGAACAAACTATAGTGTATGTCTAACATAAAATATAAGGGCACCATTCAGCTGTTGCCACAGATACTGGTGACCACTATTCTTTACCCAGTCATTGTGGTTTGCCTGGGTTCATCTCTGGGGAAGTCTGATCTTTCCCCTGGAGACTGGGTTCCTTGTTGTCACATTCATTGACCATCATCCCTGATCCAGAGTTCTGGGGAAAGTTGCCAGTTAAAGTAACAGTTATTGCTCTAAAATCCAAAGGGAAAATGAAATAATTGAAAAAAGAAAAATAAGGATGCCCAAAGTATATTACGAAGTGGATATAAAACAGATAATTTTTTCTTACTAAGAAAGCAATGTTAAACCTAGCAGAACAACAGCACGCGTAAAGAGAACAATTTAAGTAAGATTTTGTGATGGATCATATAACTACAGATGCAACTGACTTAAAAGACTGATGGATCTCATAGTATAGTCATGCAGGGGCAGCTGGGTGGTATGGAGGACTAAACTTGGAGAAAGGAAGAGCTAAGTTCAAATGCTGCTTCAGACACTTACTCGCTGGTCAAGTTGCTTAAACTCTCAGTCTCAGTTTCCTCATCATCAAAATGGAAATAATAATAATAGTTATTCCCTACCTACCTTGTGGGAATCGAATAAGATATCATCTGTAATGAGCTTTGCAAACCTTAAAGTTTCTTACAAATGATAGTGACGAATTTTTTCACATGATATTGCTAATTAGGCATTTCATATTTCCCCTCTGCACGCCCACTGTCAGATCAAAGATTCAAGCCTGACCTTCTTTCTGGTGACCTTTATCTCATGTGGATGCTCTCCTTGTGGTCAGTCTTGCCCTGCAACTTCTCAGGTAGATAATACTGTTGCTTCTTGAAAATCTTCAGACAATTCACACTCATGAGGTCACCTGTTCAAGGAAAGGAAACACAAAAAAGTAAGGGGTTGCTTGGGATTCAGGCACAAGCATGTCTAGTTGTGGGACTTGGCCTCACCTGTCACATAATGGGAAAGATATGGCATCTGGAGCACATTAAGGGCTATGTTCTTCCTTACCCTATTTGGAATCACATTTATTCAACTAGGGAGTTACAGACAAGAGAGCACTGAGATCTTCTGAGTCCTCAGTTCTTCCTGCTCAACAGCCAATCAGGGAACTCTGATTTATGGGTCATATATCTCCAAGTCTGGACCCCAAAGCTCCCTAATTGAATCGAATGGTGACTGTGAATGATAGAGTGGTTGAAAGGTCCCATTAAATATGAATATGATGGAATATTATTATGTTATAATAGGGGAGAGATATGAAAAATTCAGATTAACTTGAGAAAACTCATATGAGAGTAAAATCAGGGAGAGCAATCCTAAAATGACCTGAAATTTGTCTGCATTCTACAAACACAGTAGTACACAAGCTGACTGGTTATACTCACAACAAACTAGCTTTTTTTGCATCTATGTCTGTTGGTATCTGTAGCTTTACATTCAGCTTTTTATTTGAAAAATATTTTAGAGTATCAAGAGGAGAACCCCAATATCAATTACTAGACAGAACTTTGAAGAAAGGGAAAATCATTAAATCAAAATGGAAAAGTTAAATATGAATAATATGAATTACATATTTTAGAATAATCTTTAAGGGTATATATTGGATAGCAGAATTATTAAAAACTAATGAATGAGTTGGACCCTTGTGAATGTGTCTTTAAAAATGTTTTCTTAGTTTCTTCCCTGGAGGTCTGCCCAGGTGGCTTATTATGCCATGGAGGTGACACCAGATTCTTTTTAATTTTTAAAATTTATTTATTTAACTTTTTTACATTCATTTTCACAAAATTTTGGGTTCCAAATTTTCTCCCCATTTGTCCCCTCCCCACACCCCAATACACAGAGCATTCTAATTTCCCCTATCACCAATCTGCCCTCTCTTCTCTCATTCTTCCCTTCCTTTGTCCCCATCTTCTCTTTTGTCCTGTAGGGCCAGATAACTTTCTATTCCCCATTACCTGTATTTCTTATTTGCTAGTAGCAAGAACAATACTCAACAGTTGTTCCTAAAGCTTTGAGTTCCAACTTTTCCCCATTCCTCCCTCCCCACCCATTCTCTTGGGAAGGCAGGCAATTCAACATAGGCCATATCTGTGTAGTTTTGCAAATGACTTTGATAATAGTTGTGTTGTGTAAGACTAACTCTATTTCCCTCCATCCTATCCTGCCCCCCCATTGCTTCTATTCTCTCTTTTGATCCTGTCCCTCCCCGAGTGTTGATTTCAAATTGCTCCCTCCTCCCATTGCCCTCCCTTCCATCATCCCCCCACTCTGCTTATCCCCTTTTCCCCCACTCTCCTGTGTTGTAAGATAGATTGTCATACCAAAATGAGTGTGCATTTTATTCCTTCCTTTAGTCAAATGTGATGAGAGTAAACTTCATGTTTTCCTCTCAGCTCTCCTCTCTTTCCCTCCACTAAAAAGTCTCCTGCCTGCCTCTTCTATGAGAGATAATTGCCCCATTCCATTTCTCCCTCTCCTCCCAATACATTTCTCTCTCACCGCTTAAGTTTCAAGAGTTAAGAAATATTGTCTTTCCATGTAGGAATGTAAACAGTTCACTTCTGGTAAGTCCCTTATGACTTCTCTTTGCTATTTACCTTTTCATACTTCTTTTCATTCTTGTGTTTGAAAGTCAAATTTTCTTTTTCAGCTCTGGTCTTTTCATCAAGAATGCTTGAAAGTCCCTCTATTTCATTGAAAGACCATTTTTTCCCCTGAAGTATTATACTCAGTTTTGCTGGGTAGGTGATTCTTGGTTTGAGTCCTAGTTTCCTTTGACTTCTGGAATATCTTATTCCATGCCCTTTGATCCCTTAATGTAGAAGCTGCTAGATCTTGTGTTATCCTGATTGTATTTCCACAATACTGGAACTGTTTCTTTCTAGCTGCTTGCAATATTTTCTCCTTGACCTGGGAATTCTGGAATTTGGCCACAATGTTCCTAGGAGTTCCTCTTTTTGGATAACTTTCAGACAGTGATCAGTGGATTCTTTGAATACTTATTTTGCCCTCTGGTTCTAGAATATTAGGGCAGGTTTCCTTGATAATTTCATGAAAGATGATGTCTAGGCTCTTTTTTTGTATCATGGCTTTCAGGTAGTCCCATAATTTTTAAATTGTCTCTCCTGGATCTATTTTCCAGGTCAGTTGTTTTTCCAATGAGATATTTCACATTCTCTTCCATTTTTTCATTCTTTTGGTTTTGTTTGGTGATTTCTTCATTTCTCATAAAGTCATTAGCCTTCATCTGTTCCATTCTAATTTTGAGAGAACTATTTTCTTCAGTGAGCTTTTGAATCTCCTTTTCCATTTGGCTAATTCTGCTTTTGAAAGCATTCTTCTCCTCATTGGCTTTTTGAGCCTCTTTTGCCACTTGAGTTAGTCTATTTTTCAAGGTGTTATTTTCTTCAACATTTTTTGGGGTCTCCCTTAGCAAGGTGTTGACCTGCTTTTCATGCTTTTCTTGCATCTCTCTCATTTCTCTTCCCATTTTTCCCTCCACCTCTCTCACTTGATTTTCAAAATCCTTTTTGAGCTCTTCCATGGCCTGAGCCCATTGAATATTTATTTTGGATGTTTGGGATACAGAAGCCTTGACTTCTATGTCTTTCCCTGATGGTAAGCATTGCTCTTCCTCATCAGAAAGGAAGGGAGGAGATATCTGTTCACCAAGAAAATAATCTTCTATGGTCTTATTTTTTTCCCCTTTCTGGGTATTTTCCTAGCCAGTTACTTGACTTCTGAGATTCCTCTCTACCCCCACCTTGCCTCCAGATCCACCTAGCTAGTGCTTGGGATGTCTGAGATTCAAAGGCTGCTTCCCAGCCTCAGGGCTCTTGGCAGGGGTAGGGCTGCTATTCAGTGTGAGATTAAATTCAGGTGCTCAGGTGGGGGCAGGACTACCATACAGGGCTCAGTTCCCTCAGGGGTTTATGCAGAGACCTTTGGTAATGGCCCTGAGCTCCTGCCTGCTTTGGGAGACCTGTCCTCTGCTGCCTCTGCTGCTGCCTCCTGAGGGGGCCTGAGTTATGGAGACACCTCACTCCCCTTTCAGCCAGCCAAACAGGCTCTCTCACTGACCTTTGGTGTCTGTGGGTGGAGGGACTTGCGTGGCCTCTGGAGATTCTGTCCCTGAAGCCTGCTTGGATCTGCTCCTCTTGGTGCTCTGTGGCCAAGGCAGGGCTGGGCTCTGCTCCGGGTCTGGTGTGAGATGGACCTTTGGTGTCAGTTTTTCAGGGCTCTCTGGAACAGAAATCTCCTCCACTCTGTTGTTGTGTGGGTTCCGCTTCTCCAGAATTTGTTGGGAGTTCTTCTTTACAGGTATTTTATGGGCTATGGGTTAGGATCTAACATATGTGAATCTTTCTGCTCTGCCATCTTGGCTCCTCCCCAATCCAATTAACTGGATTGTTAATGTACATGCTAAAAGAATTTGTACCAGTCATTTTTTTCTCTCTTGGCCTCTGTTTCTTCATCTATAAAATGAGGGACTGGATTCAATCACCTCTAGTGTCCCATCTGACTCTAAAATCTTGTGATTCTAATTATTTCATGTTTTTGGAAGAATAGAAAATAAATTAAATGTTAAGTGCCTTGTCCAAGGTCACACAGGTGACTTTTGGTGATAAAAGCAGAACTAGCCCTCAAGACTCCTTTCTCCCATAATGCTTTGATATTCTCATCAGATCTTAGAAATTCACTTTAAAAAAAGGTGATTTTGATCAGATAAGTTACTGAGTAATAAGACTGACTGCACTAATGTTTTTGGCTGAGATCCCTCTCTAGTATAGTCTAACACTTAGAAGAGATAGATATTAAATTCTATGTGAAGATTTGTAGGGCATTTAAAAGTGTAATATTTTCCTAACATATCTGTCTGTCAGATCTATGGATAAGGGAAGCATTTGTGATCAAACTAGAGGGAGACAGTCATGGGAAGCATAATGGAAAATTTTGATTATGTAAAGTGAAAAAAATTTTGCACAAGGACAACTAATGCAGGCAAAATTAGAAGAAAAATAGGAAATAGAGAAAAAAATTACAGCAAATTTTTTCTCACAATGACCTCATTTCTCAAATGTACAGAGAACTGAGCAAAATTTATAAAAATACAAGCAATCTCCCAATTGATAAATGATCAAAGGATATGAGCAGGTAGTTATCAGAAGAAGAAATCAAAGTTATCAATAGTCATGTGAAAAAGCACTCTAAATCACTGTTAATTAGAAAAACTGCAAATTAAAACAGCTGAGATAACACCTCTCACCTATCATATTGGCTAACACCACAGAAAAGAAAAATGACAAATGCTGGAGGGGATGTGGAAAAATTGGAACACCAATGCACTGCTGCTGCAGAGTTGTGAATCGATTCAACTGTTCTGGAGAATAATTGGGAGCTCTGCCCAAAGGGCCATGAAACTGTGTGTGCACTTTCACCCAGTTATGCCGCTACTCGAGCTGTGTCCCAAAGAGACTGAAAAAAAGAAAATAACCTATTTGTACAAAGATATGTATAATAGTCCTTTTTGTGGTGGCAAAGAATTGGAAATCAAGGAGATACCAATCAAGTGGGAAATGCCTGTTTGTGTTCTATGATTGTGATGGAATACTATGGTACTATAAAAAATGACAAGCAAGATGGTTTCAGAAAAACCTGGGAAAATTTGTGAATTTCTATAAAATGGAGTAGAACCAGGGCAACATTGTATACAGTAACAGCAATATCATAACGATGGTCAACTGTGAAACTTAGCTACTCAGTTCAAGACAATGATCCAAGTCATCTCCAAGAGATTTATGATGAGAAAAGGCTATCCACATACTGCAGGGAGAGAACTGATGTACTCTGAATATAAATTGAAGCGTCCTTTTATAAACTTTATTTATTTATTTTGTGTATAATTGTATCTGTGTTTTGCTATATGGAGAATATGGAAATATGTTTTACATGAAAATAAGAAGACTAAAAAATGCAGTTTGTTAAATTTTCAGCATGAACATTTATACCTCAGAAATTAAGAATCACCACAAATCAGGACGTGACGTTGTTTTGTTGATTGTTTGGACTTAAGAAAAGGTTAATAATGCAGATCAAACTTATTTTCCCAAGGAAAAAAGGGTAACATTTTTCGATGTAATACGTTTAGATTTAAGTATTGGCTAGACTGAAAAATAGAACTGATACATAACATAACATTTAGAGGAACTGAGAGACTTATTTTGCTTCGTTTTTATTTTTTAGTCCAGAGATGCTTGTCTCAGATTTACATAATATTTTCCAGTTTATAAATTGCTTTCATATCCAGTATGGCATATGAGTTTCACAATAAGCCTGTGAGTTAGGTAATAGAGGTAGTATTATCCACATTTTACAGATAAGGAACCTGAGGGTCACAGAAAGCAAATGGTTTGCACAAAGTATCCATGTGTTTCTTACTTCAAAGCATGTAATCTCCTCATGACAACCTACTTTGTTTCCTAAGGAGGCTATATTCTCTTTAACACATCAAAATCAAAATTAAGTAGCAGAGACAGGGTTTGAACTAGGGACTCCAAGTTCATAAATATGATAATTGTCTTCTCTTTTAAACAGATATTTTACTGTTATATTTTGGAGGGAGAATGCTTGAAGAAGCATTTTATAGATAAATTCTAATTGTACAGAGCAGAGTCGTGTGGGAGGCCAGGATGGGGTAAGAGAGAGATTTTCATTCTGACAAGAAAGATTCACAGAGCATAATTCCTAAAGGGTAAAGAGGACATTCAAACGCTAGGTGGTGGAGTGAGGCAGTAGGAATCTGGCACTCATGGGGATGACCAGAGGTCTAAAGAGAATAAGAAATGAGGAGTCAAATCATCAAATCAAACGTGGTAACACTTTGTATCTGCTGCCCTGCCTGGTTTCAATTCCCCTGAATAAGATGTACTGCTGCCAAGTATCCTCTTGTATCCCATTCCCTACCACTTTTCCTGCCCTCTTTTGTGTGCTTTCTCCCCCATTAGATTCTAAGCTAATTGAGAACAGGGACTGCCTTTCCTTTTAGTAATTTTATCCCCAGCACTTAGCAAAGTGTTTAACACATCATAGATGCTGAATAACTGTTTATTAGATGACATTGGATCGGAATAGCCAAAGACAGAGTTCAGGCATTATATTCGGGTTTTCCAGTGGTCAGTTTACTTGTTCATTGTTTAAGATTCCAACAGTGGAGTAGAAAACCTCTGGGCCAGTATGTGATGGTGCCATGACTGCCATGACTGCAGTCCCAACTATTGGGGAAGCTGAGGTTGATGGATCTCATGAACTTAGGAATGCTGAGCCATAAGAAGCTATACCAATCATATCCATACAGATTGTCCCTGTAACTGGAAGCCCTCTAGGAAGAAGGGGATCATCAAGTTGCCTGAGGGAACAAGCTCAGGTCAGCCTTGAAACAGGAGTGTGATCAGGCCATGATTAGCACCTGTATTTCCAGCCTGGGCAAGATAGGAAGACACAGTCTTTCAAACAAACAAAAACAGTATTGGATGTGCCCTCTGAAGACATGAGTTTGAATTCCTGTTCTCCCTTATGTTCTTAGTATTTGAACTTGAGTGAATTATTATCTCTCCATAGGCACTGGTTTCCAAATGGATGAAATAGGTTGAAATAAATTCTCCCTACAGTTCTGTTTTTCACCATTTTATTTAATTTTTTAATATTATAAACTCCCATTTCATAAGAGATCTTTTGTAACAAAATAAAATTGCTAAGTAAAACTGATACAGTAACCTCATCTGAAATTGTATGTGACATTTCACATCTTTATAACCCCCCATCTCTACTTTTTAAGTGAGTAGAAATCTATTTTCTCCCTCTCCCAACTCATCAAAAAATGAGAAAAAAATCTTGTATAACAAATATGCAGTCATGTAAAATAAATTCCCTTAGTTATATATATATAACATATAATATATATTCTGAAATATATTACATACACATTATATTATTATATATGAATATATTTATGATATGTAATGTAGATAACATATAGCATTATATACAACATATAACAAATGCAGTATATATTACCTATCATTTATCTATTGTCTGTCTCATTCTGTCCTCTAAATCCTTCACTTTGTATAATGGATAGCATGTTTCATCATCCGTCCTCTGGAATTATGAATGGTCATTGTATCGTTCATAGCTCAAATAGTTTTTAAAGCTGATTTTTTTTGACAATTGTTGTATATGAGAAAATTAATATTATGCTATTATATTAATAACCAATTCTTAGATTTGTGCTCCACTTTTCCTCTTTTATTTCTGTTAAAACCCAGTTCCTGAAAAGATGTGTCAACCTCTGAAGGGTAAGGCTGGCTGATAAGATTGCTCCTAGCCCCCAAAGCACATGCTTATCAACTTTGGGTGGGACCCAATCCAACTGGAATTGTTTAAGTTTAGAGAGTTTTGTTTAGAGTATAAATGGAATCCTGGGTCTAGGTGAACCTTTTTGGGAGAAGGAATCCCTAGTCCTTGGTCCCTCCCTTAGAGAGTTCAGGGCAACCCACCTCATGAAGGAGAATAGTAGCTCTCGAGGTCTGGTAGGAGATGATGTCACCTTGTCCAGATGCCTTGAGGCTTCTGAGGCTCAAGATCAAGCTACATTCTCAACAGCAAGAGCTGAAGACTTTTAACCCACCTCCTCATTCAAAGTCCACCAATCAAGGTTGAGTTTCACTTGTCAGGGGAATTACCTTTCAAAAGAGATTTTAGGGCATTTCCTGGTCTCCCTTGGTGTCTTTGGTTATAATCACATCATCAATTTATTGCTTTCAACTAACTTAATTAATAAACTGATTATTAGTTACCCGGAAACTCTGTCTCTAAGGATTTTCATTGATCTTATGTTACTCTTCTGGTTCTGCTCATTTTTTTCTTTATCAGCTTATTAAAGTCCCCCAAATTGTTTATTTTTATAATGTTGATGTTATAATATAAATTGTTCTTCTGGTACTGCTCTCTTCCTTCTGCATCACTTCGTATAAGTATTTCCAGGTCTCTTCAAAAGATCTATTTCCTCATTTCTTTCAGCACCATACATCTCCATCATACTGATATACTATAACACATTCAGTGGCTACTTAATAGATAATAACCCTTTGTTTAAAACAAACAAAAATCTTCTCCATATAATTCCATATTGGTTGTACTAAATGCTCTCTAAGTTTCTTTGTAGCTCCACAACCTTTGATCTTAGGTTATTAAGCCTTTTCACAACCTCTGCAGCCACCCCCTGGTATGGTCCAAATATTGGCAATTTTATCTTAATGTTTAATTAACCTCTTGGAAGAACCTTTGAAGGCCTGGTCAGAGCAGAGTATAAATGAAGCTTAAGCAGCCGCTCTATTGATCTTTCAGCAAACAGAACCTCTAATAATAATCATAGCTCCCCTTCCTTCAGAATTTAGTTTTACAAAATGCGTTTAACTCTAAGAATCTCATGATTATTGTCTCCAGTTTACAAATGAGAAAACTGAAGCCTAGAGAGGTTTAGTGATTTATCTACATTTGGATATCTTCCAAAGTGTCCGACCTGAAATTCAGCACAGGTCTAGTACTCTTTTTGATGCTTGTGACCTACTCTGACCCAGCCTTCAGAGACTTTGGCAATGGACAAGTACAACTGCCTACCACGGGGACATTATATTGAGAAAGAAATCTCATTATTTCCTCTTTAAAATGGGAAGGGCGAGGATGTGGACAATTACTATGATGTGGTTTTTATGTATTTAGTCCTCAGCTGAATTTTCTCTCTTGTGAACCAGTGGTTCTTAACTAAAAACAATAACCCCAACAAGAAGAGAAAACAAGTTCTCCTTCCCTGTAACAAAATGCACACAAATCCAGAATCTTGCATGAAGTGCGACATTCTACAATGAAAACAAAACTGCATTTGAAGTCCTGCTTTCGCCACCTACTAGCTGTGTAATCAAGGACAATCATTTAACTTTTGGGGACTTTTTTATTTGTTTGTTTTGTTTTTCTTTTTTCCCACTTCTACAAAATGAGCTGTGTTCAACAAGGTGACCACTAAGATCCACCCCACTTCTAAAGCTATGATTTTGTTCTTTCCTCTGTGGACATAACTGTGTGTCTTAGATCTGAAATAAATTTCCCTGTCAGTCTTAGGTCTTAAATAACCTACTATATCTACCAGTATCTTAGCAGCATCATTGGTTCTAGGTCTGGATCTCTCAAAGGATCATAGAATTAGACATGGAAGGGCCTTTAGAATCCATAAATCCAATCCCTTCTTCTTACAGATGAGGAAACTGAGGTCTAGAGTCATTAAGTGAATTGTCCTAGATCACATAATTGGTAAGAAACTGAGGCAGAATTGAATTCTGGTGTTCCTGAATGCCAAATCCAGCACTCTTATGAAATATAATGCTCTCTCAGAAAGGCAAATGTCTAGAGTGAAATGTAGTCCAGTTCCCTCATTTTACAGATCATGAAGTTAGTTAAGCAATTTGTCAAAGGTCCTTCATTTAGTAAGTAGCAGAGGCAGCATTTGAATCCCCACTGTCTAACTCCAAATGCTCTGCTTTTCCCACTGTACCACACTGCCTTATATCAGACTCTTTGCACTTTCATTGGACATTAGGCATTAGAAATCACTAAAAGGTCACTGAAGGACATAGCCATCAGTCAGTCAATAGACAATAATTAAACTCCTATTATATGCCAAGGACTTTGCTTAGCACTAGAAGTAATCAACAGAGAAAAGACAGTAGAATCAAAAAAGATCAGGAAAGACTTCTCATAGAAAGTAGAATTTTAGCTGGACTTGAAGGAAGTTGGGGGAAACCAAGAGGTAAAGATGAGAAGGGAGAGCTTTCCAGCCCATGAAAACGCCAAGAGCAAAGGGGTTTGAGCAACAGTAAGGAGACTATTATCGTTGGATCATAGTGTATGTTGGGGGTAGAATGAAGTGGGAGGTTTAAGAAATCTGGAAAGGTGGAAGAGGGCAGGTTATGGAGGACTTTGTTGAACTCCAGAGGACTTTTTATTTGATCCTGGAGATAATAGGGAGTTACTGAAGTTTATGAAGTATGGATCAGGGGTAAGATGGCCAGAACATTTCCTCTGCTTCAGGAAGATTATTTTGATTGCTGAATGGAGGATGCACTAGAATGGGAAAACATTTGCAACAAGAAGACCAACCCAAAATGAAGTGATGAGGCCTTCAACAGTGTGAAAGCAGAAAGGGAGGTAAATAAAAGAGATATTTTGAAAGTAAAATTAACAGGCAGCAGATTGGATATAGAAAGTGAAAGACAGTGAGAAGTTAAGGATAGATTTCATGCCTGGGTGACTGGGACAAAGGTTGTGCCTTCAACAGTAATATGGAAATTAAGAAGGAGGTAGGGTCTAGGGGGAAAATAATTAATTAAACTTTCGACCTGTTAAGTTTGTGATATCTAAATGGGATATCCAGTTTGAGATACCTAACAAGTACTTGGTTATATGAATCTGAAGGTTAGGACAGAGATCTAGATGTAACCTTAAAGGTACTCTTTGAGAAGATCATAGAATTAGAGATGGAAGTGCCATTAGAATTTATAGATTTGAGAGTCATCAGCAGAGCGATGGCAATTGAAATCATGGGAGCTAATAAGTTCATTAAATGAAAATGGTGTAGCGGGATAAGAAATGAGGTCCCAGGCAGTACCCTGTAGGATACCTAGTTTTTGTGGGTGTTATTTAGATGCAAATCCAGCCAAGGAGATTGTAAAAGAGCAGTCAGATTAGGAGGAGAATCAGGAAATAGTCATTTCCCCAAAACCTAGAGAAAAGAGAAGTAAAAGAGAAGAGGTGATTGACCGTGTCAAAGTCTGCAGGCTGATTAAGAAGGATGAGGACCTCAGAGGCATTCCTCACTTTCTGCCATTTCCTTAATGAAACAAGTCCCATTTTGCACTAATCCTAATAGTAATGATACTAATAACAGCAGGCATTTAAAGGTTTGCATAGTACTTTAAAAACATTGCTACATTTGTGCCTTAGAAAAACAAACTAAACCAAACCCTGTGAGGCAGGTGCTGCTGATGTTATTATCCCCATTTTACAGAGGAACAAATTGAGGTCTGAGATCACAAAGCTAGAAAGTGTCAGAGGTAGATTTTAACCTGGCTCCCTCTCTCAAAGCTAATAATTTGCATTTCCCACTTAGATAAGAGATTAAATATTTGCTAAAGCTGTTTTCCTAGCATGTTGATCCTTAAGATTGCTGAAATTTAAACTCATTAGGAAGTGTAAGCGATATTTAATCACAGATGGCCATAATTACTAAAAAACGACAAAACCCCATAACGGAAAAAAACAACCGCTTTTCTTAATTATCTTTGGTAAAACAAGTGTAAACAGAAACATAATTCACCAATTTACTCATTCTTCTTCCCTTCTACAGACAGTCACAATATGTACACAGATAATATGTATAAAGTGTATTTCTCAAATTTGTTAAACCAAATTCAAATAACCTCATCATATTTTAATTGACTATTTAATAGGATTACTATATTCTAGTCAATGGAGTATGTTATATTTAGAAAGTCTTTTGGAATGATTTTTAACAATAAGTTCTTTTGAATTTATGAGTCATTTAAGACTTGCAGATCAGATTTAGCAATTTCTCATTGATTTCATTTTCTAATATCCTCATTATGGATAGTCTATTAAGTGGAAGAGATAAACAGTATGTCAGGGCATCTTTTCAATTTTTATACAATTACTGACTTTTTGTGTAGTGAACTATTAGAATTCTGGTAGATTGTTTACATTCTTTAAAATCAGTTGAAAAAGAAGACAAAATAATTTAATATTGAAATGACGTTGTAATCTCACTGATAATAGATAGTTCTTCTGTCTATGCAAGTCATCTATGCCTTCTCACTCTGAGAAGTTCTTCTCTATTTTCTCCCATAAGTTCTTCCCCAGGAGTCTCCTCATTGGGTCTTATTCTATGGTCCTTTCTCAGCAGATTCCACTGGCGTACACAAGTATGGAATGTCAGTACTCTCTTTTTGCTGGTTAGGTGCCTGGTCCAACTTCTATTCTAGTCCTCTATTTCTCCAGTCATTTTTTTGCACTGTTTCTCTTGCTCAACTCTTGATTGTATGTTGTAACCTACTCACACTCACCATGCACTTCTCCAGTGTTCTTTGGGTATTCTGTCCTTCAACTAAAGTTCTTCAGAGACTGCAGGATTCCATTACTTTTAGCCATAAAGCACTGTGATAAGAATATCATTGTTTAAAAAGAAAAATTATTTCAGAGAGCAGCTTGAGGTCATTCAAAGCACTGCACAAAGCATTGTTTGAAGGTAATCTAACTCATGTTTTCCTTCCTGTCCAATTCTGCACCTAGCCATTGGCCATATGTAGTCTATCACAGATGCATGCACAGGTAATAAACTCCTTCAACAAACACTCACCTCCCTATTTTATGCCTCTCTATATTAATGACCTCTGGGTAATTCAGTGAAGTCAGTGAATTTTGTATTCTGACATATGCATGAGAGGAGAGTCTTTAAGATAGCATTTTGTTCTATCAAATCAAATTGAAATATAGTCAATGAACTGTGAATGTAGTGAGATCTAGTCTTTATTCTTTTTTGTCAACTGTCGGACTTCAAAGATATAATCTGATGTAGAATATCATTTACAAAACTTCAACTATTCCCTTATGCTTCCATCAAGGACATCCTCAAAGCATCCTCATAAATTTTTGTATGTATGGGGAAGTAAACAATCTGGATGAGTAGTTATTAATATTCTCTTGGCCATCTTTTTTTGGTAACAGTAAGGTCCATTTCACTCTAAGCCTTTGTTAGTCTCCTCTCTTTATGATACCATAACAATGGATCTTCACCGGTCTCCAGCTGTTGCCACCCCAGGACCTCCTTTGCGTATTGTTGGTCTAGTATATCTGTTCCCATCTTTGTTTTCTTTAATGCCCTTTCTACTTCCTCATGTAGCATACCTATGACTATAATTTGGGATTCCAAATGGATGCAATTGTTGCAGAAAACAATTCCTTGATAGATATTTTCCATTTTTCTCTGTATGTAGCTCTCAAGTTTCATTTTAAAATATTCTTCATCTGACTTTGCTTAGATGAGTCTCTTACTAAATGAGTTTTCTTTTAACTTGCTTCCCTGCCCCAACTCTGTCTCCAGGTTGTCAGTGTTTTATAAAGCAATACTATTAAACCTGTCTATATTTTCTAAGGCAATACTAATCTTAATATTCTACCATCTTCCTCTATAAGATCTTACAAATGAGTTTATATTTTAAATGGGGGTTGTCTTTGGCTGCTACATCTCTGTACTTGGCACAGAGATCAAGTATTCTCTGGCTAAGGCAAGTTTACAAGCTTTTTTGGTATTGCTGTAGTGATTCCTTTCAAAAATGGTAATACTCTCTCTTTATATTGGTTTTTTCCCCAGTTTTCCTTCACTTTTTTTAAAGTCAGTTTTGTTCCTGTAACACCTTCTCTGGGTTTCTCCTGTAATTCTCATTCTCATTTTCAGATAGGAGCTCCAGAAACCAACTGTTACCTCATTTTATAGGAACAACTTCTGTACTTCCAATGTGATAGCTCATAAGCCCCCACTGGAGTGCTATCTATTAGCAGCAAATCCAGTAGATATGATTATCTCTTAGCAAAAACATTTACTGAAATTGGATAGCAATTACAAAAACATGCAACTCCCCCAATAAACCTGGGATGGGTTCTCTACAAATATCTATAGTTTTAATGGAAAGAGGCATACAGGTGTCAATTCCTCATAGAGAAGACCCAAGAAGTTCTTTTTAGCTTTCTTCAGATGATTCCTCTCTGCTGTGTGGATTGTTCAATGATTTTCCATTGTCTTCTCTTCTGGGCAGTCTAGATTTTTCTTTGCTGGCAGCAATCATGTTTCTGATGCTGATCCTTTCCTTGTGTGACTCTCACTCTGTATCTGCAAGTATCTGCCTGTTCTGCCTATGGTTTTGGCTAGAACTTTCTCAACTAATGAACTCGTATTTCTAAATTTTGTGTTGCCCTCTGGGCAGTTTGCTCCTAAATGTCATGACTGAAGCAGAGAGAGGAAAGAAATTTCACCCTCTCCTATTTCAAGGATCTCTTTCAAATACAGCTCCCAGACTGAAATGACTCCTACCCTGAAATTTATGCAGGCCTAGGATTTAATGCCCCACATTATGAGGGCTAATTTGTCTGTTTGGGCAATTGATTTGTCCTCTTCTGGATTTAATCAGAAAAGTGGTCCCGTTACATAAAAGATCAGAGTACAAATGTATCTTGTCTAAACATCAAAACCCCATCACATATGACTAGATTCCATGACTATATCAACTCAACTGGAGATAGAACACACACACACATGCACACGCGCGCACACACACACACACACATACACATACACATACACACACAGAAACAAGCCCTCCCTTATACAATCCCTCCTGTCTACCGGGTAAATATTTGCTGTCCTCAGCAAATCATTTATGATACTTTTGACAAAATACATATAATACACTGAACAATTCAGAAATTAACATTCCTCTGTAGCTGATGTGAGTAGATGATATACTCACTTCCAGGGTACTGATTAAACAACTCTAAGAAACAGATGTTGTTTTACAAAATTCTCATGGGTTACTACTTGTTTTGGGACTTGCAAAATGAAAAGAAAATCATGCTTTATGTCTTATAAGAAAAACCTCATATTTACCAAATTTCCAGAATATTTAGTCCTCTTTATATCAAGACAAGAGACCTGAGATCAACAGGACCAACTCCCTCACCCTTCATGTGAGAAACTGAGTCATTTTGCCTTGTCACGTATATAACAACATTCACACAATCTTGGCTCAGGGTGTCGTCTTCTTCTGTGAAGGGGTATCTTTAATCTGTCCTATGTCAGGTACCAAGAGCTGCACTGGCCATAAGATTAGAGGGGAGGGGGCAGGCTAGGGTGCTTACTCTTTTCCATTAAAGAGATCCCTATTTTCTGGACTTTACATGTGCAGATTTGGCTCAATCCTAGGAAACGGTAGAAATTCCTCTTGGTCCCTGAAGCATATGGGACCCCCCTGGGGAATTCAACTTGTCTAAATTCTTTTCTCACTAGGACAAGCAGTCTAATGGAAAGGAAGGAAAGAAGGAAGGAAGGCCACAAATAGGTGTGGGACTTCCAAAAAGGGATTAAACAATTGACTTAATGATTAGCAATTTTTAGTCCAGTAGACAAGCCTTCTCCTACATGGATCTGCAGTCTATAAAGCTCTCAGTGAAGTTGTCTTGACTTATGTAACAATAAGACAAATATTTTGGATCTTCTTAAAAGTAAATAGGAAAAAAATAGTATGAATGAGATCCTTGTATTCTCTAGGCAAATTTTAGGCATCAGTATTCTAGGGATACAAAATTCCATATTTCTCTGATTAGCTTCCATGCTCAAAATGCAACAGATATTAGCACATAAAACATTCAAATGAATAAAGTTCATCTCAAAAATTCTTGTGTGATCTGTACAGGAACCACAGTAGAAAATTATCCTGGATGGATGTTTTTAAAAATGTGTACTTTTTTCCAGTGGATCTTTGCAATGGCATTGATAAGGGAATATTTATGTTGATAATCTTTAAGCAGGTCCTTGGATATGCTGAGGCAGTCTGAAAATTCCCCAGATGAGGCTTTATAACATTGCTGTAGCATTGTTAAAGGGAGGGGGTGATAATCATTCCTGTTTGTCCCTTATTCTACCTAGATGGGACCTAGATGGATTTTCTTTATAGTCTTCTACACCCTTCTCTACACCTGGAAATAGAATAAAATAATTTCCAGATTTCTAGATTATCTTTGAGATAGACAAACAGAATGCTTCTGACAAAGCACCTTAGTGTCAGATCTCCATTAAGAGTCTAACACAAAGAAACAATTGAATCATATGTGAAAGTTTAAGCACCATTAACAAGTGAATACTAAAACTTTCATGTCATTGGTCGTGACTGAAACTCTAGCTTTTATGGAAAAAAAGGAAAGTGGTGGGTTCATATGAAACCCATAATTATTGGCTCATACTTCACAGTGGTGTATGAGTGACTGGAAAAGTGCTTTTCCAGCTTCCTCTCTTCTGATGATAGAAGGTTGCTTCGATCTTTCCTAGTCAAAAGTGTCATAAATTTATTAACAAAAGATGAGAATTCCAGTAATCTCTCCAAATGTGATCCAGTTGTGTTTATCTACTTATACAAAGTATTAATCGTTTATATAACTCACAAATATTTAAACACAGCAAAATAGCTTGTTATTTTTGTTATGTACCTGGTACATAGTAAATATCTATCATTAGCTATTACGATCACTTGTAGATGATATAGAGAAGATTGTCCAGGGAACAAACATCAATTAAGTGTCAAATCTTCTGCTAAACTCTGGGACTTCATTATGGATACTTTCGTTCCCCTCCAACTGGACTCTGTCTTCTGGGACATTGGACACTGATAAGTGAGTTTTTACCATGCTTGTTTGGAACAAGGCCTCCATATCAATTTCTGGCATTACATGCACATGCATTCCTGTTCAGTTTCAGGTTGGAGTAGATTACAGGCACAACTAATCTACTCTATTTGTAATGGAAAGAGGGGCAGATTTGGAGTCAGAGCACTTGAATTTGAATCCTACCTCTGTCATTTAATCCCTCTGTGTCTGTTTCCTCATCTGATAGGCAAAAGAGAGTATTAGATTAGATGATTTATGAGATCCCTTCCAACTCTAGTGCTAGTAAACTTATCACTGCTGAGCTCTCTTTCTACTCTGAGATTCCTGAAGAAGTCCTAGGCAATGGGAGCTCTCAAGGGCATGAACAAAGCTACTCAAATTTTTTAATTATTCCATATTATTTTTAAAATTTATTAAATTTATTAAAATTTATTTTTAATTTTATTTTTAAAAATTGAGTTCCAAATTCCCACTCATACTCTATCCACTGAGAAGGCATGCAATATGATATCAAGTATACATGTGAAATAATGTATAACGTATTTCCATGTTAGTCATATCACAAAAAAGCCAGAAAAATTAAGAATATGAGAAAACTGTGTTTGAATTTGCACTCAGAATTCATCAATTCTCTCTCTAGAAGTGGATAGCATTTTTCGTCATGAGTCCTTTTGAAATTATCGTTGCCTTTTACTAAATGAAAAACAAGACCTTCATAGGATTTATCAGCACAATAATCAATCTGTCTCTAGAAAGACAGTGTTTAATTCTATCAAAACTAAAATGCTATAACTATGTACATGTTTCCTAGGTCTGCTCATTTCACTTTGTATCAGTTCATATAGGTTTTCCCATGTTTTTCTGAAGCCATCCTCTTTGTCATTTCTTATAGAAGTATAGTATTCCATCATAATCCACAACTTGTTCAGACATTCCCAACTTGATGGACTTCTCCTCAATTTCAACTTCTTTGCCAACACAAAAAAAAAGCTGTGATAAATATTTTTTGTATGTATATGTCCTTTCACTTTTTCTTTGATATGTTTAGGATACAGACCTAGTAATGGTATTGCTGGATCAAAAGGTATACACAGCTTTATTTCAACATTATTCTTCAGAATAGAGAACAACTTTTTTCTCCAGAATGGACCAGTTCACAATTCCACTAGCAGTTCATTAGGATACCTAATTTCCCTCATTCCTCCCAGCATTTGTTATTTATGATAGGTATATATATATATATATATATATATATATATATTTGTATTTCTTTAATCAATAGTAATTTAGAGTATTTTTGATATAACTTTGATTTTTTTTTTGAAAACTGCCTGTTTACGTCCCTTGAAATTTGGTCAATTAGACTTTTATTTTTATAAATTTGATTCAGCTCCCTATATATTTGAGAAAAGAGGTCTTTATCAGAAAAAGAAAAACTTGCTGTAAATTTTTTTTATATAATTTTATTGTGTATAGCACTTTTTAGTACAATGTAGTTGTCATGATTATCTCTTCTAATTTAGGTCTGTTTTTGCTTTTACTTTGTCTAAGATCATGACTGCTCTCCCTGCCTTTTTTACTTCAGTTGAAGCATAATAGATTCTGCTCCAGCTCCTTATTTTAACTCTGCATGTGTCTTTCTGTTTCAAGTGTGTCTCTTGCAAACATATCATTGTATTCTGGTTTCTAATCCATTCTGCTATCTACTTTCATTTTATAGAATTCACATTTCCAACTCACATTCCCAGTTATGATTACCAACAGTATATCTACTTCCATCCTATTTTCTTCTGTTGATCCTTCTCTCTCTCTTTTTATTGACTCTCTTCAAAAATCTGTTTTATTTCTGATGAGAGCCTCCCTTAATCTTCCTTCCTTTTCATCACCCCCCACCTCTTTCTCTTTCCCTCTTCTCTTTTTATTTCCCTATTAGGTAAAATAAATTTGATTTCTTTATCCCACGGAGTGCCTGCATGCACATGCAAACACACACACACACACACACACACACACACACACACACACACACACACACACTTTTTTCTTCCCTCTTTGAACCAGTTGCAGAGAGAGTGAGGTTCAAACATTGCCCATCTCCTCATTTCCCCCTACACTCTAAAAACTCTTCCGTGTATACCTCTTTTATACTATAATTTCCCCCATTCTGCTTCTCCCTTCACCTTTCTTCTAGTGCCTACCTCTTTCTTATCCCTTTCATTTTTTAAGACCATCCCAATATGACTGACTCACACCCCTGCTCTTTGTCTCTGCAAACTGTTGTAACTTTCCTAATAATGATAAAGTTCTTAGAAATTACCTGTGTCATCTTCCCATTTAGAAATGTAAACAGTTTAATTTTATTGAAGCTCTTCTGTATTCTCCTTCACATTTACCCTTTTTTATGCTTCTCTTCAGTTTTGTGTTTGAATATCAGATTTTCTATTCAGTTCTGGTCTTTTCATCAAGAATGTCTTAAAATCCTGTATTTTATTAAATATCCATTCTCCTTCCCCCCTCCCAAGGGATTATGGTCAATTTTGCTGGATAGGTTATTGATGGTTGTAATTCCAGCTACTTTGCCTACCATAATATCATAGTCCAAGTTCTTTGCTCCTGTAGCATGGAAGTCTCATGTGATTCTGATGGTGGCTCCATGATATTTGAACAGTGTCTTTCTGGTTCCTTGCAAGATTTTCTCCTTGACATGGGAACTCTGAAATTTGGCTATAATATTCCTGCAAATTGTCCTTTTTTGGGCTCATTCAGGAGGTGATTGGTGTAGTCTTTTCATTTCTATTTTCTCCTCTGGATCTAAGATATTGAGGGAATTCTCCTTTATAATTTCTTAAATATGATATCTACAACTCTTTTTTTGATTATGACTTTGAGTTAATCCAATAATTCTTAAATTATCTTTCCTCCATCTATTTTCTAGGCCAGTTGTTTTTCTGATGAGATATTTCACATTTTCTTCTTTTTTTTTCTTCTTTTGACTTTTATTATTTCTCAATATCTCATGAAGTCATTAGTGACCACTTGCCCAATTCTCATTTTTAAGCAATTATTCTTTCCAGTGAGTTTTTATACCTTCTTTTTCATTTGGTTCATTCTGCTTTTTAACTAGTCCTCTTTTTTTAATTTTTGTGCTTCTTTTACCAAGATGTTAATTTTTTATTCATAATTTTCTTGTATCACTCATTTCTTTTCTCAGTTTTTTCCTCTTCCACTCATCACTTTCATTGAGTCTTCCAAGAATTCTTGTTTGGCTTGCCTCCAATGAGAATTTTTTCTTTGTGACTTTCCTTGTAGATATTTTCACATTATTGTTTTCTTTTGACTTTGTGTCTTGGTCTTCTCTGCCAAAGTAGTAGTTTTTATGGTTAAGGTTTTTTTTATTTTTTTTTTTGCTTATTTTTTTAGCTTATTTCTTGACTTATACTTCATGTCAAAGTTGAATTTTGCTTACCTGGGGGTGTCTAAAGCTTCAATATTTTTTGTACTGCTGTTTTCAGAGCTAGTTCTGGGAGAAAAACATAAAGATGTTTTTCATGTTTCTAAGGTGGTGTACTCCAAGGAATGGTGTGGTCATTGATCTGCTTTATGCTCTGGTCTTTACCCAGGAAGTACCCCTGTTCCCACAAATGCTAGCACTCCTATTGATCCTGAAACTGTGACCAGGTTCTCTACTCTCATGCAGCAGCAAGCATTTGTGTTCCCCTCTACTCTGGAACTACTCCCTTGTGATTTACCACATCTCTGCCCTGGTACTGCAACTCAGAACTGTGTATGGGCAATAGTTATCTGTTACCTCCAACTACCATCTCTGAGCTGAAAACTCCTGAAGCTGCTGCTGCTTCTACTATAACAGCTACCTCCTAGACCTTCTACTGGTGCTACCACTGTGTGTGCTCAGGGCCAGTGCCCACCCTGGTGTCACAGATCTCTTCTGCCAACATCCTAAGTTGATTCAGACCAGAAAAATGTCTCACTCTCCCTTTTTGTTGGCTGTCATTCCAAAATTTGATGTGAGGCATTACTTTAAAGTTTATGAAAGGGACTGCTGGGAGAGTTCAGCTGGATTGCTACTTCTTATTCACCATCTTGGCTCTCCCTGCTCAAAATCTTAATGGAGAGTAAATCATGTTCCAAGGGAGGACAGGAAGGCAGGGTCTAAGATGGACAAGGCAGGGTCAGAAGAAATGCTAATAGCAAATGGAGAATAGCTAAATGCCAATAACAAAGGTAATTCTGCTCGGTGATTGGAATCTAAGATTCAAACGATGACCAAGTTATTATGATTATATTCTGGGGACACTGTAAAAATTTGACAAAATGGCTAAGCATGAGGCTGATAAGTCCTACCTTTACAATAGCAGTCTGTATCAATCATAAATGAGGCTCTTTCCCCTTATTATTTACTAGGTGAACAGGAAATCAATTAATATTGATTACTTTGACTTATTTTTAGTTTGATTATGGGATTAAACTCCTTTCTTTAGGAAAAGCTAACCCTAATAGCTCAATCAGATTAATATAGAGAGTCTCTTAAGTCTAGGTTACCTATGGATTTAGTGAATAGATAGATTAGTAATTTGTAGATTATCATTTAGCAGCAGAGAATTTAGAAGAATAAAGAATAAAAAAAGACATAATAATAAATAATAAAAAAGAAGAATAAAATAATTATAAAATTATAAGATTTTTTAAAAGGCACAGTTCCTTTTCTAGCAGAAAGGGACATTGACCAAAGGTTAAATTCCTCTTTTCAGTAGGTATAAATTAAGGAATCTAATCTCCTAAAGTTGTTTCCTCTTCTGACAGCTGGAAGGATGGAGGCTGACTTATCAACCACCAAGTACAAGTTCTTCCTTTCTATTACCCGTTACCTTTTTCTCCTGGACCCTCTGAAGCAAGTTTCCCTTTCTAGAAGCTGAGAAATCATGACAGTTGTTCTGTAGACCCCTTACAGTATTCTCTCTGGTTTCAAAATATAATAGAAGCAAAGCAAAGATTTCTGGGGTAGAATTAAGAAAGTCTAACTAGTCAGGTGACTTGCCTTATCCAACTGAATTATTTTGAAAACAAGTTTCTACATTTTTTGTTCCTCTTTTTTGTTATAAACATCAGCTCTGTGAATCATTC
This sequence comes from Bettongia penicillata ogilbyi, assembly GCA_023548195.1. Lineage (NCBI taxonomy): Eukaryota > Metazoa > Chordata > Mammalia > Diprotodontia > Potoroidae > Bettongia > Bettongia penicillata. The sequence continues at coordinate 5,254,452 of JAJHZJ010000497.1, forward strand.
CTATCTCTTTGACCTCTGCGGAGTCAAAGAACCTTATCTGATACGTAAATGCTAGCTTTGCAGTTTAAATCATAGATGGCTTGGCGGCTTTGTCCTCAGTTCCATTTTTGTTTCTGATAATCAGTTTTAGCATAGGCCAACATCTTATATTGCAGCCTCACCCTGTGAAACATCCTCTGAGTTGTAGAGAGGATAAATAAGTCTTTAGGATAAGTGGAAACTATGTGGACCCCTGAGACATGACCCCCATTGCCTCCTCTGGAGTCATTATGTCTGATTTTTTTTTGATAGATGGGCTTCTAAAGTATTGTAGAGAACTCCCTCCCTCCCACCCTGTCTCTCTGTCTCTGTCTCTCTCTCTCTATCTCTCTCTCATACACATACACATACACACACACACACACACACACACACAAAAATCTTTTCCCCCACCACTCACCCACTTCCTACACACAGTTAAAAAGTTACACAAGGGAAAAGGTAAAAAATGAGTCTCTTTCAAGATATGGATTTTTCTTCCAAATCTAGCTTTCTTTTCCACTATCAGAGATGATACTACTCTCCATTGACTCCTTAGAAAGAGTTTTTAAAGGATACCTGGGGTTTTGATTGATTCTTCAGCTATCAAATGACTAGCTACCCTATAATTCCATTAGAAATAGACTGAAGTTGACCCCAGCCCTGATGCTGTGTGACCTTGAGTTGACCAATACCCTCTCTGGGCCTCAGTTGCCTCCTCTGTATGATGAGAATGGGCACCCAATGACCTCTGCAGTCCCTTCCAGGTTCACCTTGATGACCACCAACCCTCCCATCATGGAGGTAGTTGAACCTGGGGTAGGTCCGTAGCTGAGTAGAACCAATGCAATATTCACAGCACCTACAATGACCATGAATATCCTGGTGCAGTTTTGAGCTGTGAAATACCACAGACTCTCCACATGAAAGGCAGAACCAAAACATTTATTTAGACACCAGAAAGCCAAATCCATCACAGTAACAAAACTCTGTACACAGTAACAATGTAGAATACAACACCATCCTCTAGCCTTTCCCTAGTAGGCTTCCCACAACCAGCTCCCTTAAATAAATCACAAGCAGGCCCTCTTAAACAAAATCATAAACAAGCTTTTTCACTCACACTAGCCAGCTGCCTGCTTGCCTGTGTGCATCTCAGGTCTGACAGGACTCTGACCAATTTCTTCAGAGCTCTGCTCCACCATTCCTATTCCACCCATTCAGCAAGATCCTCCCACCACATGTGACTTAGGCTTCTATGTGATTTAAGAAGGTTACATGGGCCTATTAATGAATGGTAAAGATTTTCCTATTTAAATTACCATTACAAGCTGGAACTGCAACTGGTGCAGAGTCAGTGATTCCAGAGGGTCCCTCCTCTGTCTGGGGTACAAGGTCTGACTGGTCAGGACTCCAGGCTTGTCCCATGGGGAAAGCCAAGGGGCAGGAGGGTGTGAACAACCAGGGCTGGACCCTGAGCTTTCCCCACCAGTCTTTCTGCTGAACATATACCAGGGGAGGTCGAAGACAGAAGAAAGACTTCATATATGCAAAAAAAACCAAACCATTAATAACAACACTTCTAGTGGCAGCAAAGGACTGGAAACAAAGTTGGTACCTATCAATTGGAGACTGGCTGAACAAACTCTGGTTTATTAACATAATGGAATGTTACTGTGCCATAAGAAAGGACAAACGTATTCAGAGAATCATAGAAAGATCTATATGAACTCCTGCGAAAGGAAAAGTACCCAGAGAACAACATACAGATTGATCACAACAGTAATTCAGGAGAACAGGTTGAACTCAACAATGTAAATAGAATACTAAAAGACAGATAGATTCTAAGTAGTTATTCAAACAAATCTTGGTCTCAGAAAAGGTGATAAAGCATCAGAGAGGGAGCTGTCCACGGACTTAGAAGTTTGCAGACATGGTTAGACACTGTAACCGTATTGTCCTATGTTTCTTAACTTCCTATGTTTATTTCAAGAGGGTTTAAGTCTCAGGTTGAAGCAAGCAGAGGAGACTGCTATATAAATGACTTTTATATAAAAACAAAAAGGATAAATAAAACTTATTTTAAAAAAAATTCTTAGATATTATATTTTACCTGTATATTTGCCATATTTTCCCCAATTTATTTTTTATTTCTATTTTATTGTTTTTCTGTGTAGAGGTTTTTCATTTTTAAGCAAACTAGCACATCTACCTATTATTTTTATTTGTTTAATAACTAAATGTGTATTTCCCCTGTACATTTTAGAGAAATGTACTATTTTGTCATTCCCTATATATTATTATAGCTTATTCTGTGTATACTTTATTTTGAATTTAATATGGTATATTGTAAGGTTTGCTTCTAAGTTTTATATAAAAAGTACTTTATCCTTTTAAGAAAAAGAAATAGATTGAACAACTTCTTCATTTCTCCTATATGAGCGATGAAATATAAACATCCCTTCAATGCTTCCTTTAAAGCCTATATACTTTTAGAAACTAAGTATCTAAAGACACCTCATTGTTTTTGTTACCTGTCCCCTTAGGTCATGAAATTTCATTAAGTGGTTTGGTGGAAACTCAGTAGATTAGTGGTCCACTGACTAACTTTGACCACACTACTTATGTATATATACATGCATGTGTGTGTGTGTGTATATATATATGTATATATGTGTGTGTGTGTACTATGTATACATATGTGTATACATATGTATATGAATGGTATGTTCCATAATACTAATTATATATGTATGTGCATGTGTATGTGTAAATAGAAGATAAGGAGAGAGTAGGAATCACATGTAACAAAAGTCCACGTGTACGAGGCATGGCAGTGTCCCTGTGTGGTTCATACCATGGTAGAATAGACATCTCTAGCCTCTTCTTCCCACGCCATTCTCCAAGAGACTTTCATTCTTGCTAGATGGAGACCAGAGGCTGCTTTGCTCTTCTCAGTGTGAGGAGGTAGGAGGCTACAATTATATCTATCTGTTCTCTTTAGAGTGGTTAGCTTAGTGGGGGTGGGGAGCCTGCGGCCTCAAGGCCACATGTGACCTTCTAGGTGCTCAAGTGCAGCCCTTTGACTAAATCCAAATTTCACAGAATAAATCCCTCACTAAAAGGATTTGTTCTATAAAACCTGGACTCAGTCAAAAGGCCATACCCAAAGACCTAGAAGCCCACGTGTGGTCTTGAGGCAACAGGTTCCCCACTTCTGAGGATGTACTTGAGTTCAATCTAACTTCTCATCACTGTGTCACTATTTTTGAGGGTAAAGAGACCCACAAGTTCTAAATCTAAAAACTGAACCCTTTCTTGCCTAATAACAGTTCTACATGAGTACACATAACAAGTAGCCAAAAAATCCAAACAAACAACCCATTCAAATCATAACAAAACAGAAATCAGAGAAGGTATATGTAGTTGATACATGGTAGAGAATACAGAGTGAAGAGAGAGAGAGAGAGAGAGAGAGAGAGAGAGAGAGAGAGAGAGAGAGAGAGAGAGAGAGAGAGAGAGAGAGAGAGAGAGAGAGAATGTTAGCTCTAGATCTTACCAAAGGGGAAACTCTTCAAAGTCTGTGGTATAGTAAGCCAGGGTCAGGGACATGATGGAGACATGAATACTCTCATATATTCCCAGTCTTTTCCATCAACAACCTTAAGTGGGGTTTGGCCTCTTCTGACTTCCCTCTTGAGGCTGGAAGTCATTAGTGCTCAAAAGTGACTTGGCACTTAAAAGAGTCTCAAAGAAGACTCAAAAAGGCTAGAAGTCTCTTGCTTTTGTCAGCTCTGCTCTGCTTCTCATGTAGGGCGGGACATTCCTCTCCACCAATAAAAAGAGAGTCTCATATCAATGAGCTTTGGGACAAGGGTTACAGTAAATTAGATAAATAATAGACAGACAGATAAATAGATTTAATGTAGTATTTAAAACATATGTTCTAGTGGAAAGAGCAGAAGAGGAAGGCTCTATTTCTGTTTGCCATTGATTGGGTGACTGGGCAAATATCAGACTTTTTCAGGTCTCTTATTTCTCAAGTGGGAATACAAACATCTGCCTCTGAGTTTTTAGCTGGGATTTTGTGAGGACAGAATGAAATAACAAATGTAACAGTATTTTCAAAGTTAAAAGCATCGTATAATATATAAGGTATTAAATATAAGGCATAGGACGTAATGCTATATCAACCTATCATTTTTAAGGATAGATATCATATACTTTCACTTGGTTAAAAATGTAAAACCTTTTCCAAAATTCCTTAAAGTACAGAAAATATAAAAGTAAACAAAAATACACAAAATAATATTTTGTTAATGCACAAAATATAAAACTAGTCTACACTTTCCTCAATGAAACTTTTTTGTGTTATCCAACATCTCCAATCCTCTTTTCTATTTCTCCTACAGTGGATTAGATAAAATTTGTATAAACAAGACAGTAAATGTTTTGAAATGAAGCAAAATGATACTTAAATTTTCCTTAAAGAGAAGTGTTTCCTTTTGCTTCAAACATTTTAAACATATAAGCTTCTAACTGTAAAAACATAGAAAACACAACTGAAAACACTTCACAGAATTTCTAAAGTTCAGTAAATTGCATTAAAAGCAACCCAATGTTTTTGGATGTTTATAAAGGTAAATATAAAGTGCTGGTTGGATTTTATTCAATTCAACAAACTTTGATAAAGTGCCCACTATATAATAGGCGCTGTGCTAGGCAATGGAAATGCAAATGAAAAAATAAAAGTAGTCCTTCCCTTTAATGAGTGTATATTCTCCTGAATGTAGAGCCAATAAAGGGAAAGTTTAGTGCAGATAATTTCACACTCCCTTCACCTACCTTTATTTTTCTTTGTCCTCTATCTTTCCTGTTCTCCACCTCCTTAAGTTTTGGTTTCACTTCAGATAATACCCAAGCTGTCCTGGGTCAACATTACCACCTTGTGGTCACCAAGCTGTTTAATATCTCTTCCCTATCACTTTGTCTCTTCCCACTAAGAGGGAATCATGCACATAGTATGCTTCACACTTCGAGCTGTCTCTTACCTCTCATCACTCGGCTAATTATAACCAAGAATAATCTCCTCATGCATACGCTACCATCCCTCTTAATCCCCTTCATGCTTATCCTCTCTTCTAACTTTTACTCAGTTACTTTATCCTTCTGATATTTGTCTCTTTCATTTTTTTAGATGTTCTACTTTGCTCTAATTCTAATTGCTAAGATGGTTCCCAATGGTCCAAGCCTAATTTTATCCCTTTTCCAGATCCTCCCACCTCCATCACTCCTAGTTCTACTTCCTGGGACTAAATAGACCAGTTTAATTCAAGTACTTAACTATTATGTCCATCTCTAAGTCTTCTTTAGAATAAGCTTCTCTAGTTCTTTAATTGATCCTCATGTGACATAACCTCAGCATCCTTCTCCATCTTAATGTCCCTGCTCTTTACTCTCTGCAGATTCCTGATAGTATCAATCAATGAAATAGTAGTATCATAGCATTAGTACTACACTCCCTGACACTGCCCATCCACCAAACCTGAAATGCCCTCCCTTTTTGTATCTACCTCTCAGAATTCTTTTCTTCCTTCAAGGATGAGCTCTGATATTTTGCCTTGACCACCTCAATTGTTAGTACTATCTTCTTCCTCTCATTACTTTATATTAACTAATGTGTGAGCATGTCATATTTCCTTAATAGAATTTGAGTTCCTATAAAATAAAAGAAGTTGCAGTATATTTTAAGTTTAATCTTCATATTTTTACTTTCTTAATATAGTAGGGGTTAATTCGTTCTGGAATCGGGTTAGAAAAATAAAAATTCCATGGAGGCAACTTACAAGATAAACTGAAGCCATCTTTACTAGTATCCAGCCTTTTCCATCATGGTTGCTAGGATATTTAGTAGTACATGAATTATGCTCAAACATGCACTGACCTAGATGGCATCCTTTATGAACCATTCCTTTAGAATCAGTACAGATTCCAAATTTATGAATAAGAATATAGTAGATGAATTCCCTGTAGTCTTTGTCCCAGAGTTCCAACCACTGCTAGGCACATATGCCAAGGAAATCAGTGATATGAAGGTCCCATATGCAGCAAAAAAAAAAAAGATAATTTCAGTAGCTCGAAAGAAACACAAGATATACAGATTTAGACATCTCCTCCCCAAATATTCATATAGAATATTTCTAACTGAACTGTGATAGGCCTTTCGGGTTCATATTGATTGATCAGCCATAGTTAGACACATTGACCCCAACCTCAAGATGCCATTTTGATCCTTTTCTATTATGAAAGACAATGAGAGTAGTTTATAGTAGTAAAGAAATGGAAACTGTAAAGTAGATCTCTTTTGATTAGGAAATGTTGAACAAATTGTTAGATACATGAATGCATGTGAATAATACTATGCTATGAGAATTTATGAGCATGAAAAATATAAAGAAGCATGGAAAGGAAGACTTAGAAACTGATAAAGTAAGCAGTAAAGTAAGCAGAACCAGGAAAACAATATTCACAATGTCTGAAACCATGTCAATGGAGAGCAAAATAACAAGGAAAATCAAAACTAAATGCTGTGAAATTATAAGGAATATGCTTGTCCCTCCAAAAAAAATATGTGCCGATACACCTCCATCCCTTCCTTGTAGACGTGAATGACTATGGATATGGACCTCTGAACATTTAGACAGACTGAGTTGATGAGTTGTTTAATTTGTTTAACGGTTTTTTCCTTTCTTTTTTATTTTAAGTGGTGGCTTTTTGGAAGGGACAAAGGAGAGATATATTGGGAAATGAAGATAATGTAAAAATGAAATATATTAATAAAATAAGAAAGATCAAGTCTGTTTTTATTAAACTATTTAACAAGAAATACAACTCATCTAGTCCTCCTTTAAATGGTTGTTTTGTGAGAGGGTAAATGGTCACAGAGTGTTTAAAATTATTGGTACTTTGTCCCCCTTAAATTTTTTTTTAAAAATCCCTGTTTTCCACTACAAATACCCATATCATTAATAACAAATTTGCAAAAGTGCAGAAAAACTGTGAGCAAAAAACCTGACAAAATTATTTCAGACAATCTCAACATGGAACATTATCATTCTTATAATCAACTTATTATTATTAGAAAACATATTTGGGGCTAGGAGTTTTTCTCTATAATCCACAGAAATCTATACCCTCTAGAGAACTCTATGTCATCCTTTTGACATTTTTCACAAACACAGGAGAAAAAATGAGACCCCATAATTTCTTCTTGCATTATTTTGGAGTTTGGATTTGTAGCTCCATGGCTATGTAAATTCTTCTTCCTTTAAGGAAATCTGTCACTCCTTTAAATTGAAAGATTAACAATTAGGAGGCATTTTAAAAAAATGAAATTTCTTCAACTTCTTAAAGGAGTGACAATTATCTTATCAAAATTACATTTGACTTTTTTATTCAGAATACTATTTAACCACACTGAAAATACAATGGGGACATGCATGGCGAATATAAATGTGCTATGGTATATTTTAATGCTGGGAACCAAGAATGGAGCATAAGAGAAGCAGGGGAGGTAGCAAGTCCTTGTGAAAGTTGAATTATAACCAGTAGAATGGAAAAAAGGAAGAGTAGAGGTGTCCATGTAACAGAGGAATGAAGCGGATCATGAATTTACTGAAACTGATTGAATTTCTAAGATCAAGGCATATGATCACATCACTCAGATCCCTTCCCCATCTGCCTCCTTACCTCTGCTTCCAGGAAGAGGGGATGTGTCAGTTCCCAGAATAGTCATTCTCTTAGACATTAGTTTTTTGTTTTAAAGTTGTTTTCTTCCAAGATTGATGTAGTTAACTATTACATTGATGATCAACATGTTTCATTATTCAAATGCAATAGACAAAGGGAGAAATGAGAGGGAGAGAGAAAAAAGAGAGAGAGAGGGAGGGAGAGAGAGAAATTCATAGTTGCAAAATTGCAAAAAAAATTCAAAATTGCAAAATATTTATCAGGGTTGGGGCTCAGTCTGAACAAATGAGAATTATTTTTTCTTTTTCTTTTCATATCTTTCCCAATGGAGGAAGGAAAAAGAAAATGTCAGCCTGGCTATTTAGTTGGGTCAGGAGGAAGACTGTGACTTGTATGTAGCATGAAAATTATTTTCTTTTTCCATTATCCCTTTCCTCTTTCTGTCCCAGTTTACTCAGAAAGGAAAACTATTCCCTCAGAGGGGTGGAGCTGAGGGACTGGCTAGAGAGAAAGTGACATCAGAGATGAGGAGTCACTGGAGTAATTAAGAAAAAGTGATTCTGTCCATAAAAAGATGTGTGTGTTCTTCCTTTGTTGCCAAAGAAGACCATGCCATCAGAGAAATAATGATATGACTTGCGCTTGACTTTGTTTTGAGTGAGGGAGGGCTGTGCAGGTCACCAGCCTCACTTCTCCTCCAGAGCCCTCTGAATCCAGTGACCAGATATTCATCAGGATGACTGGAGATGACCCAGGATGAGGCAACTGGGGTTAAGTGACTTGCCCAAAGACACACAGCTAGTGAGTGTCCAGTGTCTGAGGTGAGATTTGAACTCAGGTCCTCCGGATTCCTGCACTGGTGCTCTATCCACTGCACCACCTAGCTGCCTCCATACAAAGATGGGGTACAGAAGAAAGAAGGGACTAACCTTCCTTATCAGCATAGCACAACAACTCTACCCCCACACCCCTGTAAAACAAAAATTGTACAAGATGAAACAGCATGGACAGATTATGATAGACATGAGTGGAAGGACTATCCATACTGATGAAATCATATTTCCTAACAACAAAGGACAGAATATGATTTTGTTATTGCTGTTACAGTAGCAATAGTTTTTATTACTAATTGCATTTTTTTCTTAAGCTGCTGAAATGAATCGTCTTTGAGAACAGCTATTTTAATTATAAGCTTAATAACTATCAACAAAAACAAATGTTAAAATAAACAAATAGAAAAACTGAGATCACACAGAAAACATCAAATTCCAAACTATTCAAGTATATGTGGTAAATTTAATAGAATAACAAAACTGTCTTATTAGCATGCATCCTTTTCCAAACTTTTTCTTCAGTGAGTTTTTCATGGAGTTTGTGGATTTATAAGTGAGGTTTTATTTTTACATAATTAATAAGTATATTTTGGTCTGATTTTGCTTTCTTCATGCTACATTACCAAGAATAAGTCATTCCATATTTCTTTACATTTTTCCTCTTTGTCATTTCTTATGGCACAAGAATATTTCAAATATTCTATTGCATTCATATACTAAATTTTTCAATTAATTCCCAATTGTGCAACACACATATTGGTTCTAGTTTTATATTATTTTAGAAAAAGCTTTTATGAATATTTTCTTACATATAGTCACTTCCCCTTCAATAACATTTGGCCACTAGGTCAGAAGGTAGGAATAGTTTTGAACTTTTGTATAATGTCATTAACCCTTCCCAAAAGACTGTATCAGTTTCCAGGCCCACTAACAGTATAAAAATAATGTGCCTCTTTTCTGACTGTTCTATCAGTATTGAACTGTACTTTTTTCCTTCTTTATATTTATTTTCAGTCATAAATTATCTCCATCATTCAACCCCTCACTCACCCATTCAGAAAGCAAGAAATATGATACTCATTATGCATATGAAGTCTGGCAAACATATTTCTGCATTAACATTATTTTGGGGGGAGGGGAAGGAGAGACGGGGCAAGAAAATGAGAAAAAATTGTTAAATCTTTAATCAGAGTCTTTTAGTTCTCTCTCTTTAGATGGATAACATTTTTTCATCATGAATCCTTTGAAATTGTCATGGATCATATTGATCAGTTTCTAAGTATTTCACAGTTGATAATCATTTCAATATTGCTGTTATTATATATATTGTTCTTTTGGTTCTGCTTAATTCATTTTGCATCAGTCATATAAATCTTCTCAAGTTTTTCTGAAACCATACCCTTCATTTATTACACCACAATAGTATTCCATCATAATCATGTGCCATAACTTGTTTAATCATTCCCCAGTTGATGGGCATCCCCTCAATCTCCCATTCTTTGCCACAATAAAAAGAGTTAATGTAAATATTTTTGTAGATATAGGTCATTTTCTTTTGATCACTTTGGGATACAGAATTAGTAGTGACATTTCTGGGTTTAAGGGCATGTACAGTTTTATAGTCTTTTGGGCATAGTTTCAAATTATTTCCCAGAGTGGTCTGGCCAGTTTACAACCACACCAATAATGCATTAGTGTACCTATTTTTCCACATCTCCTCCAGCATATGTCATTTTAACCAATGTGATGAGTCTCTCAGAGTTGTTTTAATTTATATTTCTCTAATTATTAATGATTTAGAGCATTTTAATATGACTTGATAACTTTGATTTCTTCTTTTGAAGACTGCCTATTCATATCATTTGACCATTTCTTACTTGAGAAATGACTCATTTTAATCAACTTGTCTCAGTCCCCTAAATATTTAAGAAATGAAAAATTTATTGAACTCTATTGTTGTTAACTGTCTTGGTCAATTTGTTGGAAGAGACCTAGTATCTTAGAGTTGTTTAAGTTTGGATTTCTTAGAGAGTTTGAACAAGAACAGTTGACATGTTGGTGGCATGGAGAAGCCAGTGTGGACTTTAGTATTTGTCATAAAAGTACACAATGTGGATTATCCATAAATAGACAACTGAGAGTTAATGTTTTGTAGAAATTATAGGAAAAGAAGGCACTGAGTCCTCTGATACATAGGTGGTACATTTCTAAATACCAATTATGCTCAGCTCCTTCCAGTCACCTTTTAAAGACTTATGGATAAGTCCACAATGAATAGATGAGTGAAGATGTAAATTCCTTGAGGATAGGAACTATTTCATTTTGTATCTTCAGCTCATAGACACTCCCCGCCCCACACCCACCCACATAAAATGCAGTATATATTGTACTTTCTTCCACAAGGACATTATTTTCAGTGATTTAGAAGTTGATTAAATAGACAAAATAGTCAACCCTATGTTCGCGATCTGATTTGTAAAGTGGAAGAGAATATATCATTCTCTGTTATTTTATGTGTTTACATATTAACTGGAAGAAAAATGAATATTTAGTGTCTAAATAATTAAAAATCAATAGCTTCATTTTAAATTCAATTTATGGTACCAGAATCTTAGTTCATGTAATTCATAGATTCATAGAATTTTTAAAATGAAAGAGCTCTTAGGAAGCATGTATATTATATAAAAATATTAACATGTAATATATGATATACTATTATTCCCCTTCCCCAAACTGGAAATCTGGACTTCACCCCTGGCTGTCATAGTTTTGCCTTACTCTGGGAATCTGTCCTCCACCCACTTACTTCAGGTCTACATCTCACTCCACCCCCTTTCCAGCACAATTTTGTGTGCTGTCTTGCTACCATTAAAATGCAAGTTTCTTGAGGGCAAGGAATGACTTGTTTGATTTTGTTTGCCCAGTGCTTAGAATAGTGTCTGACACAAGGTAAGCACTTAATAAATGTTCTATCTTTTGTATTTATCTATTTTATCCATCTGTCTACCTGTCTCCAGAATCTCTAATTATCATAGATCATGGAACTGAAAAGGGATCATAAATTTATAGTTTAAAGGGACTTTAGAGTCCTTAAAATCCAGTGCCATCATTTGATGGGGAAAGTTATCCCCAGAGAAGCTGTGACTTGCCCAAGGACACACAGGGAACAATGTAGAAAGGCAGGATTTGAATTTGATACAACTCTTGTCATCTTACATATGAGAATATGAAGTTCCAGAGAAAGGAAGTATTGAATATGGTTTGTGAAAGAGCCAGGATATGAACCCAAGTTCCACTAACTCTAGATACACTGTTCTTTTTCTTAATAACACACTGCTGTATTGAAGGGGGAAAAAGTGGTTAGGTAAATTTTTAAGTAAAGATTAATGGGGCTGGCTGGTATAAGGAAAATATGATTGACTATTCAGAACACTTGAGAAGGTAACACTACTGACATAGTTTTTTGTAAAAAGAACAAATGAATTCAACAATACCTTTCATCTCCATAGAAGTGGAAAAGGTTTAGCAACAGCCTCTATAGAACTTCTAAGGAAAGCAAAAGAATAAGATAAGAAGAGGCTACGCTTTTTGTGGCTTGTTCTCAGAAGGGCCTGATCAGGTATCAGGGAGATATTTAATCTTTCAGGTAACAAAAGAATTCTATTCCACTTAAGTACATTAAGATTAAGTAACATTTTAGCAACGAAGGGTCTTTTTCATGCAGAAGTTATAGCCATTCAAAAGCCACTGAAATCAATCAAGTTGAAATCCAACTATTTCAGTTTTATTGGGTTTTATGTTGTAACAACCACATGACTCAAAGTCACACTGAGGCTGTCAGATCTTATCACCCCACATCTCAGCTTTGGTTGGGAGGGGATGCCAGGGAATTCCATTGCAGGTGAAACCCAGCTATCGCATTTCTGGGAAGTATTCTCATCCAAGAGGTTTTGTGTGTGTGCAAGCATGCATGCGTTTTGTGTGTGTGTGTGTGTGTGTGTTTCCTTGGTGTGACCAGTGAGTCACTCAGGTTTTTTGTTTCTCTTTCTCAGCTAAAGTTGTTATCTGTGGAGACAAGAGCCATCAAAACTCCTAGAGAAGAGCTGGAAAATAACAATGACGATAAGATTGCGCATAAATGAGGAAAGGAAAAACCCTGGAGTATAGCAATTGTGCTGCTCATTTCTTTTTGGGAGATAGGGCTGTAGTTTTTTCACTCGGGACACAAAGCAGTTAATGAAAGGGGGAAATTTGGCCTTCATCCCAGAGAGGTTGGAGACCAAGGTGGGTTCCAGTGAAGGAGTGCTCTGGCAATAGGACTCTCAAGGTGGCATATGTGAATGGATTATGAGGCAGAATGTAATAAGGCTGTAATAGAAAGGCAACCTTCCACCAATGTGGGGGACCCGAAGCAAAGGCCTCTTTTACCTCATGCTAATTTTTACTGTTCCGGGCACTATCCATAGTGCTAGGGACAGACAAAAATAAAACAGTCCCTGCTTTCAAGAAGTTTGCATTCTATCAGTAGGAAAATTTAAAGTTGTACTGACTCAGTGTGTTGACCACTGTCCTAAGAAGAGAGTTTATTTATCTACTACCTAAAGATTCTCACTATCCCTGAGTGAAAAGGAGATTCTGTTTGGCCTGGGTCAGCAAAGGTTCATTAATGAGATCAATGTCAATTGTGGGTCCTTCATCTTCTGTAGCAAGGGCAATTCAGCATCAAGACTGGAGAGAAGGTGGGGCTGACCTTGAACTACAGATTATCCATGTAGCATCTCCAATGTATTGTCTTCTAGGACAGACAACTCTTCTCTGGGAAGAACCAAAGGCTCCGTTGTCTGGGTTTGGGAAATTGATGTCCTCTTCCTTCCCTTACGTAGCTAGGTGACTCAGTGAATAGAAGGCTGAACCTGAAATCATAATGACTTGAGTTCAAATCTAACCTTAGATACTCAGGGCTGGTGGAACCACATTGATTAGTGATAAAGACATGATCCTGGGGGGATAGGCTGACCCTGGGCAAATCACTTGACATCTATTTCTCTTAGTGTTATCCACTGTAAAATGGGGACATTAATAGCACCTACCTTGCTGGGTTGCTGTAAGGATTAAATGAAATAATATTTGTAAAACACTTAGTACAGGGTTTTACCTGTCCCTTTACTGCAGTTTAAAATGAGATGGTAGCTATGATAATGATTTATAAACTACAAAGATCCAAACAGATGTTAAGTATCATTCTCATTCATAATGATGGGAAGGAAGTCTTCAATCAGGTATGTTGCTAATGTATGCCCAATTCTCTTGATTGTATGTAGGATGAGTGTTTGCAATAGGAATAACAATAATGTCACATTAATGTTTAACAGTATTAGAACTTTTCCTGTAGGGATTTATGTGTTTATGTTCACATTAATTAAAGGTAGTAAAGAGATCAATCCATCAGTCAACAATTATTATATGCCTATTTTGTTTCAGACATCCTGTTAATCACTGCAGATACAAAAGAAAAGGAAAACAGTCCCTCTTCTAAAAGAGATTACATTCTAGTTGGGGAGAAAACACACATATAAAGAGGAATGTAATAATAGAGATAGCATGTGCATATTCAGGAATATATGCAGATTACAACACAAAATGAATAGCAGGTAGTCTGGGGACCTTTGGAGGAAATGGAATTCAAGAAGTGGAGGAGAAGTGAGTGTGTGTATTTGAAACTTGGAGTATGGCCAGTAAAAAGACACAAATATTGGGGATAGAGCATCCTTTGTATAGAGCAACAAGTTGGCTATTATTGTTTAGGTGATAGAGTATATACAAGGGAGTGGCTATTGTTTTTCATTCTACTTGAGATTTATAGAGCAAGTGTCCACTGCAAAGGGTCCATGCAAAAGTTGACTGAAAGCTCAGATGGAATAGAATCTGCATCTGGCATTTTGCTATACAAGAGGAGCCTTATAGAATTCAAAACCTCTTCTTCAGTTGGAAGTTTAGCTAGAGAAGGAGTGATTTCAACCTAAGGTAGATGGCTAATGGCTTCAGCATTGGTTGATGATGGTCTGTTGAGAATACCATGGAAGTATTCAGCCCATCTCTCCAGAATCATGTCCTTCTCACTAATCAGTGTGGTGCCATCAGCCCTGAGTAGTTGAGATGTCTCATAGGTCTTTTGCCCATAAATGGCCTTGAGGGCATGATAAAAACACTTTGGATTGTTACTATCAGCATATAACTTAATTTCATCTGCCTTCTTACTGAGCCAAGAATCCTGCATCTCTAAGCTTCACTTGTACTTTAATTTTGACAGAGTTAAATGTTGCCTTCTTAGAGACAGATGAATTATCTTGCTGTTAAACCCTATGCAATTCATATTTTTCATTCAGCATCTTCTGAATTTCCCCATCATTTTCAGCAAACCAGTTTTGATGTTTATGAGTGTTCTGACCTGGAGGAATAAATGTAATGCTATATGCCAAATGTTTGAAAGCTTTCCACTCCTTCTGTGCTCCATTGTTGCCAACTGTGTGTTGGCTTAGCTTTCCCTCCAAATGAACAACAAACTGTTCATATATGGAAAAGCACTCTAATCTGTTGACATTGTCTTCTGACATAAAGTCTTGACTTGATGCTGCCACTTTTGGTCAATGTGAATGTTTAGCTTGGAGATGATAAGTCTATGATTGACCCAATACTCTGCACCACACATTACCTTTGTCACTCTCATATCCTGTCTTTTTTCCTTACAATGATATAGCCTATTAGATGCCAGTGTTTGCTGTGAGGGTGTTTCCATGAAATTTTATTGCATTTAAGTAAATGGAAGACAGTGTTGGTGGTGAGGAGATCATGAGGTGCATGAGTCTTCAGTTGTAAGTGACCATTGCTATTGCTGTTTCTGACTGCATTCCTCCCAAGGACTCCCTGCCAGGTCTGATAGTCTGTGCCTACTCTGGCGTAAAAGTCACACAAGCTCATTCTCTCTCATCACATTGATGATGAGGATCTCAAGATCTTCACAGAATTTTTTCTTTGACCTCACCAGGGTTTGTTATAATGGGAGCATTTTGTACTGATCATGGTGATGTGGCAATTTCCTGCAAACACCAATCACATTTTCATGAGCTTTCACTCCTTTAGGGAGGCATATACCATTGTTGACTAGATTAGTTTTAATTATAAAACCTACATCACCCTCCCAGTGCTCTCTATTACTGTGGCTACTCCAGAAAAACATGCATCTGGCTCTGATTTGGGTAAACTGGTCTTCATTTGTCAACCTTGTTTCACTCGAAGTTGCGTTTAGTTACAATGCCTCCTGAGTTCTCTCTCAATAAGAACTGTTCAAATTTCAGGTCTACTGAATTTTGTGTTGTCCATAAGCATGCACAGATTCCATGTATTAAAGGTCAGTGGAATCATCGTTGCAAAAGTTTTTTGTACTGTGTGTGCACATATGTGTGTGCGCATGTGTGCGTGTGTGCATGCATGTATTGTGACCACAGGGTAGAATCCCCACCTGCTGCAGTAAGCAGGCCAGGATTAAGTTAGGTGAAGCAGCCAATTTTTAGGGCACTTTTTCTAGTCCCTTCCTCATGCCAGATGGTGAGCAGTAAGTCCTTTAAAAAAAGTTGTTTAGATACCCAAGGGGCTGCCAAATCCTACTGCTGCTTAGTCCAGTGAGAAGACAACCTTATTGCCTGAGTCACTTTTGTGCAGGATTGTGACTACAGCTCCCATTGTATCTGCATATGCTTCTTCATCACTTGCCCTCACCTTAGGACTTTGAGATATGTAAGAACAGTAAAATTGTGTCGGTGATATCTTTTGACTCACACATAAATTGGATTTAAGTGGGCAGAGTTGCACAAAATTGTCAACCTCACTTTTTTTTTTCCAGAGTCTTCAGAGTTCAGTTGCAAAATATAAGTCAAGAAGACAACTAGCGATGACTGAGAATGCAGTGGGTCATCTTGGCCTCTTCGATGACGAAGCAAGCTCAAATTGCTCCACAGTGCCTGCTTGAGTTGCCTTTGTAGCTGTTGGAACAAATTGCTCTCATTTACCCATTTCACTGGGGAAGTCTTCACATGCGTGGGGTAGATAACCCCCTGATTCACTGACAGGTTTGAGGCTCCTCAGTTACCCTCAGTTTGGTTTAGTACATCCACTGAGATGATTTTACCAGAGTATGACTGCTGTGCATATTATAGCTTCTTGGAGCCACAGATGAGAGTCAGGTGAAGGTGGACACCAAAGATGGATGAGAAGCCCTGAAAAGGGCTCAGCCACCCTCACACCAGAAGTGCTAGTCACCCCTGGAGACATAGATCCATGTACTAAGAGCAGTCCCTGGAAGCCACTAACTTCTATCCCCTAACTCTCGTTAGCTCTCATCCACTGTAAATCTCAGATTAAAACAAAAGGTTTTAGACCAAATCATCTTGAAACTCCCTAACATATCTGACTCTATGATTCTAATTTCATGGCATGAGCTGGAAGGAGTTGTTTACTCTGGGTTCTTCCTGTAACTGCCTCATATAAGAGGTAGTCCAGGGAATCTATTCCTGTTAAGTGTGTCACAAAATCATAGATTTGGAGCTGGAAGGAATCTCAGAAGACACCCAGTTTAGGAACTCGAGGTGGGAGAGGTTATCTGAAGTCATACAGCTGGTAATTTGTGTGGTATGAACCCAGACCTTCCTTACTCAAAATCCAGTACAGAAAGGTCTGCAGCTAAATTTTGAACTCCTTAAAGCAGAAGCCTGCTTTGCATCGAAATAGAGCCCAGTACAAGAACTTGCAAATAGTAGGAACACAAGGAATTTTATTAATTGGTTAATATTCCTTTTAGTCTTATTTGACTTTTAACATCAATCTTTTTTAGTAGCTGTTATTTTGAATCAATACGGTTAAAAAGTATCAACTACATTTTAATGATAGCAACTTGTTATCTTAGAGTAAGCTTTTTTTAAGCTTCCCTCCATAAACAGATGTTTAATTACAATATCCATATTTTTGTTTATAAACTTGACATCTGTTGCCTCATGAAGATAATGGGAAAACTCTAAATTGAATATGAAAAGTAAATTAAACATTTTTAACCTGCAAAATTATTCAGTTTGAGCCTTTGATGAATAGAACCTATGCTTTCTTTAATTCTAGGTTAGAAATAGAAAAAAATGGCAATATTTCTCATTTTGTTTCCTTTCTTTTCCAGTTATAATAATGCATAGCTGTGTTATCACATAATAATTAAAATTAATTGTGTTTGCTGTAATAATAACCACATATCTATATATATATATGGCTAGAGAAGTACTATATATATTTAACACACACATATATAATCTCATTTGATAATCAGCAATAATAGTAATTGAATATAGAGCATATATAAATAGAATATATAGATTTGAATATGTAATTGAATAAATTTTAATACTAAGTGAATAGCAGTAGCAAATGAAAACAATTCTGAAAGGTAGATACCCTACAAGTAATATCTCCAGTAGAGTATTAGCTCCTTCAGGACAGGGGTTATTTTTTATTTTGTCTTCAGCTCTTAGTTATGTGATTTGTACATAGTAGATACTTAATAAATTATTGTTAGAGCCAGTTAAATAATATCCTCATCTTTTAGATCTATTTCATTTGGGAAATTTCACAGAGATTTCAATGAACCAAAGTTTCCTTAACATCTAGATTATTTTATATAGAAATGTACTACACAATGATAATCATAAGATCATAGAGTTCGGTGCTGTATGGGACCTTGGAGATCATCAGATGATTCAATTATTAAGGGCATTGGTTCTGTGAAGTTTGGATTCAGTCAAAGGGACATACTGGAGGACCTAGAGGACTACATGTGACCTCGATGCCACAGTTTCCCCACCCCTGAAGCTAACCATAATAGAATACTGCACTCTTGAAAGTTTAAGATAACCGGAATGGTAAATGTCAGGCTGTTGTGTTACCATCAATAACCTGTGTACCATCAGTGGCACAAAACTCTGTTTTGAGGACAGTAGTGACCAGAAAAAGAGGTAGGTCAGTCATAAATTCTGACACCCCTGAACTATTAAACAATGAGAAGAAGACCTCCCATATATTGGGTAAACTCTTTATGGATGATTTATGGGGAATCATGGTCAAGAATCCCATGAGTTATAGATGGGTTATGATCCTCATTGGAGATCTGCCAAATTGCAAAATTTCCAAAATTATAGAACTGTCTAGGTGATTCTTCTTCTTCTTCTTCTTCTTCTTCTTCTTCTTCTTCATCATCATCATTATCATAATAACTAGCATTTACATAACACTTTAAGGTTTGCAAAGTGCTTTACACATAGTATCTAATTTTATCCTCACAACAGCACTGGGAAGTAGGAGCCATTATTATCTCTATTTTACAAATGAGGCAACTAAGGCCGGTAGAGGTTAAGTTATTCACAAACATGTCACGTCTCCTCTCTAGGTCCAAGTTTCTTCATGAGAAAAAAAATGTGAGGATTGCTTTAGATATCCCTACATCTCTAAACTCTCTTCCAGCCCTGAGAAGTTATGACTCATGAAGGAAGTATCAGGTGGTTAGTCAGGAGTTACTTATACATCCGTAATTCTCAGGAAAATAATATTATTGTCGAAGAAAAACATAAAAAGTTTTCCTTTTTAAACTTATTTGGAAAAAAAAATAACCAGAAGCTCCTCTCCCATCAGAATTTAGAAATAGTTGACATTTGTAAATTATATGTATCACTCCTCACTTGTAAAGGCTCGTTGAATACCTAAGTAACTTCAACAATCAAATTGTTATAAACAGATCTTTGACTTAAATAAACTTTACCCCTCCTATGTGTTATATGTGTTACAGAGAGGTCATGAATGGATGACTGTGGAAAAGTAGGGAGGAAAGAAGGTGAGCAGTAGTAAAGGCAGTCAAATCTGATGATAGAGAGCTAAAAGGTATGTGTTGTAGTTGTTGTGAAATTGACCCTGAAAGCCCAGGGAAGAATTTTCCAGCATCATTGGGAAATCATAAATGTGAATTAAACATATCAGACCTTTTTTTCCTATGGATATCACAACAATTGGCAGCACGAATGTCTGCATTTATAGTACTTCTGGTTGGTGCATAGTTCTGATGATATTACTTCCCTATTCAAAAATCTTTAAGGTTTCTCCCTGAAACCATGGAAATCTTGGTGGTCATATCTATTATGTTGAAAAACATCCATAGGGATAGAGTTTACTCATATTTGTTTGCCCATCACCTCATCTTCATATCCCATAATTCCCAGGAATCCACAGTTCCTTTAGCCTATCATTTAAGGACTTCTATTATTTGGCTGAACTTATCATTTTCAGAATTATTTCACAGTCACTGAGTATTTGTCAAGTCTTCTGTGTGGCAGGCACTGTTCTAGGTGCTGAATACACGAAAATAAAAATGATACTGTCCCTTCTTTTATAGGACTTATATTGTATCTGGGAAGAACATGCACACATATATCTATATGTAATAAATAGAAGGTAATTTTGACTGTGAGACATTAACAGCTGGAGGTTTGGAAGAGGAAGGAGGAGGAGGTTTATAAGCAAATGCTTCATGTAAAGCTCAGCATCTGAAATGAACTTTAAGGAATCAGGATCTCTAAGAGATATACTACTCCATTTCAGAGACTTCATTTTCTGATCCTGCCAGACTGTGCTGAGTGTGTCTCACTGTTCCCTTATTCGGTGTGTCTGCTCTCAGCATATTGCTCCTAAAGGCTCTCTCCCTCTTCTCTACCTCCTGAATTGTTCCTCATCTTTTCAGGCCCAGGTCTGGAGTCACTCCCTGCCCCCAAAGTTCTTCCCTTATTGACTTCACTGAATTGATCATTCTCTCCAGAGAAATTTCAAAGAATTTGTTCATACCTTTACTATACATTCATCATATTCTTTTTTTTCTTTTTTTTATTTATTTAACTTTTTACATTCATTTTCACAAAACCTATCTTACAGTATAGGAAAGTCGGGGGAAGGACATCATATTCTTTAAAAAAAATCGCATGCACATGTAGCGGTTGCTCAATGATTTGTAGGAAGACAAAGGCAAGAATAAAAAGCAGCATGTTGTGGATAGATTTCTGATCTAGAGTCAAAAAGAACTTTCTTCAAGTCCTGCCTCTGATACATACTAGCTACATAACCATGGGAAAGTCAATTAATCTCTCTCAGTGCCCACAGCAACTCTCTAAGATACAAATTAGTTGCTAATTTGTATCAATGAAAGGAGTTCACACACTGGGAGTTCCCTACCTCAGTGAGATCACTGGTCTGTTTTTTTTTTTTTTAAAAGTGAGAATCATGCCAGATGAGAAAATGTGGATGGCTTCCTTGAAAAAACATAACCATATCAATGAAATCATGAATTTATCAAAGTAGGGAAATAGTTGTGATCATGTCTTAATCTGTTAAAGAGATCAGTGAAAATAGAGAAGGTACATTACTTGTCTTTACTTACTCTGCAAAAAGTAAAGACATAATAATTGTTTCTTGTATAATAATCTACTCTACAGCTACCCTTCCTTCAATTGCACAGCAATGTGATCTTTGGACTGGGCACAGAGAGAAGAGGAGAGGTGCAGAAAATGACTTGATCAAGTGTCAACAGAGCAGTGCCAAGCTCAAGGCTAAGATCAAAGAAAGGGATATTGGGGCTGGCTATAGTTTGGGCAAAAATTTTCTTTCCAGGATTAGTTGTGGAATTCATTCACCCTATTACAAGGTATACTAGCTGTGACTTGACATATACTCTGTTAGGGGCCAATCTCTGGACCAGCCTTTGGGAGCGGGCTCCACCCTCAGGGAGCTGGCTCTGCCTTAGGGAGGAACATGGGTGGGGCTCTGGCTGGGGATATAAGGAGTTGTCAGGGAGGGATCGGGGAGAGATGTAACCAAGAAAGAGATGTAGAGGATGCCATCAATAAAGTGAAGAGCACTGACATCCTCGGGTGCATGTGTAGTCATTGTTCCCTCCGTGGAGGAGGGGATAGCCCTGTCGCGCAGCTAGGCCATACGGTCGCACGGCAGGGACCGGAGACGTCCGAAAACCTGGAGGAAAGGTTTCCCAAGCGAAGTCTGGGGTAAGGAATTGGGCCCTGTATTAGAGTACCGTCTGGAATAGTGGGCGAAGACCCCGGAGAGATTACCGCCTGGAATATTGGGCGAGGCCGCCTGGCTTAGTAGCCAAGTGAAGGCTGGGGATTAGCCCCCGAGCAATACTCAAAGTGAGAAAATCATTTGCTTTCAGTGTTTGCCTGAGTTCACAAACATGCTGTATCCATTTCCTGTGTGATGAGCTTCCTTCAAGAGTGTCTGCCTCTTTATCTAATCAGTTGAATGAATGTTTTTAGCATTTACCTGCTAAATGAGTAATGATATTTGGGAAATTTACAAATGTAAACTGTATTTCCTAGAAGTCTTCAGTTGAAGTAGCTCCTATGATATCTCTGAAACTTCTGAGATTGAGAAGCACAAAAGGCTAGCAGTGACTTGGTAGATGTGTCATATTGTACTTTGTTTCCTTGTTGGTGTGTTCTGATATGATAAATATCACTTTTATTATAGATGAATATTTCATACAGTATCCCTGTATATGAGTCTACTTTTATGGAAAGTCATACTAAGGGCATTTGTGCAGGATGAGTACAAAGAAGAAAGGGAGCTATGTCAGTGCGTGGAGGTTTGGAGATAATATCTGATTGGGTAAATGCACAAATCTACAAGGACTCTTACAATAAGTGAGCAGAGCGCCATAGGGGTACTGAGTGAGAAATTTTTGCTGACTCTCTGTAAACCATGGATAGCACAATATCTAATCAGCCCTTCTTCCCTGGTGGAGCATACACAAGCTAGCAGTATGAAGGTGGGGACTCCCCATGACCCCAATTTTCTTTGTAAGAAAATATAATATAGTGGCTATCAATGACACCTAAAGGCTAATGTCAAATGAAATTTACTTATGTCTAGCCACCGAGACAGAGAAAGCTAAGGACCAAGCAGATTGTAAGATGGAGGATCTCAAAAAGGAGTTGGCATTTTAATATTGAAATTTCCACTTCTGAACCTTCAGTGACCTCTGTTCTCTGCCTCTTTCCCCTCTTCCTTTGGCTTTTCCCATGATACTTTTTGCTGTCTCTTCTCTTATTCACTAGCAAAAGATAATAGGAGTACTTCTGAAAAAAAGTGATCTCTGTGGAATTTGGAGTTTGTAAATAACAAAAAAAAAGTCTTACTGATTCATAACTGGCAATACTGACACATGGTCCCATGTTATTTCTCAATTGAAAGAACTTATCAATGCACAAGGGTAAGTATGAGGAATCAAAGGTGAGGAATTAAAGGGAATATTTGCATGGAATTTAAATAGTATCAATTAATTTATTAAGCTGTCAACAGATATAAGGTATTACTATTTCACAAAGAATGTTGGGCACATTTTTTTTTAAAACAATGTGGCTCTAGATTTTTTTGACAAGTGTTCTCTGGATCCCAAGCAATTGAAACTCGATCTCACCAGTTACCAAATGGGTAGTGTACCAGAGAACATTCTTGGTTCTCAGACAAAGGCTCTTTACAAATATTATGGAAACCAGACAAGATGATAAGCTAATACACTTACTCTTTCTTAAAAAGACTGCAGTGTGTTTCATCTTCAATCCAAAACTTGAAATGGTGACATTAAAACTAGGTGAAAGACAATATTTGTGTTGAACTGATGGTCACATGTTTGTAATTTACTCTTAAAAAGCTTTGGAAAGCTATTACACAGATGCTAATCTTCAATAAACGTTCTAAATATTTGTTTGGCACTTCACAAATTGCCTTAACCTGTTCAGGGGTAGAATGGGGAGTAGATGGGTCTCCCTGAATCTAAAGAGGTGAATGAACAGTAATGATTTTGTTTCATACAGTACCAACAACTGAGAGAAAAGCCAATGACCCAGGCTTCATACAAGGTATCCATTGAGAAGCAAACTTCTGTAATCTATTGTAAATTTAATGCTTCTTCAGCGCTGCCCCTCTATTTAATCACTGTGTAGCATTTTCATCTGCCCTTTTGTCAGTTTACTGAATCTAAGAGGCTATGAGGTCTTCAGAAACCAATAACTTAGAACTTGTTATTAATTAAACAGGATATTAAATAATATATGTCATGTTATAGTAGCATTTCACAGCTAATTAATATGATCAATAATTTATTCAGTAGCCTAGAAGGGAAATTATATTGATTATAAAAAATAATTTGCTTTTAAAGACCACAAAAAATTGGGTTGGTCTTATGAAAAAATAGCCATAAAGACACATGCCCTGGAATGTGAGCCCTTGGTCACATTATAACTCCAAATCATAATTTGGAAAGTATTGGAAAGATTGGAAAGTATGAATGTTCCTACTGGAGTTGGATGCTTTCATAGAGCTAGGTATCATCTTCTGCACCCTTTGTGACCCTAAAGTCTAACGCATGGTGGGGTAGCCTAACTTTATAAATATACTTTCGGTGAATGGAGGTTTCAGACACACAGAACCTTAGAGTTAGATGGGAATTTAAACATCTATTCTAGACCCACCCTTAATCTCCATGTCTCAGTTTTTTCACATGTAAAATGAAGAACTTGGATTAGATGGCCCCTAAATCCCTTCCAGCTTTCTTTTTTTTTTTTTTTGATAATCTGTCAAGATTTATTGTATAAGCCAGATAGACTATGTAGACAGGATATAGGGGAGGATTATTTCTTAGTCTCCTCCTTCTAGAACAGTCTTGATGATCTCCTCTTAGCCTGCAGATGCCATTCCGGAAGCTCTTGTGCTTCCCTAGTCTTCGATCAGCAAGCTTCAGCCTGGTCAGCCAAGAGCCTCTTCAGGGCCTTGTCTGCCTTCAGTTTACAAATATGCTCCATGAGGATCTGCTTATTCTTGAACACATTTCGCCTTCAAGTAGAGGCTATGGTACATGTGGTGGTCAATCTTTTTGGATTCACAATATCTTTGGAGGAGAGGGCACAGAATGCTCCTTCACCTCATCCAGATCACCTTCTCAGGCATATGGGCATTGGCAGTACCTTTTCTTTTACCAATACCCATGTGACTGCCATTCTGTCGAGCCAGAGTATTTTTTCCTCTTCTGGCTCAAGAGTGCACACAGTAACTGCCTCCCAGATGGTAAGCCCATCTTTAATCAGCTTCTGGATCTGCTGACAGGAATTGGCATTGGCAGTTTCATGGGTCTCATTGAGGTCAAGCCATACCTTCATCTTTCCACATTGAAGGCTACTAGAGGCAAGCCTCTTCAGAAGCCTGAGCACGCTCATTGCTGCAGCGGCAGTGCAGAAAAGAAAAGCAGACAACCCTGGCCCCCCACCCCAGCTCTTAAACTATGATTTTGATTTTATCAATCCAGAGCAAAACAGGGATCCCTTTTGTGGCATCCTTTATAAGAAGTCATCAAGTTTCTTCTTGAAAAACTCCTCTAAGGAGGGATCCATTCCCTTCTGGGGGAGCCCAGTACGTGCTGAGATAGCTCTGCTTCTTGTTAAGTTGTCCTGACATTAAGCCTAAAGTTGCTTCTCTGTGGCTTCTGCCCATGGCCCCTACTTCTGTTTACTGTAGTCAAAAAAAAGGGAGAAAAGCCTATAACTCTTCTTCTGTCTGCTCTTCAAATACCTGAAGACAATTATTGTTCTCCTTCTATATACACCTATATGGTTAGGTGTTGTGTGTTTCTTTTTTTTACCACTGCTATTAAAGGACAAAACTTATATCTACCTTCTAAATTAAGTATGCTATATCAAGATTTTATTTTATGTGATTATATTTGGGGGAAAGCGTCTGACCTGAACTATTCCTGAATTCATGGAAATAAAACCATAACCACTATTTCTGTGACACATTAGGACTTATGAACAGCTTTCTTCACAAGAACTTGGTTGTAAAAATTATATCATGTTGCTGTTTTATAGATGAAAAAATGAAACTTAGACATACCTATGCTCACATAATTAACGTTTTTGAGGTGACATTTGAACCATCTTTTTTATGCCAATTCTAGTGATGTTTCCATTAACTGCATTGTCTTCCATAAATTCTATTGCTTTTAAATGATATTATTTCCCATTTTAGATTGTATAACTTTTGGAAGTGGCAAATTCTATATTGTACCTACCGCTTAATTTAATTTTTCTTATTTGTTCTTAAACTGCATCTTTCAAATTTCCAAGGAAAAGGACTCATTGTTCTAGTCAATTCATTTCAGATCCATTCAAAAACGTCTTAAATCCCTAGCATGTGTAAGGCAATGAAGTTACAAAAACAATCTTTTTCCTCAGGAAACTTCTATTCCACAATTACAAACATCAGTAGATCTTGAGGATCATTTTTTTTACCTCATAAGGTAAAGTATAATCACCATAATTCCAACAAGAAAGCTTGATTTGCTCACAAAACAAATTCAACTTTATAACACTATTCTTGTAATACTATCCTCCTCTAGTATCTTATTACAGTATGAGGTGACCTTGGCTTCTTGATAGCAGACCGTGAATTCTAGAAGGTCTTACCAAGTTGGAAAAGCTTTGAATGTGGTGCTAGGAAGTAAACTTGCATTTATTAAGTGACTATTATGTACCAGATAGGAGGTAGGGAGCTATGTACTATGTACTAAGTTACTATGTACTAGGAGGTAGTAGATAAAGCACCAGACCTGGAGTGAGGAAGACCTGAGTTCAAATCTAGCCTCAGACACTTACTAGAAAATCATTTAATGCTGCCTCCATGTCCTCATCTGTAAAATGAGCTGGAGAACAAAATGGCAAAACACTCCAGTCTCTTTGCCAAGAAAACCCCAAATTGAGTCATGACTAAACACCAGTAACAGGTACCAGGCACTGTACTAAGTGTTTTACAAATATTATTGTATTTGAGCCTTACAAGTCATGTGAAGTAGGTGCCATTATTATCCCCATATTACAGCAGAAGAAGTTGCAGCACTGATTAAACACTTCATCAGTCACAAAATGATATACCCAACCTCACACAGCTAGTAAATATCTAAGGATGAATTTGAACTGAGCTCTTCCTCATGCCAGACCCAGAACTCTACCTGCTGTGCCAACAGATTCTGTGGATTATCAGTGCTACAGTGTTATGTCAGAGCTAATCTTAACATGAATTCATCATTGAATTCAAATTCATCTTTAGATATTTACTGGATTATCAATCTTCATCCTTTCAAAAACATTTTAGAACTTTTCCCTTTCAACACATTGTCAATGGCTTCCTGGGTCTAAGTCCTTAAGTTTTTTCCAGCGCTAACTATTTTTGGGTCTTTCATCAAAGAATGGGAGGAAGCAAGGACTGGGAGCAAAAATTCCAAAGCAGAGCCCCTTCAAGGCTTCACCTTCTATCTTAATCACCTCAACTATTAATTCTAACTTCCTCTGCTATTCAGAGAATGAAGGCTGGTCTGGAGTCAGAGGACCTGGTTTGATTCTTCCTCTGTCCTTTGCTACCTATAAGATCCAGGGAGAATACATTTACCTCCCTGTACCTCTGTTTTTTCTTATGTAAAATGAGAAGCTTGGATTTTTTTGTTTGTTGTTAAGCCATTTTTTCAGTTGGTA
This sequence comes from Bettongia penicillata ogilbyi, assembly GCA_023548195.1. NCBI lineage: Eukaryota > Metazoa > Chordata > Mammalia > Diprotodontia > Potoroidae > Bettongia > Bettongia penicillata. Next base: position 5,281,720 of record JAJHZJ010000497.1, read on the forward strand.
TATTTGACTCTTTGTGACCCCTTTTGGGGTTTTCTTGACAAAGATACTAGAGTGGTTTGCCATTTCCTTTTCTAATTCATGTTACAGATAGGTAAACTGAGGAAAACAAGGCTAAGTAATTTCCCAGGGCCACACAGCTAGTAAGTGTCTGAGGTAATATTTGAATTCTGGAAGAGGAGTCTTCTGACTCCAGCATCAGTGCTCTATGCCCTGCACCTCCCAATTTCTAAAGTCCTTTCCAACCTGAAAAAAAATGATCCTATATGGGACTAAATTGTACCTGATTTTGAGCCTCTCCTTTTATTAGTGATACCATGATAAAGTGGCATATAATTTTAAGAAGTAAGTCATCTAGCAATACAAGAACTCTGCATTCTTTATCAACCCCTGAGGTATCAGCTGTAGAGTGCTTTTGTGATTGATGCTACATTTGTGAACTACATGGCCACAAGTTTTCCTTGCTGCCTCAACATTTGATTTTGCTTCCAAGCTGCTGACACCATGTCTCTTTCTGTGGCAGGCAATTCTCTTTTGAACCAGTCAACATTCTACCTTTGTTCTCCCATCCTCCTCATTTTGTCTGTGTCTGCCATGGGGCCTTTCTTTCATTTCTTTATTTAGTCAAGCTATGAGATAAATTTAGGAGGATGCACATGTACAACTAGACGCTCCTGCTGTAGATTCCATAGCAGGTGAGGAATTATATCCTAGACAGAATACTTTTCTTTAAGAGTCATGTCAGAGGGATGTCCCAAGCCCTAAGTTTGTCTCAGTTCTCTGACCTGCTGCAACTGCTCACACAAGGTGTAACAGCTGGGAATCATCCAGTTATAAAAAGTTAGTGATGGAAGTTCAACCCCTCATTCTATAGAGGAGGAAAGAGAGGTCCAGGAAAGTTAAATTCTTTTCCCAAGGTTACAAAGGTAGTAATAATTGACAGGCCAGAAACTTGAGCCCACATTTGCAATTTGATTCAATTCAGCAACATTTATTAGGTTCATAGTAGGAGTCACTGTGTTAGGCAAGGGAGATATAAAGTAAAAAATGAAAGTAGATCCTTTAAGAAGCTTGTTTTCTAGGAAGTGTGGTGGGGGTGGGTGGGCCAGAGATATACACAGTGAGATTTTCTAAGTAATTAGAGTTTGAGTTAAGTCTTGAGGTCTAGTTACAAACTACCATTTAAAATATAAGATTATAGGATCAAATAAGGAAACTGAAGCCACAGGGAACAAAATCATTTGTCCAAAGTCATGTTGGTAATGAATAGCTGGGCAGAGATTCACATAAGAATACTCTTTCTCCTGATCTGGTCTTCCTCCTATTACAATGCAGTCTTTTCCTATCTACTTACAGTTTTTCCCCAAGTCTTTCATGTGATGGACTTCTTTCCTATTTTTTTTCTGATGACAGTGAAGACTGGATTGGAAATTCAGAGACCTCAGTTTCCATGCTAGCTCTGATGCTTTCCAGCTTTGTAGTCTTACATAAGTCATTCTAACTCTGTGATATTCATTTTATCAGTAAAATGAAAGATTTGGACCAAATAAATTTTTAAGGTACTTTCCATCTCTAAAATTCCATGATTTATAAATACAAGCATACTAAAAATAGATTCCTTAAAAGAAATTCCCAATAAATCAATAAGCAAATATTTATTGAGCATCTACTATGTGTCAGGTGCTGGGGATATAAGTACAAAGAGCAGAACTATGTCTGCTTGCAATGAACCTATATTCTAATGAGATTTATTATGTGCCAGGTACTGAGCTAAGTGCTAGGGATATGAATTCATATAAATAACATGGTATCTGCCCTCAAGTTGCTTACATTATAATGGGGGAAAAACAAGATATAAAGGGGAACTGGAAAGTGTGTGTAGAGGTGGTAGTGTGAGAGAAATGATTTCTTCTCTTTTATTTAATAACTATTTACCATTGGGGATATCCAGAATTTTTTCCTTCCTATTTCCTCATTCAGAAATCAGTTCCCATAGGTTATTTCAGCCAGTCTCTGAAGGCTATTGCTGATAAGATAAATTAACTTTCTCCTTGATCTTATTCAGATCCCACACAAGTGAGGAAGCCCATGGGGTTCTACTGTAACTTGGGTGGGAGGTAGATCCTTTGTCTAGATTGAATAGGTTGAGAGTAATCTGGAAATAAAAATGACATAATCAGTCACATCCCTCAGCCCCTCATTAGAATAGGCCAAAATTCATTGTAAAATTCATTCTCATTAATGATTAACCAGAGTTGTTAGCCATGTTTTGGGAATACCCACTCTTCCAAGAGCATATAAGTGTCAGTAGGCCATGGTTCTTGACAACCACATGACCAGTTCTTTTATTAATTATTCACTGGAAATAATTTAAAAAATGATTAATTTCCCCAAAAGTATGTTTCTTGAACTTTTTATAAATATGTTGTAATTGATAGAGTTGTTGTTGGGTTTGTCCTTTGTTGCCAAAGAAGACCATGCCATCAGAGAAATGATGACATGACTTGCAACTGACTTTGTTTCGAGTGAGGGAGGGCTGTGCAGGTCACAAGCCTCACTTCTCCTCCAGAGCCATTTGAATTCAATGGCCTGATATTCCTTAGGATGACCGGAGATGACCCAGGATGCACTGGGAGACCTTGGACCCTTTAGGCCAAGGTCTATGCAGGTACTCACTTAGGGTGAGGTAATGCCCATTCATTGAATAGGCCTGTTTAAGAAGTATCCAGGGCATGGCTCCTTTAATGAGTCAAAGAAAAAGAAAGACATCAGGCTAGGAGGGAAACAGTGACAGTTACTACTGATAATCACTCAAGCCAGGAGGGTCCAGAAGAGCCCTTAGGCTGGGGCCCAATGGTATCCAGGCTTCAGAGTGCGGTAGGTTTAAGGTTTTGGGAAAGGAAAGGAAAGAAAAGGAAAGGAAAGGAAAGGAAAGGAAAAGGAAGGGAAGTGAAGGAATTTAGCCAGTAAAATCCAAGTCAACTGGGCATCTTTTGGCCATCCAAATTTACCTTCAGTTGAAGAGGAGAAGGAAGGGGAAGGGGAGGCAAACAGGAGAGGAGGAGCTGAGTTACCCAGCTAGCAGGGTCTCCATTCAGTCAGCTGCATCTACTCATGGGATTGTGTTCATCCTTCATTGCCAAAGAAGACCATGCCATCAGAGAAATGATGACATGACTACACTTGACTTTGTTTTGAGTGAGGGAGGGCTGTGCAAGGTCACCAGCCTTGCTTCTTCTCCAGAGCCATCAGAATTCAGTGACCAGATATTCATCAGGATGCCTGAAGATGGCTGGTCCCCCTAATCAAATACTTGTTTGTCTAAGGTATGTATATGAATTAATGCATAAAAGATAAATTGAGAGTAGATAGAAGGTAGTCTTCTGGACAAGCAGAAATGTGGTAGACGGGATATCTGAATAAGGAACAGTATGCAGTGATGGAGCCTGTAAGCATATCCTAGATTTGGCAAATGATCCAGTTCTGCAGCACTTTTAAGGATATAAAGGGGAGTGGTATCTCTGCTTTTCAGATTTCTATTTTCCTTCAAGATTTATCTGAGGTTGCATCTCTTCTATGAAGCTTTCACTGAATCTCCTTTCCTCTCCCACGCCACCCTAGCTTGTAATACTCTCACCGTCCTCAAATATTCCCAGAGCTCTTTATCTGACTTCTCAATTATCTCTTCCTTAATCCTCTGCCTAGTATATTGTAAACTCCTTGAAGGCAGCAAATTTATGTTGACAGCTCATGATTACCTTCCACATATTCAATAAACATTGGTTGAATTTCATTGTTGAAAGTTGGATTGTTGAGAGCTCAACTAAAGAGTTTGCATTATATCCTTGAGACTATAAGGAGTCATTGTGGACTTTTTGAATAGGAGAATGGCTTGATAGAAGCTGCACTTCAGGAAGATAAATCTAACAGTGGTTTGTTTCCTCCATAATCTATGTGCAAAGCACTGGAGTCCTCTTCTGCTTTCTCCTTTCCTTCATAAGGCAGCCTTTTAGGTTCATCAGTCACATGTAAAAGAACTTTATTTTTCAAATCTAAGGTATACTATACACTTGTACTGTAATCCATAAATGAATTGATGTTGTTCTCAACAACAGTAGCTGGAGTAGCTGGAATTAAATAAAATACAGCTTTTAATTTGTGGAGTATCTAGAATACTACCTACTTTTTCTTTCTTCTTTTTTTAGCAACAGCCATTCATATATAATAAGAATTCTGGCTTGGTTTTTAGGTATTCTTTCTCCTAAGTAAGAATGACTTTTGACCAACTGGGAGATGGAATGGGATTAAGGGGGAGAGAAAATAATCTTTTGAAAACTTGTCTTGAAAACAATAAACATATCCAGATGAATAGCGAGGGAAGATTCCAAGAAGTGACAAATGTTTTTTAATTATACCTGTATTTAGACAATGTCTTAACATTAGGATGTGAAGGGTTTCTCTTGATACCTCAAGGATTACTTTTTCATATTTTGGCCAACAGTAACTAGAGCAGTGGTGGGCCCATTAACCATTTACCTGTCTACAGTATTTCTTAACCCCTACAATATAATAGAAATAAAAGGAGCTTACTGTAAATACTGTATTGATGTGCTTTGATTTGCAACAGAAGTATGTTTTTTTAATTTTTATTTTAGACTCAAGAGCCAGAACAGAAATACAGAATAGAGAAAAGAAACCAAAACATATCATAAACTTAAATATTGAAATTTAAATATAAAGTAAGAAGGAAAAAAAGCATGTCATGTGCATAACAGAATATGAGAGGATTCAAAACATGTAACAATAAATTTTCATTTCAAGAATGCCTGTATGATAAATAATACACATTGTGTTGAGAATTGTCCATCTTTCTTTGCTTCCTTGTGAGTTTTCTTTTGTTCTCTGTTGTGCACTTTTTTACTTTGTTCTTTTTTTTTACCCTCCCTCCCCTCTCCCACTGAAGGTGACAATGTTTACATGTTTCTCTATAGCTATAGATACACACACACACATATATATATGTATGTATATATATATATACATACATATATAGACATGTACTTTCCCAAAAATATTCTACTCCTGATCTTTGTTTTCTATCCCTCCTGCTTCCTCTACTTTACTTCTACCCAATACTTTGCCTACCCCTTCCAAGGATCCCTCCCCATCCTCCCATTCCTATAAATCTAAACACCCTTGTATGCCCCCTCTTTAACTTATTCCCTCATTCTTCCCTCTAAAGATCCCTCCCTTGTCCTCACCCCTTCCCTATACCCCTAACATTTTATTTCTTCTGAATTTAGAAGACATAGTCTTCTAAATATATATGTATTGTTCCCTCTTAAACTCATTGTAGTTGAAGGTAGGTTACTAGAACTACCAGCCCTTCTCCCTCATCTAATTCCTGTGTATCCATTCTCCCTCCTTCACCTGCTTTGTCTAAAATGATTACTCTTTTTAGCTGTTCCTAAATTGTTTTACTTCTAAAATTCGTATCATAGATTTTCTCCAATATTTCTTATGAGCTGCCCAATTATTAATAAGAATCTTAGACATTTTTACATATATAAAAGGTAAAATCTGTCCTTATGAATCCCTTGTAATCAGTCTTTGGTATGTACCTTGTATTTCTCTTGGTTCTTGTATGTAGAATCTTCTATTAAGTCCAGGATTTTTTTTTAAACAAAGTCTTGAAAGTCTGAGAGTTTATCAAATTTCTATTTTTTTTTCATTCAGGATGCTTTGCAGGGTATGATAACCCAGTTCTTTTGTTCTTCAACATATTGTGTTCCAAGACCTGTGATCCTTTCATGTCTCTGCTGCTAGGTCTTATGTAATTCTAATTGTAGCACTATCATATTTAAATTGTTTTCATTTTGATGTTTTTAATATTTTATCCTTGAGCTGGGAGTTTCAGAATTTGACTATGATATTCCTATGATTTTTCCTCATAGGATCTCTTTTAAGTGGTGATCAATAGATTTTTTTTCTATTACTACTCTCCGCCCCCTCTCTTTCTAATGCTTCAGGACAATTTTCTTTAATTATTTCTTGTATTATTGTATCAAGTTTCTTTTTTTGATCGTAACTTTCAGCTAGTCTAATAATTTTTCATTTTCTCTTCTTGATTTATTCTCCAAATCTATTGTTTTTCTTTTAATATCTTTCACTTTCTCTTCTATTTTTTCATTATTCATATTTTGTTTAATTATTTCTTGATCTCTTATAATTCTGCTGGCTTCACTTTGCCCAATTCTATTTTTTCAAGGTGTCAATTTTTTTCATTAAGAATCTAGATCTCCTTTTCTATTCAGTTGATTTTTCTTTCACAACTTTCTTGCTTTTCTTGGATTATTATTAATTTTTTAGTTTTTCCTCTATCTCTGTCATTTGATTCTTTTTGGGCAGGTGACCATCTGTTGTTCCTCTTTGGGCATGTCTTTACTTCAATATCCTCCTCTGAAGATGAACCTCAGTCTTCTCTATTCCCATAATAGCTTTCTATGGTTTCATTCTTTCTCCTTTGCCTGTGCATATTTTTGTGGCAATAGCTAAATTTTTGTAATCCCCTCTAGCCCTGGGGTATGGGAAATGGTGCTTTTTGCCCCAGATCTTCAGTTCTCTCCTCTAGCCTGGAATCAAAGCCAAACTTCCAACCTCCTATAAGTGTCCACAGCCAGGGGCTTTCTGCCCCACTGTTTCTGCACTCACCTGGAGTGTGCTGGATCCTTCTCACCCCCACCACTCTTCGCAGCACAGCTGGGTCTGGCATTCCTTGTCAACAGAGGTTCCCTCAATTTTCCCGGGCTCAAATGCCAATTCCCCTTACTGTCCCTGGGGGAAAAGTGCCTTTAGCTGAGGCCTAGCCAGCCTCTCAAATCACTGAACCCCAGAACTTGCTGCTTGCTTTTAAACCTGAACCTAACCTGAAGGTGTTTACTCTTCACCAGAACCAAACCTCATCCTGCGATTTTTCTTCTGATTTTCTCAAATTGTCCCAGGAAGACCCTGGTTGTGAACCTATCCTTCTTTACCTCCACTTTGTGAGGGAAAATCTTGAGAGCTTGGATCAGTTGCTCTGTGACCTTGGGCACATCTCTAACCCTCTCTGAGCAGTTTGCTCATCTACAAATTGGATCCAGTGGTACTTTGCCTTCTGCTGAACATGTGGCTCTTCTTGTTAGAATGGATCCCTGTCCATGTGCTCTTGCTACCATTCTTTATATTATTTTTTTCCCATGAGGTTCTGATAAGAAGTGGTGTAAGGACAAGGCATTATGTTGCTATACAAAAACAGATCATTTGCTGTGGTCTCCCTATTCTCCCCTCTTCTTTATCTCATATCACTCATGCTTTCTGCCACCATCTTTCCTTAATTCCTGTCTCATGCAAGGAGATAGTCTTAATCCTCCTCAGGGCTAATCTCTGTACCTGCACAAATGCTCCCATTCCATCCTGTCTCCTCCAGTAGATTACCTCCTTTATCATGTTGATTCTGTCCTTTCTTAAATCTCTCTGTCTACTGGCTCATTCCCTACTGCCTACAAACATGCCCATGTCTCCCCCATCCTGAAAAAAACCCTCCCTTGATGTTTTATCCATGCTATCATTTCATACCTCTGAAGTCCTTGAAAGGATTGTCACCAATAGTTGCTTCAGCTATCTCTCCTCTCCCTCTCTTCTTCACCCTGTTTTCTGGCTGACCTTACTCCATTGAAACTGCTCCTCTCTGGAGTCGTCAATGATTTCTAAGTTGCCAAACACCAATGAATGGCCTTTTCCCAATCCTAATTTTCTCCTCAACTTCTCTGCAGCCTTTGACATTGTTGACAACCTTGACATTCTCTTCTTTCTAGGTTTTTGGGACATCACTCTCTCTTGGTGCTGCTCCTACCTAAGAGACTGCTGCTTTTCAGCCTTCCTTTGATAGATTCCCATCTTAGTCACAGCCTGAAACTGTAGGTGTCTCTTAGGGCTCTGTCCTGGGCCCTCTTCTCTCTATACTACTTCACTTGGTCATCTCATCAGTTCCCATGGATTTAATTACCATCTCTGTGCTGATGATTCTCAAATATACCTTTCCTGCCTCAATTTCTCTGCTGACATCTAATCCCACATCTCTAAGTGCCTTTTAGATATCTCAAACTAAATGTCTGATAAACATCTTAAATTAACCATATCCAAAACAAAACTCATTATCTTTCCCTCTAAATTTCCACCTGCTCCTACCTTTCCAGTTACTGAAAAGGGAATCACCATCCTCCCAATCTTTCAGGCTTGCAACCTAGGAGTCATCCCCAATTCCTCACTCTCCTTCACAATACGCTCTCCCCCCCATATCCAATCTGTTGCCTAAATGCCTATTGATTGTACTTTTGCAATGTCTCTTAAATGTGCCTCCTTTTCTTTTCTGACATTGCTACCATTCTGGCAAAGGCTCCCATCACCTTACCTCTAGATTACTGAAATAGCAGCTAGTGGGTCTGCCTAGCCTCAGGTATCTCTCCCCACTCCAACTATCCTCCATTCATCCTCTGAAGTGATGCTCCTAAAGCTCAGGTCTGACCGTGTCATTGTGTCGCTGTCCCACTTACCTCCAAGAAACTCCAATGGTTTTTATTTCCTCAAGGAGCAAATACAAAATCCTGTTTGGCGTTCAAAGCACTTTATAACCTAGACCTATCCTTCATTTCCAGTCTTCCTATACTTTAGTACTCAATATACACTTCTCGATCCAGTGACAATGGCCTCCTTACTGTTCATGAACAAGACACTCCAGCTCTAGGCATTTTATCTGACTGTCCCCCATACCTGAAATGTTCTCCTTCCCCATCTCCCTTCTCACCTCTGACTTCCTTGTCTTCCTTTAAGTTCCAACTAAAGTCCCATATTTTATAAGGCAACTCTTCCCAACATCATTTAATTCTAGTGCCTACTCTGTCAATTATTTCATATTTATCCCGTACATAGCTTATTTTCATATATTTATTTGTTGTCTCTCCCATTGGATTGTGAGCTCTTTGAAGGCAGCAATTCTCTTTTGCCCTTGTATCCCCAGTGCTTAGCACAGTGTCTGACACATAGTAGGCTCCAATAAAATTATTATCAGTTGATTGATTACACTGAATAGTGTATGCTTTTGTGAGGAGGGGAAAGGACTCCAGTGTATGTGGCTGAAACAATTGATTTTTGTAATTGGAATGTGCACTCATCTTCTATACCTCACTGAAAATATCTTCAGGACAACCAGTAACAGATAGGAAGACAGAAATGACATGTACTTCGTCCTGCTTTGACAAAAATAGTGAATTCTTCTCTGTCACTGGATTGCTATGTCTTTTCATGCCAAGTAGTTTGGAGATTATGTGTTCAATGTTTTTGTGGGTAGTTAGGTGGTGTACTGACCCTGGAGTCAAAAGGACCTGAGTTCAAATCTGGCCTCAGACACTAGCTGCATGACCCCTCAATAAGTCACTTAACCCCAATTGACTCCAAAATTTAAAAAAATAGTTTTCTTACATTTTTATGGATCAATATTATGATTTTGGACAATAGTTTTATCTTCAATGATGCTCAGGTTCCAGTACAGTTTATTTGTGGAATGGTCAATTATATTTTTGAGTTTATATTCATAGTATAGGCATTTGTCATCTGTTTATTAGTTTAAAAGAGACAGTGATCTGCATAATAAGAGTCTCTGGCTACCTGATCAGGCCTCTCTGGGTGTCTGGTTGATGCTAAGTTGTGGTAATGTATTGCAGTTTCTACCACTTAATTCATAATCTGAATTTATCCACAGACCTGGGCTACTTAAATATAACTTGATTTCTGGAGGAAATGGCTTGATTTCAAGTCACTGTCACAAAATCCCTGTGGTTCTACAAAGCAGATTTGCCTCGCTCTGCTTGTTTGATTTTTTTTTTTTTTTGGCCAACATAACATAATAGAGTTCATATGGAAGATATCTTTTGATTCCATTCTTGTACCTCAATCAATGTTTTATAGGTACCATCTGACGATAAACCATTTTCAACTAAATTGACAGATTCAGTAGTATGTAAAGATTACCAGACTTCATAATTGCTTTATGGTGTGATGTCTATTTGTTCCACAAATATTTCTGTAAAGTCTTAGACTATTTATCATGGATGATGAAAACGTTGAACAATCCTTTTTTTTTCTTTTTGGATAAGAAAGTATTCATCTTTGCAGAGGTAATTTGGTGAATTAAGACCTATTTCTCATTATCTTTGTATTGGTTTTTATGTACATACCTTTGTGATCTGTAGTCCATTTTATCATGATAAAAGTATATGTTAAGATGGCAAGGCATAAGTATTGAGTATTCAAAATGTATTCTTTCTGTTAAGTTTTAACTTTAGGATGCCAAGCAGTCTGTTAACATACACAATCTTAGCTTTCTCCCTGACAGTCTTATGTCTGATGTGTTTTGCCTGATAATCTTAATGTTTTCATTTTGAATCATTGATAAAGAGGTTGGAGAATTTCTGATATAGTTTTGTTTTCAGATTATATTTTGTATTCTTTTTCATTTTTTAATCTGTGTATCACAACTAAATATTGATGTAATATTCCCATACATATCATTCTGCAGATTTTTAATGGCAATATCATTTTTACTCACTGGTTCATTTTGGACTCTGGATTCAAACTCAAAACCTTCAGTGTCTATTCTTTCCAGGGTCACTTAAAGAATTTTACCGTTATTGAGTCAAAATTTCATTTTGATGTCATTAGAGAAAATTTCCATAAAAAGTAGGTGTTTGATGTACTTTTAGGTAGAACCAGAGAACTTTTATGTCCATCAAGTGGTTTATATTATGTTTTGGTATACCTCTTTTTTTGACTGGAAAGCTATTCTGAATTTAGAAGTGATGGTAAAGGATTTTAGGCTTGGTACAATCATTTTGTGGGCTTAAAATTGTCCTCTTGAAAGATGCTACATTTTATGTAATTTTTTTGATACTATTATGTTGGTGGAATATTTTGAACAGTTTTCCTTGCATGCACAAACTATTCTAGCATTTTCACTTTGGGGATCAATTATATATTTGCTGCAAATGTCTAAGCTATGAGTATGGAACTCAGGCAGAGGTCTTGTAATCAGCAATAAGGATTCTATAAAGGTTATGGAACCTTTAGTTGTCTTGTTCAGTAATCACCAGATCAATAATAAGTTATTCTTTATAACACTAGTATTTTTGGAACACTACTATTACTTTTCAACCGATATAATTTTATTTTCTTGCAAATCTTTACAGAATTTTTTGGTGATACAATGAAAACTTTTAATAAAGTGCATTAAAATATAATTGGCCTTTTAAAAAATTCACTTTTACTCTCATATTTTGGTAATAAATATATGATGTTCATTAAAAATGGTGAAATCAGGTTTCATGGGAGACTGATAAAATGATTTTCTAATAATTCGTACATGATCATGGAATTTTAAGTAAATAAGCATGGAACTTATCTGAAACATCTTCCAGGTTTGCAAAGAAGCTAAGTTTTACGTGATATCTGTTCTTGTAGACATTTCCTCCCAGTCATCATATGAATAGTATATTATCTTTCCTTTTCATGTTTACTCCAGCTTGTGCTTTTGCTGTGTTGGCCTTCATTTGACCATATAGACAACCAGAAAATTTCTGTACCTTCCTTCTTTGGGAGTTCTTGCTCTCCTTTAATTTGTTTGCTTCTCATACCTCTATTTTTGAGTGATGTTTATTTTTAAAATTTGTATCTTTATCTTTTTAGTCTTTATTTCTTTGATTCTTTGCTTCACCTTATCATTTTGATTTTCAATTTAACTTGCCTACCCCTTATGGAATATATATTTTATAGATTTGAAGGTAAAGCAGTTATTATTAGCATACCTGACTATACTAAAAGAAAAATATATTCGTTTCTAAGGTTGAATGATATCCAATATGTTATGTGCATATTATAACAGTTATAACACACTTAAGGACATAAGGTGCTGTTTCATTTTTGTCTCATATCCCAAGCAGCTAGCATAGTTCCTGGAACAGAGTTAGTGCTTAATATATGCTTGCTTAATGGGAAAGAATCTTCAAACTAAAAACAATGAAAATGTTAACTTCCTGTGTTAACTTTCCTATCAATGTAGGTTAATTTCTATAGACCTATAGGGGATGTGTTCCTGTCATCTTCTCTCCATGACAAATGATTCTATCCAAAACAAAGAAACACATAAACGATAAAGTACCAGAAATCCACTGTGAAAGTCATGTAGCTTTTCATGGAGGAAGACAAAAGCAGGCTTGTATAAACCACAGCTTTCTATCCCTTGAACATTCTTAAAAAACTTTCATCAGTTACCACTTCAGCTTATACACTGATGACCTTGGGTTTTAATGAACTAAAAGTCCAGGTAAGACCAAGCAAATGCATAATAGGGTTCTTTGTCTGGGGTCTTGTTTCATCAATGTTCAACTTATCTGGCTCTTGATGCTGCTTTATCATTGAGACACCTGCACAGCTTCATGTAAAAACATTCTCATAATAAGGCCATAAATGTAACTGATAGATTTCAGAATAGAAGTCATATTATGCAAAAAGATAAACACTAGAGTTCCTTTTGATTTAGCTCCTATACATTGACAAGTTCACAATGGGAGGCATTATTCTGTCATTTCACAGATGATTACAATATTCTAGTAAGAGGGTCATTGCATGGTAATGCTATTTGAAAAATGCAATCTGTTCTGAAGGAACTATTACATTAATATCTCCTGACCTATTGGTTGATATTATGAACCACCTACAGCTTTTTGTGAAATAAGTCAATGTTCATTTTTCACTGACATGCTGAATAATCCAAAATAGATGCCCAGAAAAATCACAGATGGAATGGGCATGGTAATATTGGATATCAGAATTTGAGTTCAAATTTGAATATAAGAAAATTATAATTGTATGAAAGTCTTTGTAATTCAAATGCCAAATGAGGGTTATGTGTGTTACTACTACTTATAGAACAGATAGAGAAATGAAAGCCCAGGAACTCTAAATCATGTATGGATCTTAATTGATAGGCTAAATATGAAGCTACTTGGTAGAATTTGTCTTTGTTCATTAATCTGTCCCTTTTCTCCTCTCTTTCCTTTGCCAGGGAAAAAATGGCAGAAAGATTCAAGGAAGGTGGGAGACAAAGAGGATAAAAGTACTCTGTTGATGAGCCTTTCTTTTTCTTGAGCAGTGACTTCTATGATTTTCACTATATTCCCTATGACCCAGTAACATAGACTTCTTGATATTCCTTGAACAAGACACCATTTTCTGGCCCTATCCATTTTATTGACTGTTGCAATGCTTCAAATTCTTTCTCTCCTCATCTCTATCTTCTGGCTTTCCTGGCTTATAAGTCTCAGCTAAAATCATACCTTTGCCAAGATGCATTTTGTGATTTCCTTTAATACTAGTACTTTTCTTCTATTATCTTGAATTTATCATGCATACACACACACACACACACACATACACACACACAGAGTCTTGTTTCATAAATATTCTGGGATTTTGTTTCCTCAATATTCAAATCATTTGACTTGTACAGCTATTCTGTCATTGAAACATCTGCAAAGCTCCATCCAAAAATATTCTCATAATAAGTCCATAAGTATATGATTATATATACATATATACATACATATATATACACACATATATAGATGCACACATTTATATTATATATATATGTATGTATGTATGTATGTGTCTTGCTTGTGCATAGATTTTATGTTGTCTCCCCCACTGACCCATGAGCTACTTGAGAGCAGGGACTATCTTTTGCCTTTGTTTGTATCCCTGGCACATTTCGTTGTTCAGTTTTATCAATTGGCTGACTCTTCATGACCCCATTTGGTATTTTCTTGGCAAAGATGTTGGAGTGGCATACCATTTCTTTTGCTCATTTTGCAGATAAGAAACTGAGGGAAACAGGATTAAGTGATTTGCCCAGGATCACACAGCTAGTAAGAGTCTGAAGCCAGATTTGAACTCATGAAGATGAATTTTCCCGACTCCAGGCCCAGAACTCTATCCACTGTGCCACCTTGCTGAGCTGCCTGATACATAACAGGTGATTAATAAGTGATCACTGACTGACTGACCATAATCTGTCTACTCAACATTGGTCTGGAGTTGAGCTCAACCTTATTCTACTTTCAGTTTCCTAAAGAGTAAGAGGAAGGATCTTATCTCAGATTCTATTGGGATTCAAAGCATTTTGGATTTTGGAGAGATGATTTTGCTAATAATTTTTCTCTATTAATACCATGCCACCTTTTGGTATTCTTGGAAGAGATGTCAATGGAGTAGAAGCTCTTGAGGTACCTACCAAGGTGAAAGGAAAAGACTTTTAGTAGACTGACATACTTTCACTGTGTAAGTCAGGGAAATTCATCTTTGTGAGTTCAAATCTGACCTCAGACATTTACTAGCTTTGTGATCCTGGGAAAGTCACTTAACCCTGTTTCCCTTGGTTTTCTTCTCTGTAAAATGATCTGGAAAGACATGGTAAACCACTCCAATATCTTTGTGAAGAAAGTCCAAAAATGGGGTTACAAAGAGTTGACTCTGACTGAACAACAAAACTTTCCACTGTGTAGGTTTGTTGTTTAAGAGCCTCGTTGTCTGCTTGGAGAGGCTCATCACCAAAGGGTAGGCCCTTAGGAGGTACATAGTTTTCTTTTTCCTGGACATATACATTCTTGAAGACATCTACTAAATAGAGAGGATCTGTGCCAATTGGGGGAATAAGAACCCATAGAAATGAGATGAGAGCCTTAATATTTTGAAATACTTTATGCGTATTATTATAGAGGTAGTATAGTATAATGGAAAGAGCCTTCAAGTGGCATCAGAAATCCAAGGTTCAAGGCCTGGCTTGACTCTTTAATAGTGGTATGATCTTGCTGAAGTCATTTCCTCTTTCTCAGCCTCAGTTTATTTTTCTAGAAGTTGGGGTTAATAATACCTTACCTGCCTACTTCCCAGACTTGTGTCATTCCAATGAAATGATGTCTATAAAGCACTTTGTAGACATTAAACATTATGAAAGTATGAGCTAATGTAATCATTCTTAATAATCCTATTTCTACTTTTAAAGAAGCTGCAAAAAATTAATTGTAGAGATAAGGGCTTTTAGGTACCTCCAACTTTCTCATAATCCTCTTTCTATAAGAGCATATTCACTTTCTTCATATTCATACCATGAAAAAGTAAACATTTTAAAAGGAAAATTAATTAGTGTATTTTATTGAGGTCATGACTTTCAATAGGAAACTGGTTCAACCCAATAAAATATGCTAGCAAATCTTTATTTCGAAACATTGGACTCTTCCTTGTGGAAGAGAATTTACCAGACCTCATTTCTGCATTATTACCTACAAATGACTCATTATGAATCAGATTGCCATTCTGCTTTATCAGTAACTTTTCCCCCTGTTCCATGAAGGGGAACAAATGTGAAGAAATTGTATTATCTCTTTCTCTATGCCAACTCCCTCTCAAGACTTTCCCTTTTTGGTCCAAAGCCAGGGCTTATGCTCCATGGTCGAAATCTAGTCCACCAGAGAAAGAGACAGAAAAATAACTATCCTATTTCTATTGTTGACTTACAAAGTGCCAGGGCTTTGAGGGGCACTAAAGGTTATAGAGTTCAAACTGCTCACTTCATTGATGAGGAAAACAAGACCCAGAAATGTGAATCAATTTGCCCAAACTCCCTGAGTCCAAATCCAACTCACTTTTTAAGAAATTGAGTCCAGCCTGTAAATAGGGATACTTTCCACAACCTCCCTAAAGTGATCAATTCACTTCTGTTTGAAGATATTTAGTGGGTTAGAGCCCATTTTGCTTCTAAAGAGTTAAAGTTGTGAGGAAATTCTTCCCCATTCAATCAAAATTGGATTCATTGACGCTTCCTCATTGTTCCTCCACTCAGTGTTGCCAGCTCTGCCCCAGAGGAACAAGATGGGCAAGTCTCTTCTCCAAGATAAAACTCCAAATAGAGCCGCAATCATCTTTTGTTGTTTTGTCTTTTGTTGTGCTGGTTGAACATTTATAGTTTCTTCAGTTAATCCTTATGCAAAATATGCTACTTTCAATTCATCAACCAATAAGTAGTTATTAATCACTCACTAGTACCTGGCAAAGTGCTAAATGCTAAAGATTCAAAGACAAATGTAAAGGAGTGCCTCCCCTCCAGGAGCTTGTGTTCAAAGGAAGGGAAACACTAGTAGGAATGCACAGAGATGAGAAGTAAGTTTTACCTGTAAGAAAAAGGTCAAGAAGGTCAGTGTGGATGGATTGTACAGTGTGAGGAAGGGAGTGATAAGTAGATGATTGGGAGGCAAGTAGGGGTCAAGTTGTAAACGCTTTAAATTTCAGGAGAAGTTTACATTTGGATTTTTTTGAAAAGGGGGTGATTGGATTAGACCTGAGATTTAGGAAAATTAATGTGGTGACTATACAGAAAATGGATTCATGTGGGGATAGATTTGAGGAAGACCAAACAGAAATCTACTGCAATAAACCAGGCAAGAGGTGATGATAGCCTGTCCTGGAGTAGTGGTTGTGTGAGTAGAGAGAGAAGGAGACCATGCTAGTAATCTTTTGGAATTAAAAAGGACAGGATTCATCAAACAAATGGATATGTGTGTTAAGTTAAAATGAGTAGTTGAATATTACACTAAGGATGAAAATGATTGACTGGGAGGATAGTGATATGAGAAAAGAGGTAGGTTTATGAAGAAAGATGAGTTTTGGGGGGCATGCTAAGTTTGTGATGATCATGGAACATCAGGTTCCTGATATCTAATAGGCAATTCTCAAGGGGATGAAGTTCTGGAGAAACATTGGGGCTGGACTTATAGATCTTGGAATTATTTGCATAGAGATGATATTTGAACCTATGGAACACAATGAGGTCATCCTGTGAGAGACTGGAGAGAGATAAAAGAAATGGCTCAGGACAGAGGCTTGGGGTACATTCAAAGCTAGTGGGAATACATAGATGATGGTCTAGTAAAGGACTGAAAAGGACTGGTAATAATGGTTTTTTATATATTTGTTCTGTCATTTCACCTTGACTATAAGCCCTTGAGGGTAGGGAGTTATCATAGTGCCATATTCACTATAAGTGTTCATTACATATTTGTTGTTAATGATGATATGATAAGCCAATAATGCAATAGAAATATATATTATATGTAGAGGACACCTTAAGATACCTTTCTTCTAAGGTCACCTAAGTACTTTGCCTACCTTAGGGGCCAACTAGGAGGCAAGTTGGATGAAGCCATATATAGTATTTGTTAGACTTGCAGAAGATATGCAGTTGAAAGGGATCTCCAATATAGCTGATATCTGAATTAGAACCTCAAAAGTTTTTAGCAGACCACTAAGATAAAACAAACAAATAAGATGAAATGCACTAAGAATAAACATAAAGTATTTTTCAAGTACAGGATGGAAGAAGACACGCATGGGCAGATAGTAGTTTGTTTGAAAATGATTTGAGGGTTTTAATAGTCCACAAATTTACTATGAGTTATAGAAACTAAGAGTTAATATGACACAAACTACTGCAATAGTGTCTAAAATGAGAGAAGTCATAGTTTTCCTGAACTCTGCCATGGCTGGTTATTGTCCTTCATTCTGGAAGAGGACCAAATTGACATCATCATGATAAAGTGAAGTGTCAATGTGTATGTGTATGTCAATGTGGCTTATTAGACCAATACAAGCTTGGAATGCTCTACCACAGATTGGGCACAGGTAATCCATGTAAACATTTGGGGTGCACATCCTACATTTCCTTTGTGCTGTTTCAATTCTGCTTTGCTCACAGAGCACAGCACCTTTTCTGACATAGGCATGCCATGCTGAGCAGTCCTGTGCCAGTGTCTCCCATGTCACAAATCAAATCCAAAGTTCCTGAGAGTGTCCTTGTATCACTTCTTCCGACCACTATGTGATAGCCTGGCCCATGAGAGTTCTGGCTCTCATGTTAGCAACAAATTGTTCACGCTCAGAGAAGAGCTCTAATTTGTTGACATTAATTCTTCTGGTAGTCATTTTGGATTAATGTGCACTTTTGATGAATGTGAATATTTGACTTGGAAAGGATAAGTCTATGATCAGTCCAGCACTCTGCACCACTCATTGCCTTTGTCGTGCTTACATCTTGTCTATCTCTTCTCCTTAAAATCACATAGTCTATTAGGTGCTGATGTTTGCTGAGAGAGTACATCCATGAAGTTTTATTGGGGTGTAGGGTGTGTTCAGAGAGGACTAGAGCTTTTGGTGTGATGCCTGCCAAGCCCTGTTCAGGACTCTTTCCACTTTTGTTGTCCACCTGTTCCACCTAACTCTCATGTATGGCCCTAAAAAGCTGCAGCATGGGCAGTAGCTACATCCAGGTAAACCATTTCGGCAGACAGGCCAAACCAGACTGAGGGAAACCAGGGGGTCTCAAACTTATTGATGAGTTAGGAGGGTGTTTATCCCAAGCATGTGAAGACTTTCGCTGTGAAATGGGCAGATGAGAACAATTTGTTCCAACGGTCATGAAGGCAGTTACGTGGAGCACTTGGAGCTTGGTTAGACACCTAAGACGCCAAAGTCATCGCCTGCATCCTGAGCCATCTCCAGTTATCTTGACTCTGTCCTGCCATTGGACTATGATGACTCTAGAGGAGAGAGTAAGGCTGATGACTTTGTGCAACTCTGCCTCACTTAAATCCAATTTATGCACAAATCAAATGACATCACCCATACCATTTTACTATTATACCTCAAAGTCCTGTGGTGACAGGCAAGTGATGAAACAGTAGGTGCGGATACAGTGGGAACTCTAGTCACAACCCTGCACATTGGCGGCCAAGGCTATAGGGTCGTTTCTCACTGGAAGCAGTGGTGGGACTCGGCAGGATCCAGAGTGTCTGAGCAGCCTTTTAAGGATCACACTGCTTATCATCTGGTGTGAGGAAGGGGCCTAGAAAAGGTGCCCTAAACATTGTCTGCTTACCCAACCCTGGCCTGATTACCACTGCAGGTGGGGATTCCTACCAAGTGGTTGAAAAACAAAAAAATATATAAAAACATCTGCAAAGATGATTCCACTCACCATCAGTACATGGAATGTGTGCACTTAGAGACAACACAAAATCTAGTAGACCTAAAAGACGAACTTCCCTTGCTGCAACAGAATTCAACAGGCATTGTATTCAAATAACAGCCCTGAGTGAAATGAGGTTGGCAAATGAAAGCCAGCTTACTGAAGGTGGAGCTGGATACATATTTTTATAGAGTGGGTGCAGTGAAGGGGAACACCATGAAGCTGGCATAGGTTTTGCAATCAAAACTAATCTAGTCAGTAAGCTGGTATGCCTGCCAAAAGGACTGAATGACAGGCTCATGACAATGCCATTACCACTTGCAGGAAAATGCCATGCCACCATCATCAGTGCCTATGCTCCACCGTGATGTACCCTGATGAGGTCAAAGAAAAATTTTATGAAGACCTAGAGACCCTTATCATCAGTGTGCCAAAAGAGGACAAGCTTATCAATCTGGGTGACTTTAATGCCAGAGTAGGCTCAGACTACAACACTTGGAAGGGAGTCCTAGGGAGGAATGGAGTTGGAAATAGCAACAGTAGTGGTTTTTTACTGCTGAAGACTTGTGCATTGCATAACCTTTTCATCACCCACACTGTTTTCCGTTTACCTAAATGCAATAAAACTTCATGTATGCACCCTCGCTGCAAATGTTGGCAACTCTATCATGTTTAGATCTCATCTGGAGTATTCATTTCTAAGTACTATATTTTAAGAAGAAAATTGACAGACTGCAGCATATTCAGGAGTGAGTAGCAAGAATGGTGAAGGGACTGGAACCCAAATTATATGAAAACCAATTAAAGGAATTGGGAATGGCTAGTCTGTGTTAGAGATGTACTTGACACACAAAAAGGTATTAAGGAAAATTTGTTAAAAAGGAGTTCAGAGAAGGGAGGACCTTCCCTTGAAGGAACAAATAGTTGTTTCCAGCATGGCCACCGGAAAGGCTACAACACATTCACAATAAAGCAAGCCTCTTACAGTATTCCAAACTTTGAATCTCCCAGGTCACCAGCCCCTGGCCGTGTGACTTTATATTCTCCTTTCTGATAGGCTTTCTCTCAAACAGCTCATTGAGCTTGCATGTTAGTTTCTGACTTTTGCCTGACTGTCCTAGGTCATAACTGCATGGAAAGAGAACTTCCTTCTTTCCTACAGTCTGGAAAATAGAAATCCTAAAATGTACCTTATTGTTGTGTTCAAGTATCTGGAGGGCTGGCATGTAGCATGGAAGTCAGATTTATTCTTCTTGGCCTCACATGGCAGAATTAGGAGCAGTGGGTGGGAGCTACAAAGAATATATATTTAGGCTTGATGTAAGGAAAAGTCATCCTTTAGACTGAGCTGTTCTCAAGTGGAATAGGCTGCTTTAGTTCCTGTGGATTGTGACTCACTGACAGCTTTCAAACAAAGCCTGAATAAACCATAAGTGATTTAAAAGCAATTCTGGGCTAGTTGACCACTGATGTTGCTTCCAACTCTAAGACTAAGTTTTTGTTTTCTGCAAGATTGCCATTGTCAGCCCCATAACTACCAATTTTGGCATCTAGAGCAAACAGTTCAGTCTATGCACTTAAGTCAACTTTGTAATTCATGATGTGAAAATAATAGAAGTAACTGAGACAAATTCAATTGAGTAGGATGGTTAACTAATTATGTATGTTGGTGACAGATAGTTGTAATTAACAATAACTAAGTAGGAACTAGGTTCAGTTGCTCCTCCTCTGCTGAAGGAATGCATGTGTTTACATTTTTATGTCCAATTCAATTCAGTAAACACTTATTAAGTGCCTTCTATTGCCAGGCACTGTGCTAAGCTCTAGAAATACAAATAAGAAAAGATAGTCCCTGTCTTCAAGGAGTTTACAGTCTAATGGGGAAAGACAACACAAAGGGATATCTGTATCTTATACCATAGTTACAGCTTTTGTCCTGGTGCTGTGATGGAAATAACTCTAGAAGGTAAGGTCTGGGCCTGTGATCATTGAGGAAACTTTCTCTTCCAATGCATACCTTCTCTGTAACTTAGAGTGTTAAGAAAAGAAAAGAGAAATGACTTGTCCAAGGTTGCACAGCTAGTATGTGTCAAAGGAAAGACTTAAAGTCAGGCTTTCCTGATTCAGAGGCTATCTGTGCTATACTGCCTCAATAGGAACCAACAATGAACAAAATAGATTATACAAATCTTCTCTAGTCAGTCAACCACAAAGGGCCTGGTCTTTTTATTTTAAAAGACCATCTCTGCATCCATACTGTATTCCTTCCAATTGTACTCCATTGATTAAAGGGGCTATCCCTTGAGTAACTACTTAAGGAGGCCTATTCGTTGAATTGGTATATTTCAGTGAAAATCTGATAAGACCTTACCAATTCGTTGAATTGGTATATCTCAGTGAAAATCTGATAAGACCTTAACCTAAAATGGCCTGGGTGTCACATTGCCTCCTGGGTTATCTCCAGATGAATATCTGACCACTGGACCCAGATGGCTCTGGAGGAGAAAGTGAGGTTGGTGACCTTGCACAACTCTCCTTCACTCAACTCAATGTCAACTGAAGTCATATCATCATGCTGATGTCATGGTCCTCTTCAAGAATGAAGCTCAAACACAACCACAAGCTAACAAACCATGTGGCTACTTTGGCTCATAAGTTACTATCAAATGCAAAAACTGAAGTCAAGCATTGTACCTGTTTAATTTGCACTAGTAAGTCCCTTGCTTTTAACTTCTATGAAGTGGATGACTTTAAAATAATTGCCATTTGACTAGATTCAAAATAATTTGAAGTGTATTATTCTGTTTGTTTTTTACATAACATCATCATGTTTTACAAATGAAGAAACTGAAGATCAGAGCCCATTAAGTGACTTGCCTGTGCTCACAGAGAGTGGTGAGATTTAAACCTAGGCCTCTCCACTCTTTTGATTACATCAGGGGTGGGGAACCTGCTGCCTCCAGGCCACATATGGCCCTCTAGGTCCTCAAGTGTGTCCCTTTGACTGAGGACCTAGAGGGCCACCCCTCAATTACATCATGCCACTTGTTCTTTTGAAGTTAGAAACCAATTAGTATGGAGTAGGAAAAAACCCTTATTCCCAAGGTCATAATTGAGCTCTGCTGAAAGAGACAAGAGTTATTGTTTCTTGAAAGATACATCTTCCCCTACAGATGGTACAAAATTGACTACAGCTCATGTTATATACTGGCAGGTGGGATTACTTTATAGTTTTCATAGGATGTTAGAACAGGAGCGAACCTTAAAGATCATTTTATCTCTCCCCTTCATTCTCCAGATGAGGCTATTTGACAGTGTGGTACATTGTAGGACTCAAGGTGTATGCATACAACCACACCACCACCTGTTCATTGTTATACTAAATGTCATGTTAATGTGTAATAAAATAATGAGATGTTGACAGGTCTATAGTTGCACACCAACTCCCCCATCTCTCTCTCTCTCTCTCTCTCTCTCTGACACACACACACACACACACACACACACACACACACACACATCCCTTCAGTGCCAAATATCTACAATTCAGAATCTTATCTTTGTTTATGCAAGCATATCATTTATTTCTATTTCCCCCCATTCAGCTTTAAGTTCAGGCATTCTATGGTCAAGCATAATGTGGGAAGTGAAATTGACAGCCAGTGAAAACAGTGAAGAACTCTTTAGGGGCTGAAGTCTGGTAGGGTGATGGATGTTTGGGTATATGGATATGCTCCTTCCTCTTTTCCCCTTTACTTGCGTAAAGAAGAAAACTCCCATCACTAAGATTTGCAAGATAGTTCTTGACCTTTGGAGAGAAGATCAAATGTTCAAGCCATTGTCCAAAGGGATGCCTTTGTCTCCAGGCAGGAAGAGGGGCTTCCTGGTCTAAAATTACACTTCTGATTTTAGGCTCCTAATACAATAACCAGGGAACAAAGCGTTTTCTGCTTAACAAAGGTTTCTGATGTCTAGAGATAACTCCCAACCTCAAGCTAGGGAAGATGCCTATCAGGTACTTGAAGGTGACATTTTCCTCCCTGATTTTTAAGTTGATGTGTTTTGTTTTTGTTTTCTTTAAAAGCACTTGTCAGCACTGAAGCAGCAATGCCTTCTCTTTCTCCTCAAGAATTTTGTAGTTACAACTTTTATTTTAAGGAATTTTAAAAGAACCGGTTACATATCTTGCTTGAACCTTTTTCTTTGCCATGTGTCTTTAGATTTATAGCAACTAAAAACAAAACCAAACAAAAACCCATGTCTTTGAAAAAACCAGGACAAACCACATCAGACTGATGCAGTAACTCTACTGTGCATTAGTGTGGTATAGTAATTAATCTCTTTCTGTCACAGATTGCTGCTAATAGATGTTTCTCTTCTCAAAATACCTTACAGGCAACTAAATGTAAAGACAAGATAATGAAATGGTTAGTTTGAAAACTTTACCTAATCTGCAATTTGTTTCAATTCAATTTATCAAATTCAGCAAATGTTTATTAAGTGACTACTCTGGGCAGGACCCTGTGCCAAATGCTTGGGTAGCAGGGAAGGATTAAAGATTAAGATATGACCCCTGTCCTTATTTAGTTTCCAGAACTATTAGAGATATATTTTTAACTCTGCAATTCAGTTCTGTTCAGCAAGCATTTATTAAGCACCGACCATGAGCAAAATGAGAGGCAGAAAAATGTAATGGATTCTTGGCTGTCTGACCTTGGAGTCTAGTGGACTTGGGTTCAGGTTCTGACTTTGATAAGTAGTGGCTATGAAAATATTAGCAATTCACTAAGCCTCTCAATTCCTGTAGGCAACTGACTAATGCTATTATATGTTGATAGAACCATAAATGTATAGTTTGAAAGGACCTTAGAAGTGATTTAGTTCAATTGCCTCATTTTACAAATGTGGAAACTGAGGCCCAGGGAGGCTAAGTGATTTGCCTAAGGCCACACAGGAAATAAATAACAGAGGAAGAAGTTTTACTTTTTATAGATGAATTGCTGAGTTGCTATCAGTAAAGAAAATTTCCATGCCAGGAGTTCCTTATGCTGATTAGGATTGGGGTTAGGGTGGAAATGAGCAAGAAAACATAAGAGAAGGAAATATAAGTAATATAAAGGCAAACAAAAAAAAAAGAGATAAGTCTTGCCTTCAAGGAACATGCTGATGGATATAACATGTAAAGAGATAATTTGATGAGGGAATCAGAGAAAACTTCCCTTGGGAAACAGCACTTTAAGCTGAATCTTGAAGGAAGCTAGGGTTTCTAAGAGGTGGAGGTGAAAAGGACTTGGGGGCCAATCAAGGCAGAGAAGGACAAACCCTAAATTCAGAGAGCGACACTAATTTGTCTGGAAAACATAAAGAGTAGTGATTTGAAATCAGCATTTGATGGTACAAATAACTAAAATATAGCATGCAGAATCATTATTATTTCAGCTTTGATATTACACAACTATGTGATCCTTTGGATGAGACATTTAACCTCTTAATGCCTCAATTTTCTCATCTGTAATAAATGAATGAGAAGAAAGATCTTGGGAATAAAGAAAGTCATGAAGAATATTGGTTTGAGAGTCAAAAGACCTGGGCTAGAACCCAAACTCTTTTGCATACTCACTGCAAGTCATTTCATGTCCCTGAATCTCAGTTTCCTCTTCAGTCAAACAAGGCAGAGGACCTCTAAAGTCCCTTTCAGTTTTCAATCTTATGATCCTATGTGGACAGACTAAAATTTTGTCAGGACACAGATCTTAACATAATTAAAAGCAGAATTGCTTTGGTACTCCTGGTCTCTCTGCAACAAACACTGACAAGCTACTTGTTTGTATTCAGCTATTACATTTAAATATAAAAGCAAGAAAACAAATCTACAAGTTCAGATCTGTTGCAAGAAGTATCTTCCAGTGCAAAAATTGTTGTGATGTTGAAAACCACATGATTGAACATATTTTCATAGATTCAAATGTTCCTGTTTCCTGGCACCTGGTTCCAAGTCAGCACACGTAGCAATTAGCAGTTACTAAACATGCTTCCAGCCCTTCCTGCATTTCTGATGGTAAGTTCCACCTGTGCTTTTCTCTTCAATTATTAGTGTTTTCAAAAGACTGAGGAAATCTAAAGCTAAAAATCAATCAAAACAGTAGGAAACCGTGCATCCCTTCTAGTCCTTGAAAAACAAGCATTGTGTACTATGCTTTAGGGTTACTCACGACAAAAAGGAAGAAAAGCAATGAATACAATTAAAAGCTCTATAGAAATAAGAGCTATCATCATTAGTATAGAATTTCTGTACCAAGGTCCATAGATAGATTTCAGAAGGCTCTATGTAGTTGAATTGGAAAAAAAATACGGCTTTATTTTCACTAACCTCTTAATACAATTGATCACTTCCTTCCATTAAATATGTGGACAACAAAACATTCTTCGGAGGAGGTCTGTGAGCTTTACTAGAAAGTTAAAGAGGTCCATGACATGCAAAAAAGTTAAGAATCCTTGCATTAGATAATCCCATCTAAGAACTGAAACACATGATTACTGGATATATGAATAGTTATATAGCAATAACAACAACATATGCTTGTTCCATTCTACTCACCAAGCATTTTTAAGTCCCTGCTAGATGCAAAGCACATTGGTTGGAGATTCAAAGACAAAACCAAACAACCCTTAAAGTACTTACATTCTACTGGGAGAAGGAGTGGGTAAATTGCCAAGTATATGTGATAATCTGAGAGGTCAACTAGTGAATCAATAAATATTCATTAAGGGATTACTATGTGCCTAGCACTGTGCCAAGCACTAGGGATATAAATAAAGGTAAAAGATAATCCATATTCTCAAAAAACTCAGAGTGTAATGGGGAGACAACATGTGAATAACTATGTGCATACAAGCTATACACAGTAAGTAGGAAAAAATTAACAGAGGGAAAGCATTAGAAGTAAGAGGTATCAGTGAAGGCTTTCTGTAGAAGGCAGGATTTTAACTGGGGTTTAAAGGAACCCAAAGTAGCCAGGAGTCAGAGATGAGGAAGGAGAATGTTCCAGGTATGGGGAGAGCAAATGAAAATACACAGATCTAGGAGACAGACGATATTGTGCCAAGAACAGGAAAGCCCCTTGTCACTGGATCACCAAGTAAGCGGTACAGGGACTTGGTTAAAAAGAAGACCGGAGAGGTAGATGATGAACCAGCTTATAACAATTTTGAGTGACAAACACAGAATTTTATATTTGATCCTGGAAATGACAGGGAGCTACTTGAGTTTAGTGACTTGAGAGATAACATGGTCAGACCTGTACTTTAAGACTATTTTGACATCTCAAGGGAGGATGGTCTTGAGTACAGAGAGACTTGTGGCAGGCAGATGAACCAGC
Organism: Bettongia penicillata ogilbyi; assembly: GCA_023548195.1. Taxonomy (NCBI): domain Eukaryota; kingdom Metazoa; phylum Chordata; class Mammalia; order Diprotodontia; family Potoroidae; genus Bettongia; species Bettongia penicillata. Next base: position 5,308,264 of record JAJHZJ010000497.1, read on the forward strand.
AGGCTAATGTGTGTGAAAGGATAAGGTCCTGTACTAGGTTGGTGGTAGTGTCCTAGGAGAGAAGGAGGCATATACCCCAGATGTTACAAAGGTAGAATAGACAGGACTTGGCAACAGACCGGATAAGGTGGGGGAGTGATAGAAGAATGGTTGTATGTCTGGGTGAATGGGAAGATTATGGTACCAATAGTAATAGAGAAGTTAGGAAGAGTGGGTGGGTTTAGGGGAAAAGGTGAAAAAGTTCAGTTTTATACATGTTGAGTTTAAGATGTTTATAAGACATCTAGTTTGAAATGACTAATAGGCAATTAGAGATTTGAGACTGAAGGTCAGTTAGAAGTTAGGATAAGAAATAAATCTGAGTCACACACATCAAGATGACAGTTGAATCCATGGGAGCTGATGAGATCATCAAATGAAATAGATTAGAGGGAGAAGAGAACAGAGCCCAAGACAGAGCTTTCAGGAACACCCACTGCTAACAGGTATGACCTGGATGAAGATAGATCAAAAGTCTCAGCTCTCTTACCATAACCATTGAGTTGGGTTATGAGTGAAAGTGTAACCAGTGCAGGAAAGGGTAGTCAGGGAAGCTATCATCAGTAGGGAGCTAGGACTCAACAAGTACAAGACAGAGTGAGAAATAAACAGGTTTAAGATAAAAGGAAAGATTGATCAGGACTTTGCCATCAGTAAAGGAAGATTCCATGCCAGGAGCTACGTATATTGATTAGGATTGGGGTTAGGGTGGAAATGAGCAAGAACACATAACAGAAGGATATATAAGTAATAGAAAGGCATAAAGATTTAAAGGGTAATGACTTTAAGGTCTTTAGCAACCTTGGGGTAGGAATAGTTAGTAAAAATAATTAATGAAATGGGAAGGCATATAAATTGATACAAAATGAAATAAGCAGAAGCAGTATACGTTATGGCTACAGTAATGTAAATAAAAAGAAAATCAAAATAATCAAAACTAAATGTTGTGAAATTATTATTACCAAACTTAGCTCCAAGAAAAGATTTGAGAAACTCTTCACTAACTACTTCTTGGCAGATCCAGATAACTATGGGAGCAGAATGCTGTAAATATTGCTAGAATTTTCTTTTTTGCTGTTATTTTGATGAACTTCTTTTTTCCCCTCTATTTTATTCTTTGTTAAAAAGGGATTACTCTCTGGGACTTGTGAGGGCAAGAGATCTATTGGAAAATCTAGGGGATATAAAAACACAAGTTACAAATAATATTGTTTAAAATAATTAAGTAAAATAGGATGGTACTAGATGACAGACTGGGATGTGTTCTTTGTTTCTAGTTTATAACCCTTGAGAAAGTACTTCATGCCACTTACTTGAGGAATAGTTTGAGGTATTTGCCCCAGGAACCAAATATTCAAATTCTGACTCTGTAAGAGTAAAGGACTATTAGATCACTGTTTGCTAGGATTAGGCCAAGCAATGACTGGCCTCTATATCAGCCACCAGTAGAACTGTAATGAATTATTCTAAAAATCAAGGTAAGCCTTAGATAAAAGAATGCCAATTAACATTCTTCATCTGGCACTACAAAAATTTGAATGTTTTCAGGCTGTTGAGGGTAGTCAACATCTGTTGCTTTCCTAAAAACACATTCTCACATACATGGTTACAGAGATGACAACTATTTCCCATCCATCCCTTTTATTAGTGATAATAACCGTTTCCATGACAGATCAAATGATTTATTTTAAATTTGGCTAATTATAGGGCAAGAGACAATTTCTACAGGTTCCTTATCCCACTGTAAAGGAGAAAAGCGTAGCTTGCTACGTCTAAATGTGACCAAATGATCCTTGCTGTCTAAATATTCTCTGTCTATAGTCAAAAGAGAGTTTTTTTAAAGTCCACAATCACTCACATCATAGTTTTTATTAAACTTCCATAGAATTTAACTCAATTTCCCCTAACAAAAAGTCAGAATGACATAAAATATAATTTAATGCTGTTAAATGACGAATAGATGAATAATTTTTCCATCTCAAAGTCAATTATAGGGGATCAGTCTTCTAAATGGTGTCCTACAATATTTTGTACAATAGATTACAATATTAAAACGGCAACTCAGTCTTCATTAAGGTGATCTTTTGATGCCTTTTCATGGAGCAGCAGTGACTCAGGCAGCTCCATCATCTTTCACATGGACTGTTTCAGTTACTGTCTAACTGGTCTCGTCAACTTAAATCTCTCTCTTCTCCGATCTGTCCTAAAGTGTAGATCTGACCATAACACTCTCCTGCTTAATGGATTTCAATGGTTCCCCATTACTTCTAGGATTAAAAATAAAGACTTCTGTTGGATAGGTAAAGCTTTTCATTAACCAGTTCCTTTTACATTCTCAGTCTCTACACTTTACCCTTCCTCCTCACACACTCTACAAATAAACTACAGTGGCTTACTCTTCTTCTGTATTTCTGTATTGTCTGTCCTTTGTGCCTGGAATATATTGCTTCATCCCTTCTAATTCCTGGATTTTCTGACTTTCTTCAAGATTCAGGTTCAAATCCCACCTTCTGCAGGAAACTTGTGCAGGTCTCCCCAGCTATTAGCACCTTCTCTTCTGAGATAATTCTCATCTACTCTCTCCCTTCTCCAACCTCTCTCTGTCTCTTCGTTCCTCATTTCCTCTGTCTTTGTCTCTCTCACACACTTTCGTTCTCTCTCTCTCTCTCTCACACACACATACACACATATACACATCTATATATCTATATGCTTATCTATAGTGGACCACAGGCTCTGGCAGGTCCCACTAACCTAGAAAGTCTTCAAGAACAGGCACCTAGTTGCATTTTATGACTGTTGTCTCAGGGCCACTACAGCTGAGATTGAAGAGACTAATTTTCAATGGGCTGGCTTCCAGGTAACACATTTTTTTCCTAATAGGAATATGAAGTGATTATTTACTAAGGAATGAGGAGTCTATGATCTGCATGGGTGAAAGAAGTTCTTACACAGATCAAGTTATGGAAAATTTAAAACATTTATGTCATAGTAATTTAGAGGTCACATCTTCCTATCGATCCACTCCTCTGTATCTCCCACAGAATTTATCACAGTACCATGTGACGTAACAGGCCTTCAATAGAGGTTGGTTAATGATATTCATTGATCAGAATGTCACAGAATATAATTAACCTTGTCTTAGGACAATAGAATTATAGATTTAGAGTTCCAAAGGACCTTAGATATCATCTAGTCCAACCCCTTTATTTTGTAAGTGAGGAAACTGAGACTGATGAAAGTTAAAAAGACATACCCAAGACCATACAGGTTGTAAGTGGTAGAGTTTGGAACTCAGGTACTAAACTCCAAGTTCAATGCCCTTTTCATTATACAAAGCTATGTAAGAACTAAAACATTAATATTTTCTACCTCTCACTGTTAAGATAATGTTCAAAGACTACTAAAGCTGAAAGGGACCTTTGAGGTCATTTAGTTTGACCCTTTCCAGTTTTTAGATGAAGCCACTGAGGTACAAAGAAAAGAAATGATCCCATGTAAGTAAAGATTTGATTTCAGTTCACCTGACTCCTAATCTACCATGACACAACACTAACTCATATTAAAAAGATCATAATAGGAACTAGTTTTTTGTGTGCTTTATTTTGCCTGGCACATTTGGATCTAAAATGAATACCCTCAGACTCAGATATACAAACTATTAGATAAAAATATCACATTCCCCTTAAGGAAGCTCATGTTTCCAAATGTAGCAAAAGCCTATCTCTCCCTTTTGCTAAGGATTTGTAACTTTAGGATTGTCAATTTGGCTAAAGTGAAATCCAAGATGTTTTTGGTGGGCAGCAAATCACAGAATTTAAAGACACCAGCAGTCAAAAAACTTTTGGTCCCAATTGCAGAAATAGAAATATTTTAAAAGAACAGAATTGGCAAAGGCATCTGACCCAATTCCCCTTTTTTTCTGATTTCTCCACTTTCTTCCCATACCCTTTTGTTTTCTCCACCTTTCCTTTTTTGCTCCCATTATTTCTTGTGATTCCTCCCATGACTATGAGCTACATACTCCTCCAATATGCCACATTTTCTTTCCATTTCCAACCAGCCCCAAAGTGCTAGCAGAGGTATTTGGATCTTGACTTCTGTTGGGAAATGAAAACCTGCGTGATGGATAAAAGTAGGGTGAAACAATGAAGAAAGGTGCTGGTAGATATAAAAGATATTATCTCAGAATTGTATGATCAGAAGAAGAGAATGGCATGCATCAAGAGCTAGGTAATCAATGAAGTCATAATCCGGAGCCCATAATCAGTCAAGATTATGGTCCCATTGGCATGTAATGTCCTAGTATATCAGGCATACTACTTGTGAAAGATTTGTGGTAGGTCATTGACAAGAGTCAAATAAGAAAGAAAAAAAGATATAGTTAGATCTTGATCTGGATTGGTAAAAAAATTACATTAATGAAATCACAAATTTCGGGACTATTGCAGTTGCCAATGGAAAAGGTGACAGTTAAAATTCTCTTCACCATCTAATGATGATGATAATGATAACACGGTCTAGGGAGAGTAGGCTTGAAATTGCACCAACGCTATGCATGAGAGCAGACAACCTTGTCTAGGATTGTACACTGCAAATTTTCTACCATTTGGACCCCCAAGACTTATTAAGGGGCATGCCCGTGGCATGGGCTGCCTGATCTATCCATCAGTTTCAACTGTTATAATTTCATACTGATTGACAACCTGACCACTCAAGTGACAGGTAATGAAGAAATGCTACAAGGTGCTGAATTCATCATTCTTTTCCCTTTCTCCTCACCTGATTCATCAAAAGAAGGTCTCATTTGGGCTGCAGAATCAAGATGTAAAATGTCATTGCTGCTCACTTCATGTTTTCTCTGGTTGAATTCCTATTCCTTCTTAAAACCCATTTTAAATATTCCTCCTTTAGGAAGCTTTCTATTATTTCCGTGCTTAGTAAAGACTTCTGTCTTCACATCTCACTTGGCCATTTTTATTTAAATCAACTTTTTACTCAGTTATTTAATATTGCACCTTAAATTATCTGTATTTTGATCTTATTCCCCTACTTCACTGTAAACTTAAATGTGTTGCTGGGGAGTGGGATGGGGTCTGAGGAAGAGGTTATCAGGGACTGTATCTTATCTAAACTTTGTCTACATAGTAGTCTGCACCTAGTAGGTGTTCAGTAAAAGTTTGATGAACTATAACATGGGGACTCCCTGGTCATCTTATAAGAAACTTGTTGATTTTTCCTAGAGTCCTTTGTCTGGATCTTTTTTTCTTCCACATTCTACTTTGCATCTCGAGATTTGGGTAAATTCATTATTCTCACCCCCATAAACTGTAGATTCATTCAGAATGGGGGCTAAACAATCTCTTTTTGTTGTTGTGTCTCTTGGGACCTTCAAAAATTACTTAATAAATATTTCCTGAATTGTATTGAACTGAGCTCTATCCATACATTAATAAATTAATGTTTCGTCATTAATGATCAAGCAATTGTAGAATAGGGTGAAAAAGTCACCATGACATTTTGGAACCAGGCACAACTATATCTCATATTTCTCAAATAAAATATATATTAACAAGGAAAGAATTATTATATTACTCTGGGGAAAAAGATTATTTTGGACAGAAGCCCTTCCTGTTGATCATATATAGACTGTGATAGGCTATCCCTATGGTAAGGAAGAATCCATTTCCCTAGACAGGAAAAGCATCTGAAAATCAAACACTATTTCCAAAGTTTTGTGATATGGTCTATGTCATTATAATTCTTTTGTCCTCTTAGGTAGATCAGGTGAAGAGAGAAAGCACTTTGAAGAAATTATATGTTAGATAACATAAATATGATCCCAATGGTTTTCGGATTTTGTCACCATGTCCCAGTTTCAGTTTCACACTGGAAATTCCCTCAGTGCATGGGATCTCCCCACCCTTGAATATCCACCTTCCATTTTGGCTTCCTCACCATACATCCCTGCAGTTTTCTCACTCTGAAACATTCTTCTGCTATGTTGGCTCCATTATCTCATTGGCAAGTGTCTCTCAAGACTTTTTTTTGGAAAGGAACCTATACTGTTCAGTCTTGGTTCCCCTCTTGGCTCTGCTTCTGAGATTCTGGATTTTAATACCATGTCTCCCTTCTCCGCCTTCCCCCTCATTCATTCCATCTATCCAGCTCCTGCTTGTGTGTTGTCTTTCACCATTAAAATATAAGATCTGTGAGGTTAGGAACTTTTTTTTTTGCTCTTGTTTCCCCAAGGCTTAGTACAATGTCTAGCACACTGTAAGTTTAGTTAATTCTTGTTGCCTTGTTTTTGTATAGAATGGAATGATGGTTCAACTTTTAAAAGGATGAAATAGGAATAAATGTAAAATCTTTCACTCCAGTTTAGAAAAGTCAACTCCATAATTAAAGGAAAGGATAGCTATTTCTTAGATGCAAGACATATGAAAATGAACTCAGAATTTTAGTTGATTATAGGTTCAATGTAATTCAAGAACATTATGAAGCAGCCAAAAAAAACCCCTAACCTTATCATGGAATTCATTAAGAGGAGTAACATCTTGAATCTTCCTGTACAAAATGACTAATATAGAAATGTTTTACATAATTGCAGGTGTATAACTACTATCAAATTGCTTATCATTTTAGTGAGGGGAGAGGAGAAGGAGGAATCGAATTTGGAACATAAAACCTAAAACCACAAATGTTAAAGTTTTTAAAAAATGTAATAGGGAATAATAAAATAATATTAAAAAGGTGGGGGGAGTGACATCTAGAATGAAGATAATGTTTCTTCTGCTCTTTGCCTTCATCTAACCATAGCTGGATTTTTATGTCAATTTCTTAGCCCCACATATTTAAAGGGAAATTGAAAAATAGAAGCATTTTTAAAGGAGAATGATGGGGATGCTGAGCAGTCTTGAAGTCAAGTCCTGTGGGAAAAAGAACTGAGAATGTCCAGTCTGAGGCAGAGAAGACTTATTTGGCCCAGGGGTAGACTCAAAAATTGTCTTTAAATATTTGACAGTATAATATGGAAGATGATTCTGTTGTTCAGTTGATTCAGTTGTGTCCAACTCTTTATGACCCCATTTGGGGTGTTTTCTTGGCAAAAATAGTGAGTGTTTGCCATTTCCTTCTTCAGCTCATATTACAGTTGAGAAGACTGAACAAAGTCGGTTAAGTTTGCCCAGGGTCATACAGCTGGTAAGTGTCTGAGGCTGTATTTGAACTCAGATGTTCCTGATTCAGGGCTTGGTGATCCATCTGCTGTATCAGCTAACTGTCCTGAAGGAAGATTAGATATTCTATTATTCAAGAGGGAAGAGGTGGCAGCAATGGGTAGAAATGGTGTGGGGCTAGGTGATGGATATGCTGTAAGAAAGATTTGTCTAAGAATTAGAGGTTTCTTTTTTTTTCTTTTAGAAATAGATTTAATTGGTATTAGGAACTCTGGTGAAATAGCTTCCCCTCCCAGTTCAGATCAGTACTTGTTCTACAATGTATAGTAAAGTAATTTGCCCAGGATTGTATAGCCAGTATATATCGGAGTTGGATCCAGGTCTTTCTGACTCTGAGGTTGTTTAAACCATGCAACGCTGCCTCCCCAAGCACAGCTGTCTAAAGGTATACCATTCAGGAAATGCATGATCTGTAAAGGCATCTCAGTCCTATTCTGGTACCCACACAATATAAAAGACCTGGAAGATGACTTCTAGCATGTCAAATATGCGGAAGCACCCCTGAGATTAGCATGTCTCTTTTCTGAGTTACCTTTCCTGGCAGGTACCCTGGATACAGAGTAAGCCCATTTGCTGGAAGAAAGCAAGCAGGAACCTGCAGTGAACCAAAGTCTTATTCACTCCCAGATGCCTTTGCTAATGTACTCCGGCTGACCTTGCTGAGCTATGTAATGCACCCCCTCCAAAAAACAAAACAAAACTGACCTAAACCACTCTTTCAGTCACTTGTTCCTGCAGAGCATCCTGTTTCTATGTCCCACCTCTTCCTGGGAAAGATTGTCTATTCTTTTTCCCAACCCCTCCCCACACCTCCCCTTTGTGGTTTTCAAGCATAAATATCTGCCTCTCCTGGGCTGTGAGCTCCCTTATACTTTGGACTGGGGTGCCTCAGATCTAGTGTCTGATTTTCCTCCTAATAAAATGTTTCTGCTTTTAATTCAACTTGATTTCCTCTGCATTTTGAGGTTTGGGCTTCTCCCAGCTGGCAAGTGGATTCTCCATGGAAGAACATGGTCAAGTAACACACAGGTTGAGGGAAATTAGATGGATTGCATTCTGCCTTGGTGAAAAAGGTGTCCCCAGTGATGAGATCACAAGCCCACTGAGGTGTAAGAGCTATCTGAAATGCAATAGACTTCCACATGAGAAAGGAATTCTCTAGTACTAGAACTGTTTAAGCAGTGGCTGCCTGACCCCTAGCTGGGGATCCAACTCCTGTTGTAGAAGGGATTCAACTATCTGGCAAGGATTTCATTTTAGGTAACATATCAATTTCCTTTCAATGTTGAGATTTTATGCTTCAGGTTTCTATATAGTTGTTTTCATGTTACTTTTCTCATTAGATTATAAGCTTCATGAGAGCAGGGAATGTCATTTTCCTTTCTTTGTATCCCCACTGCTTACATAATAGATGCTTTAAAAATGCTTGCTGACTGATTTCTGTGTTTTATGTTTTTCCAAGACCTATTATCCAGAAGATTGAGAACTAGAAGAGACCTGAGAGATTATATGAACTTCATTTTACAAGTAAGAAAAATGAAATCTAGAGAGAATTGCTCAATTCGGAATTGCTCAATGTCTCAAAGGAAACAACAGAGCTTGGATACAAATCCAGACCATAGGACTATAAATCTAGTGTTCTATCCACTAAAGCATGGCTGTCTTCAAAGCTGGTTGACTAGAAGAAAGGCTGGTTGAACAATTGTGATTCAGAGTCTCTTGATGTTCAGAAATATATACCATGCAATTCTCTGAGATCACTTTGCATAGGTACCTAGAAGCATTTCCAGGAGGACATATTTCAAATCTATCTATCAATAGTCAAATAAATCAGAGCAATTATTTTTTTCTTTTGGCAATCAGATCTGGCTTTCCTCCCAGAAAAAGGTTGGCACAGCTAGCATACTCATGTACCCCAAACTGAGCAAACTTCCAAATGTTACCTTTCTCCAAATGAAAATCATCATTTTTCAAATCAAAATGATGTGACATTTTTGGAGATTGAATAACAAGGGCCCCTGAAAGGATCTAGCTGAGATGAAACATCGGTCACAGTGATGGTTGAGCCAAGAAACTCTCTCCATTGCATTAAATAAGCCCTCATTCTCTGATTTTCTCATAGGTTTTCTTCCTTTCATCAGGAAAATAACAGTAGTAGAAGAGTAGTGAGTGAGGGAAGATTCCACATGGAAATTATTTTGAACACTCTTTCCTCACACCACTCCCTGGCACCACAATTCATTGGGTTATTTCCATCTACTCCAATCATGTGGTGCATGAAATGCTGGTCCTGGAGTCAGGAAGACTCATCTTCCTGACTTAAAATATGGCCTCAAACACTTGCTAGCTGTGTGACTCTGAGCAAATCACTCAACCTTTTTTTGCCTCACTTTCCTCATTTGTAAAATGAGCTGGAGAAGGAAATAATCACTCTAGTATCTTTGCCAAGGAAACCCCAAATGGTGTCACAGAGTCAGACATGACTGAAATGACTAAACAAAAAAACTTAAAAGTGAAGGGTAAACTATAAGTGCTCCGTGTGAGATGTAGATTTAGAAAGCTTACGTCCCAATGATGAGACCCTGGTTAGATCTCTAGATACCCATCTGCTCTAAGATGGTGTACAGCAAGTTGTTTTTCCTAGTTAGCTTTTGTGGACAGGGACAACTTGTAGCTTGAGGGGAATCTTAAGGCTTGAAAATACTTCTATTGCTCTACAACTCATGAAGAAGCATCCTATGCATGCATATACCCTCTAATTATTTGATGTGTGTCTTTGTAGATATAAGATATTGATAGTCCTTGCTATAGTCCTTAACACCCATAAAACTCAAAGACAAATTCCCTTCTTTTGTTAGGAAAAAATAAGAGAATGCTTCATATCTTTTGAAGGATATGTCTCATCTCTTTTAAGCCTAGACTATAAATGCAGTCAACTGTGATTTGCCGTCATTATCTTTATAGAGTCATATTTACTGTGCTTATATTACTTTGGATACGATACAGCCCCTTCCTTTTCACAGGAAAACTGAAGTCCAGAAAAGAAAAAAATGTTTGCCCCAGGTTTTGCTGATGAATCATTTCAGTCATGTGCGACTCTTCATGACCTCATTTGGGATTTTCTTGAGCTCATTTTACCAGTGAGAAAACTGAAGCAAATGAGGTTGACTTGCCCAGGGTCACACAGCTAAGAAGCATCTGAGGCCATATTTGAACTCATTGACAATGGAGAACAGATGTAATAGGAAAAAGCATCAGGGAAGGGGCAGCCAAAAGATCTTCATTTGGAATTTAATCACTTTTCCACATGACAGTCCTTCAAAATATCTGAACATTGACTTCTTACCCTTGTGAGTCTTCTCTTCAAGTTGTCACTAACTCCTTCAAATGAGAAAGCTCTGACTTGGCTGATGTAGGCTATCCTGACCTAGGTAGCATCATAGCATTATGAGATGCTATAGGAAAAATAATCAGAGTAATATTAGAAATCATATAATCTAATCCTCTCATTTTCCAGGTCAAGATCATGAAAACAATGTATCAAGGGTGTCTCAGACTGACTGTGGGTCTGGTGTTCTATCCAATGTACTACCTAACTGCCCCTGCCCCAGGCTTCTGAGTCTTTTGATCCTAGTGCTTCTTTAACTCTGCCAGGTTTCCTCATCGTTAGAAAAAAGTTCATTCAGTATCAGCTTACTTCTTAATTATATGTTCATCAGTGGCCAATCAGTGCTCTAAAACAGTATGTACAGCATAAGTGAGGAGATCAGCAAAGGTCAAGCATGTGGCATCTAGCATCAAAGGAAGAGGTCCTGGGTAACCATGAAGGAGAAAGATCATTGTGCATCTAGATAAAGGCTAACAAAACAGAAGGGAATGGAAAATAGGTAAAGTCTATTTCATAATTTTGTAATTTTTATATTTAATTATCTGTTTGTTTTGCTTTAGGGTTGTATGGTAAAGAACAAAGAACTAAGCACCTGCTAATATGCCCAGTGGAGGTAACTAGGTGGTTCAGTAGATAGAGCACTGGACAACATCTTTCATGAAATCATCAAGGGAAACTGCTCAGTCTTAGATAGAGTCAGGAAGACCTGAGTTTAAATCTGGCCTCAGACACTCACTAGCTGTGTGACCATGGGCAAGGCACTTAAATTCTGCTCACCTTAGTCCACTGGAGAAGGAAATGCAAACTACTCTGTTATCTTTGTCAAGAAAACCCCATACAGGTTCATCAAGAGTCAGATGTGACTAAATGACTGAACAAATGTGCCCTACATTGTGGTAAGAAGTGAGGATACAAAAAAATGAAAAAAAAAATTGTCCCTGCCCTCAAAGAGCTTACATTCTACTGCAAGAGACAATATGTAAATAACTATGTATGTATTAAGTAAATGGAGCATAATCTCAGAGGCAAGGCACTAACTGTAGGGGAACTTGAGTTTGAAAGCCAAATAACCCTCCCATTTAACAGCTGAGACATCCTCGATACATTGTTTTCATGACCTTGACCTGGAAAATGAGAGGATTAGATTATATGATCTCTAATATTATTCCTCTAATATTACTCTAATTATTTTTCCTATAGCATCTCATAATGCTATGATGCTACCTAGGTCAGGATAGCCTACATCAGCCAAGTCAGAGTTTTTTCATTTGAAGGAGTTAGAAGAGAAGACTCACAAGGGTAAAAAGTCAATGTTCAGATATTTTGAAGGACTGTCATGTGGAAAAGTGATTAAATTCCAAATGAAGATCTTTTGGCTGCCCCTTCCCTGATGCTCTTTCCTATTACATATGTTCTCCATTGTATCATATCTATCATATTGTTATGGCATTCTGGGCATCACATTTTAGGAAGGATATTGGCAGGCTGAAGTTGACTCAGAAGAAGGTGTTCATCTACTTGACTGGAGAGAATCTTTCCAGCATCTATGCCATAGGAGGATAAGTTGAAGAAAGTAAGAGTGATTAACTTAAATAAGAGATGGGGGGTAGGGGAATCAGCAGCTTAGTAGTTGCCTTAAAGCCAGCTAAGGCGTTCAATGGATAGAGTGCTCAGTCTAGAGGCAAGAAGACCTGAGTTCAAATTTTGTCACTTTCTAGCTGTGTTACCTTAAGTAAATCACTCAATTTTATCTGCCTCATTTTTCTCAGATCTCAGATGGGGATGATAAAAGCCCTATCTCACCGAGTTATTGTCAGGATCAAATGAGATAATATTTGTAAAGTACTCGGCACATAGTAGGAGAGTAATGTATATTTGTTTCTTTCCTTTCCCTTTTCATATTGGAAGTTTTATCTCGGGGAAGAGACCTTACATTTGTTCTAGTTGGAGAACAGAACAGGGAAAATGAGGGAGAAGTGGTAAAGAAGCCAATTTTAGACTGACATAGAGGAAAAAAAAACATTGCCTTCTGAGTCAGAGGATGTGGATTCAAATCCCTTCTCTCACTCTTACCCTTTGTGTGAACTTGGGGAAGTCACTGAACCTCTCTGAGTGTCACTTTCTTCATCTGTAAAAGAAAAGGTTTGGACTAGATGGAATCTGATGTCCTTTGGATCTCTACATTTATGATTTTATGAATTAGAGAAGTCACATGGACTGCCTGAGTGGGTTCCCTTTTCTTGAGCTCTTCAAGGTTACATGGAACAACCTCTTATCAGGGATACTGTTAAGGGGCTTCTTGATTAGCTGTGGGTAGGACCAGATGCCGTTTGAGAGCTTTTCTAATTCTAATAAATCTGCTATCTAGTATGCTAGGTTTTCTCACTTTATAGACCAGGAAACTCAGGATCAGAGATATGTGTATTGCCCATGAACACAGAGTGTCAGAGTCAGCATTAAAATCCATGTCTCCTAACCTATGGACTAGATGACTTCCTACTACATCAGAATAATGCTTTTGTTGAATTGGAATCAGGCAAATATCAAGGTGACCACAGACCATAGCGTTCCCTGTTCATTTAAAGCCGACTTTAACTTGTTTAGAACTCATAATCTCTTCCTATCCACATTTTCCTGTAACACTTTAGGGACTTATAGACTGCAATATTTCTTAGAATAATTAAAATAAATGACTGAATACTTCAATAAACAAACCATAATTCTGTAGGGGTGTGTGTATGTTTGTTCATTCTTTGTTGCCCAAAGAAGACCATGCCATCAGAGAGATAATGACATGACTTGCATTTGACTTTGTTTTGAGTGAGGGAGGGCTGTGCAGGTCACCAGCCTCACTTCTCCTCCAGAGCCATCTGAATCCAGTGACCAGATAGTCTTCAGGATGACTGGAGATGACCCAAGATGAGACAACTGGGGTTCAGTGACTTGCCTAAGGTCACACAGCTAGTGAGTGTCAAATGTCTGAGGTGAGATTTGAACTCAGGTGCTTCTGACTCCTGTACTGATGCACTATCCACTGCACCACCAGGATGCCCCATTCTGTAGGGTAGGAGAAAAGAATACACGTAAATCATTACAAAAGGAGAGTGCTCTCTTTCTCCTTCCATCTTTTGCTCCCTTCTTCCTTTCCTCCATCTTTTTGATCTGTTCTAACCTGGGCTAGAGAACTATGTTCAATTTTGGACTGGCATCATTAAACTGGAGAGTATACAAATAAAGAAAAATAGGATTGTCAAGAGTCTCAAGAACATGTCATATTATAATTGGCCAGAGGAACTAGGATGTTTAACTTTGGGAAAAGACTTAGTGGGGAAATTAAAGCTTTCTCAAGTATTTGAAGGACTGCTTTATCAATGAGACTTTAGAACTGTTCTTCCTGGCCCCAGAGAGCAGAATTAGGAGCAACTACAGATAAATAAATTGCAGTTTTTTAAATTTTATTTTTAATTTATAGAATAAAACAGGCATTTCCATAAAATAGTATGATGTAAAAATGATTACACATGAAACTGCAAATCTATTATGTACCACTAGCTATTCCTTTAAAACATACAATAATGTTATCATGTAAATTTCCTTTTTTCTTTCCTCCCCTTCACCAGAGATAGCTACTATTAGACACAAATATGTGTGTATACACCTATACATATATACACTTATGTATATATGTAAAATCATACTACATGTACCTCTATTTATCAGTTCTTTCTCTGCATGCAGATAGTGTCTTTTGTCATAATGTCCCTTATAATTAATTTGGGTATTTATAACAGTCAAAATGACTTAGTCACTCAAAATTGTTGTTTAAAACAACATTACTATTATTGTAGACAATGTTCCCTTCATTCTGCTCATTTTACTTTTCATTGTTTCATGAAAATCTATTCTTGTTTTTCTAAGATCATAATTGCAGTTTAACATTAGTAAATTGCCTAACAGTGAAAATGATCTTTAAAAAATGGAATGGCCTGTCTTGGGTAGTGGTAAGTTTTACCTACCAAAGGCAATTGGTGGCACGGTGGATAAGACACTAAGGCTAAAGTCAGGAAGACCTGAGTTGCTGTATGACATGGGCAAGTCATTTAAGCTCTGTTTGCTTCAGTTTCCTCATCTGTAAAATGAGGATAATATCTACCTACTTTGTAGGGTTGTTGTGAGGCTTAGGATAATGCTTGGTATAAATAGTGGGCACTATATAAATGTATATTCCATTCCCTTCCTTGTCCACCTTACAATTTGAAGAGATTTTCAAGTGAAAATTCAATGGCCACTTGTTGAAATACCATAGGGAAGATTATCATTCAGGCATAGCTTTGGCCCCTGATGTTCCTTCCATCTCTGAAAATCTGTGATTTTTGTTCATAAGTAGAAGTTGTCTTCCATCTATATAGGTTTTAACGTTTGCAAATTACTTTCCACATTTTATCTCTTTTGATATTCACAGCAACTCTATGAGATAGATACTGCCAAGTAAACAAGCATTAAATGCTCCCTATGTGCCAGATACTGTGCTGAGTGCTGGGAGTGCAAAAGAGACCTGAAAGATCACTCACTTATCCCTCTATATAAATAAGTATATGAGTTCTAAGAAGGATACTGATTGGGGGTAGGGGCTGTGAAGGTGATGGAAAAAATGAGAAGTTAAGACTAATTGTGAAAGATAAACTTTCTAACTAGCATTTTGCCAATGGCTGGCTTATTATAGAAAACAGAGGGGAAAATTAGAGATGATCTAAACATACTTCCCACCCCTACACCCCTATTTGTAATTTCATACTTATAGAGAACTGTTAGTGAGAAAACTCCCTCTGATGATGCAGGTCCAGACCTGTCTGTATTTTCTGGTCTAAAACTTACCTGAGGCACTGAGAGTCTAAATGAGTTGCTGGGATCACCCAGCCAGGACATGTCAGAGGTAGGCAGGACTCAAACTCTGATCTTTCTGGCCTCCAAGTTGGTCCTCTACCAGCTCACTATCAATAATTTCATTCAGTGGCTCCCTGTAACTCTACTTTAAACTCTTATCCCATAGAGCATCATGGCAGATCCTTCCTTCTCTTTTTGAACCTGCTCATATTTGTTTCTTAAGAAACAATTAAAATTGCTTGTGAACCTCAGTGAAGGAGGCAGCTTCTGTTCCTCTCATTTTATGCAAGCATTTCATTGTCATTTGGCTCAATCAGTCTGTTAAAACAAGTGAGCCTTTAGTCCATCCTTGTACAAAGCATTCCCCCTTGGTAAGTAGAAGGTGGTAAAAGAAATGTAACTTCCTTCTTCTTGATTATTTTTATGTCTTATGGCAAGGGCTGGTTTGATTTAACTCTTTTCATATACAAGTATGAGAGAAAGCCTATCCAAGAGCTGAAACTGCAAACCCTCAGTTCTAAAGCAGTTTCTATAATTGCTCAATTCCTAGCCTTAAAGTCAGTAATGGTCTGGGGAAAGAAATGGCATCCCGCACATGAAGATGATGAAATAATTTTCCTAGAACCACGGAACATTGTAGTTAGAAGGGACTCTACTAGGCATTTCAAACTGGATGTACCATGGTCATCTTAAATTCAACATGCCTAATACTGAATTGATTAGTTTTCCTTTCCCATACACCTCTCTTCCAAATTTCCCTATTTCTGTCAAAGATACCATCATTCCTCGAATGTCTCAGGCTCACAGTCTCAGCATCCTGGGCTCCTTACTCTTCCTCAACTCACCTTTCTATTGAGTTGCTGAATCTTGTCATCTCTACATTCATAACATTTCTTACCTTAGACCCCTCTTAGCTCTGTGTGAGTTAAGCTACCACTTGACTTCAGTCCCTCATCAACTCTCAACTAGAATATTGCAAGAGCCTCCTAAATGGCAGTCTCCCTGCCTCCAGTCTTCTAACCATTCCAGGTATCTCATGCAGTGCTTACAATTGTATCCCCAAGGCCTAGTACAATACTTGACCCATAGTAGCCATTTAATATAATTGATTGATTGAATACTTCATGCTTGCATGATCTTGGATAAATTGCAATCTCTTGCAATCTCTTTATTTGATTTTCCTTGTCTGTAATTTGAGAGTGTCACTTTAGATGATCACTTTCAGGTCTAAATCTCAGAACCCCTATAGATCAAGATCTGGGATCCTGTCATTCTTCCAGATCTAACATTCTATGAACATTTTCTCCAACTGGGCACAAGAGAAATGAATATTGCCTTTGGACTGAGAGGAACTACTGGGTTTGAATCTTTATTGTGCTACCTGATCTTGGGCAAATTGCTTAACCTCCTTGGGTCTCATTTTCCTTATCTGAGTAAAATGGGCAGCAGAGAAGGCTGGACTAAATGACCTCTGAGGTCGCTTCCAGTTCTAGATTTATGATCTTATTATCTTATAATATCTAAGATCCTTGATAGCTCTAGGAAACACATTCATTTGCTCTTTCCCTCACATCTGTTTGTGATGGAACAGCTCATGGCAATATATTTCACCAACAAGAACTACCAGGTTAGTACTTGAAATCACATAGATCATCAAAAGTTTAAGCAGCAGGGAACGTTTGGGGTCATTTCATTCAACCCCCTCATTATAGGGTTATATTTTCAATCTTGAGGAAAAACTTGATGAATATGATGTCATTGGACCCAATGTATGGGTGGCCCAATTCTAAATGTCCTACCTGATGACTAGAACCAGTAATAAATAGTACACAGCCAAGCCCTAAAGGAGGGAGTGACTGACAAAGAGGCAATGAGATCTGAAGCACAATTCCCTAAAAGTCTTTATTGCCCTGTAAAATACATTTCCCTACCTTATGTTGTTTTATCCTAGATTGACACTCTTAGTGTCCTAACAAGTTGGAAATCTGTGAACTTACCAGAAATTGTATGTTTTTCAACTTCCTTTGCAGAGTATTTGCATAATGCTGACATTTTAATGATCTCATTTAAAGTAAGCAACTTGGACCACCTGTCTATAATTCCTTGGGAAACCAATGGTAAGCTCTTTCTGTGGAGGTTTAATTGGCCATATGACATTTTAAGAAGTTTTGTTTTGTTTTCTTTTGATAAGATAGCATCCACAGAGGAATAGTATAAACTTTTCATGGTAAAGGTTACTCAGGAACTGACAGAACCTCTGCTAGTAGAGAAAAGATCTACCACCTACAGGAATCTTCACAATTAGAATAAAGGGTAGTGAATGTGTTGGTTTGAAGGTCTAATTATACACATATGTAATTGGGGTGTACTTTGAGACAATGGTGTACAAATGCATTGCAATCAGCTCATACCAAATATTTGACTTTTAAGCTTCTTTGGGGACTTATAGTAGAGTGTAATGTTTAGGTCTGGAAGTCCTAGACTTCAGTCTTGCCTAGCATACTATCTGTGTGAACCTGAGTAAGTCTCTCATCCTATCATTCTCCCCAGACAATTACCCAAGACAGTAAGTTTCAGAGAAAGTTGTGATCAGCTGGAAGGTCCCCACACTATTGAAATTATAAATCCAGCAACAACACAACGCGAAACAAACCAGAAACTATCATTAAAGTTCCTGTCGTTCCTGGAAACTATTCCTATGTGCAATGAAATCAGCATCCATCAGGTAGGTTGGTGCAGATGACTGATTTTTAAATGTTTCTTGATTACATTCATCATTAGCAAGACCTGCACAATCCCAGATGCCCTGATAGAACTGGATCTTTAATAATTCACTTCTTTATATATCGCAGCTTAAAGGAACATAGACCTAGAGCTAGGAGAAACTTGAGAAAGCTAGTCCAACTCTCATTTTACAGATAAGGAACCTGAGACCTTCAAAGGTGACATGACAGGTCCAAGATCACACAGGAATTAAGTAAAATATGCAGGATTTAAACTCAGGTTTACTGACTCCAAATCCAGACTGCTTTCTTCTGCACCAAGTTGTTGAAAATGTCACATTGTAGGATAATGCAGACCAGCAGTTGCTTAATTTTTCACTTTTCATTTGTGTGTCTAATGTAGTATAGATATAGTCATTATCTTGGGAACAACCCCTGTATTTGAAAGGATTTATTGTGGAGGTCTTCATGGAAGAGAAAGCTGTATAAACAGATGCTACAAAGAAGGAGAAGAGTTCATTCAATTGATTTAACTTGTTTTCACTAAATCCTATTTTCCTCTAAGAAACAAGAACAACAAATAAACTTGGTCAGTAGACACTGATGTTTCCATCTGGTGCTGCCACTCAATCTGAAAAATGACCATTTTTCAAAATTAGGGGTTCTAGAACAAGAAAAGAGATCATGGTCCTATGAAAAATACCCTAAATTTGCAGTTAGAGGACTGTGGTGCAAATCCTGGCTTACTTACTAGTTTTGTGACTTTTGGCAGGTCCCTTTCTTGCAGACTATCGGTGCTAAGAACCCTGAAATCCAAGGATATAGGCAGGGTTCTGTCTTGAAAGAATTTGACCGCTCAGCATTTGATGAAGGTAAGACTGATATTTTATACAGAGTGCTGATTACAACCCTCCCCAAGTTCAGATTCTAGGAGCAGTGAGTTTTTCTAATTCTGTAAGCTTTAACTTTCATTATAGTATGTTCTCCTCAGTATTAATGACCAGTTACAATGAATATATCTGCTACACCATTGACTAACCCAGTGATTAGCACCACACTACAAATTTTACCAGATAACATCAGTTGCGTTTTACAAAGAGATATTCAGGGAAAAGATAAAAGTAATTGATGTTTAAAAAGTGTGAGAGATGTGGTTTCTGGGTAATTAGTCATTTTATTAATAATGCTAGAATGTTATTAATAAAAGAGGTCGGTGACACTGTCAAATGACCCTTCATGACAGTGGACTCACAGTTTATGGAAGAGTGAGTGTTCCTGAGGGTGGCAATCAGCTCTGATTGGTTAACACTGAGAGAATGAATATTACAACAAGAATTGGGCTCACTCCAATAAGGGGATGAGAGAGTGACATCACTCTTGGACAGAGACTCTATACTCAGACCGCCCCCAGCATTGGACAATCTAAACAAAGGACCTACCTCTACCCAAATTTACTTGTGGGGAACACAATGGGCAGGAATTCACTTTAGATTAGAGATTCCTTATAAGGCTGGATGGGGGTCTGACTAAGATTGTGGAAAGTTAATTTAATCTCATTATCAATAATGTCCTTCTAGAGACTGAATTTTGAAAGGAGGACTATCGAAAAAAGGGGAATTCAGGATCTCCCCAAATCATGTGGTTACTAATAATCATTTCTCTCAGTATGAAAACATTTTTACCAATACTATAGCCAATTGCTCCCTCCCTTTACTACCTCAATCTCTGGGGAGAATGAGCTCAGATTTAAAGAGGTTGGTACAAAGTATTCATGTCAGTACATTCACTTTTGAATGTATCACAACTAATAGATTAGTTGATGCCTTGCTGTAAGAAGTGGGACCCTAACTTGTGTCAACCTCAGGGCTGGCTCCCACATCTAATAGCTACCCCCAGATTCTGGTATGGACTGTAATTCTTGGACTTCTGATGGCTTACTCCTCCAGTCTTTCAGGCTCACAAAATAGTAACTTGGATTATTCCATGTCTAATACCCATTTAGCTAAGGTAGGAAGAAAACAGACACAACAGGAACAGAAGTAATAAAAGGAGCATGGGCTTATGGCTTCATGTTAACCTCCATAGGGAGAGTAGGCAACTGGTGTTACCTCTCTGTACCCACTAGAGGCTTGACAGTCCTTGACCCATCTAATTCTAGGAAAGAGGAAGATCTATTTGACTAATTAGTGTCTTTTTATTTAAAAATAGAGTTTATATTGATGTTTTCTGCTTTTTGCATCACCGTTATCATCTTGAGTACCTCTCCCTGTCCCTTTCCCAGAGAATTGTCCTATATTCATTCATTGGTGCAACAAATATTTATTAATCTGTTATGTTACTTATACTTACTAATTATTAATTTATTGATGTTTGTTAATGGCAGGCACCATTCTAAGTGCTGGAGATTATAAAATAGGCAAAAGAGAGTCCTGCCCTTGAGGAATTTATAATCTAATGGTGGAGACAACATGCAAACAAAACTATTCAAAGCATGGGATTTTGAGGATAAATAAGATGTAATTAAAAGGAAGAAAGCACTGGAATTAAGGGGGTTGGAGAAGGCTTTCTGTAGAAGGTGGGATTTTAGTTGGGGCTTAAAGGAAACCAAGGGGATCAACAGTTGGAGTAGAGGATGGAGACCATTCCAGGCATGAGGGACAGCTAGAGGGTAGGTTATGAAGGGCTTTGAATGCCAAACAGAGAATTTTGTATTTAATCAGAGAGGCAATAGGAAGCCACTGAAGTTTATTGAGAGAGAGAGAGAGAGAGAGAGAGAATAAGAGTGTGTGTGTATATGTGTGTATGATAGAGGGAGATATGACCAGACCTGCATTTTAGGAAAATCAGTTTAGTGGCTAAAGAGAAAATGAAGTGGAGTGGGGGAAGACTTGAGGCAGGCAGACAATAGCAGGATATTGTAGTCATAAGGCATGAAGTGATCAGGAGCTGCACTAGAGTGGTGGCAGTGTCCGAAGAAAGAAGGAGGCATATTCAGGAGATGTGGCAAAGACCTTGGCAATAACTTGGCCATGGGTGTGAGAGATGCTGAGAAATCCAGAATGACTCCCAGGTTGCAAGCCTGAGGGACTGGAAGGATGGTGTTGCCCTCTACAACAATAGGGAAGGTAGTAATGGGGAGGGCTAAGGAAGACAAATAGTAATTTTTGTAGAGGAAAAAAATCAGCACAACTGTTGATACATTGAAAAGCCCCAAAACATGTACAACATGTCCTTTTATCTCTCTTCGTTCAAATCCTTCTTGATCTTTATAATGTTATCACACTTACTTTTCACTATTTTTGATGTATAGGTATTCTTTGTATTTATATTGTTGTAGTTATTATGTATGTTAAATTGGTACCTTTTTAAAGCATGCTTAGTTCTGACTCAACAGCTTATCAACAGATTTTTTTTTGTCCCATGTAAATGTAAAGGAAGGGAGGCAGCCAGGTAGCTTAGTGGATAGAGAGCTGAGCTTGGAGTCAGGAAGACGTGGGTTTGATTTTGGCCTCAAGATACTTACTAGCTAGCTGTTTGACCCTGGACAAGTCACTTAACTCTGCCTCAGTTTCTTCATCTGTAAAATGAGGTGGAGAAGAAGTGGCAAACTACTCAAGAATCTTTGCCAAGAAAATCCCAAAAGGGGTCACAAAGAGTTGGACATAACTGAAAATGAATAAAACAGCAAAAAATGGAAAGGAAATAGACATAGAATGCATGTGCATGTTCTGAAGGGAAAAGCATTGGGAACACCATTGTGAACACCTCAGAGCAGGCTAATCAAACATCCATGTAGAAGAATGGACTAGGCAGAGTAGGCTGCTCCTGAGCACTAACCCCTCTTAGTTTTTTCCCCAATTATATTCATAAAGCTGATGTAAGGATGAAGTTATGTAAATCTTAAAGCACTATTTTTGATTTCCTGTTTTCAGTATCTATAATTTCATTGGTGAAGGGACTTCTGGGTAAGGAAACTCCCCCTAGCTTTGTAGGTCTGCAATCCTTCTGCAATTTAGAAATCTGCTTGTGGACACTGAAAGTTTAAGTTATTTGCTTAGGGTCAAAAGTCATTATATGTCAGAGGGAAAAACTGAACATAGCTCTTCCTAAATCCCAGTGGCCATGCTGCCTCTCAAAGGATTCTTGCATGCTTATCATTTCCCATCTTTATCCTCATTATGGTTGTCATCTGGGTCAACCCTCTTATTTTACTAGGGAGAAATCCAAGGACCACCATAGAGGTAAATGACTTGTCCAGAGTCACGTAGCTAGTTGATGGCAGAGCTGAGTTTAAAGTCAGGTCTGTTGCTTCTCAGTTTGATGCTCTCTCTGCTCCACCCCACTTCCCCCCAGCTTTGAATCATTCTCACAGGCTCCTGGGATCTGGAATCTTTAATTGTTTGTGTTCTGCAACCTGATTTTGAAACCAGGGACCCATGTGGTGATTTAAAATGTGATTCATTATTAACCTTTATGGGCTAGTCATAGCCATAATCACACGGGCAGTCTTCCTCTTGATCAGGAAGTAGCCTTAAAATAATTGGATGGTTATTACTTTTCTACTGGCTAATGAGTTAAAAGAATAAAATTTATTTTCAGTTTATCTGAAGCTTGATGTCACGTTAACTTAAAGGAGAGAAAGAAGAGGAAAGGACAAGTAATTAAAAAGAAAAATTGCCATTTTCAATGTGTTAATACTGTCAAAGCTTCTGAGATGTGGAAAAGTAGACATTCAGTCAAATTCTTTTTTCTCTACATATGCATTTATATAGAATGCTAACCTTTGCAATATAACACTAGAAGAATTAGTTTAAAGTTCTCCCACCTGGTATTCTCAGCAGAGCTCATTTATTTGTTTTAAACATAAGCTCTGCACATAGTAGGTTCTTAAGAAATGATTGTCATATTAAATTATTCTACAATCCCAGATTTGCTCTCATTCAGAAAGCCTTGGAATCACTGACAACACACATACTCACCGATTTTCTAATTTTCCCCTGTTCCCCCATCAAAGGAATAGAAGAGTTGAAGACAAGTTCATATTATCTCCAAAAAAAAAAAGAAAAAGAAAGAAAGAAAGAAAGAAAGAAACACCCCTAGGAGTATAGAATAGACAATCCCTTTGATTCCTGTTTTAGTTTAAATCATTTGGGTAAAGTAGACAAGGCAAATAATGTTTAGGGGACCATTTTCTGTCTCCTGTCTTATCAACCCTGTAATTCATTGGTAAGGATCTTGTAAAAATGAATTCTGTTTATCTGATTTTCCCTTTGTTGACTCCATTTTCTTAGCTACAGAAAGACATCTGACAAGGTCATTCCTCTTTTGCAGAATTCCCTGGTTCAACCTATTGTAAACCATTTATAATACTTTGGAATTAACATCATGGTGCCACTCTGTTCATTCCCTGATCCTCAGATTGCAGGATCGCTTTGTTTACCTTTGTATTTTGACATTAAAGCAACTAGAATTCACTGAGGCACAGAGCATTATAATGTAAAACAATTTGCTATTGTTTGAAAAGGCTTTCAACTGCAACTATTGAAATTTAGGCACCTAAGAAAATTTAATGTCTTTTATTTCAAGATTGAGCTAAGGGATAACACCAATTCAAAGCAATCATTCAGCGAAAGCTGTATTCATTCATTCATAGAACAAACATTTATTAAGAACCTAATATGTGCAAAGTGTTGTATTAGGTGCTCAAGGAGATACCAAAAAAACCAAAACAAAACAACTCACCTCTCTTTAAAGTTTGCAAAGCACTTTCTTTGCAACAAGCGTTGGAGCTAATTTCTGCAAAACATAGCCTGCCTATTTTACAGCT
This sequence comes from Bettongia penicillata ogilbyi, assembly GCA_023548195.1. Taxonomy (NCBI): domain Eukaryota; kingdom Metazoa; phylum Chordata; class Mammalia; order Diprotodontia; family Potoroidae; genus Bettongia; species Bettongia penicillata. The sequence goes on from JAJHZJ010000497.1 coordinate 5,332,363, forward strand.
GAGAAGACTGAACATCTAAGTGGTTAAATGACTTGCCCTGAGCTTCATTACTGAGATTGGATATGAACTTCAAGTATAATACTTTTGCCACTTTGCTATGCCCTTTTCCAAAGATAAATGAGATAAGAGTTTTTACTTTCAAGGAGTTTACAGTGGGAAGAAGGTGGAGATAAGATAAAATGTATAGAATTAAACATAATATACACTAATGTGATAAGTGCGATGGAAATATAAAATGAAATGAGGACCAAAAACTTGCGAATGGTATGAAAAAAGACTGAAACTATTGACCTGGAAGCTGTGTGGTAGAGTGAGATGAAACAACATTGAATCATACCAGAGGTCCTGGATTCAGATCCTGCCTCTGACACTTGCTAACTAACTCTTCATCCTTTAGCAAATCATTTAACCTTCCTGGGCCTCAGTTTCCTCACCTATAAAAGGATGGAATTGGATTACGAGGTCTTTGAGGTCCCTTCCAGCTCTAAGCTTTAAATTGTTGGTGTTTCAATTTACTTCTGATCTGTGTTGCCTTCTCTAAGCCATTTTTCTGGGCCTCAGTGCAGTAGAGAGGTTGGATTCCATGACTTCCAAGGTCATTTTTACTCTGATAATATAAGTCCTATGGAAACTGGAAAACAGAAATCTAAACCCAGTGGTTCAAGGAAAAGCATTGGGGTTGCCGTTGCAGTCTCTTCTGACTGTAGATCTATACAGCCAGAAGAGACTGTAAAGGCAACCTAGTCCAAACAACTTTTTTTGCAGTTGAAGAAACTGAGGCATGGGGATATTAAGAAGCCTGCTCAACTTTACCTAGATAGAAAGCATCAGAGACAGGATACGAATTCAAGTCCTCTAATACCAAGAGTCAACGTTCTATTCCCAACCACACAGCTGAATTGAGTCACTTTCCTACATATGAAAGAGAGGAAAGAACTAGAAGCTTTCCTTTCCTTACCTGACTTCAGGGATTAGATAATTACACAGTCATTACTTGGAGAGTAGTGTGCCTCTATTGCTGGGTCAGCTATTTATTTGATCTGTGAAGGTGAGCAAGGTCTTTTTCAGGAGAGTAGTTTAATCTGCCTTACAGACACTGACCTATTTAACAAGATTATAGGGAAGAATAATAGATACAAAAGCTTGGTTTGTATAAGGAATCTTATAACTAGGGAGGATAAAGTCAATTCCTAGGAGATAGATACTGAATAATTATAATAGTCACAGCAGAATTTCATGTTCCATATTGTCTGTTAAATGTAGGCAAACATTAACTTTGTTCATATAGGAAATTGTGAAAATGTTCTGTATATCACGAGAAGATATATAGCATTCCTCATGCTGGAGATTTATACATACATATATATATATATATATATATATATATATATATATATATATATATATATATGTATACTATTTCCTCTGATTTCCAAGTTACTAGGGGATGGAAAAAAGTAGGGCAGTTCTCAACTCTGGGAAGATCAAACTTTGTTCTCCCCCCAGATGGTTCCTTCAGATCAATTACACTAGCCAGTACTGAATCTGAGATGATCCACAGAAAACCAATGAGTAAAGGGAGGAAGGTTATAGAATGCAGAAACATTTTTTTTTTAGTGGAGACTATATAGCTAGTTTCCACCCACTTAGTCTCTGCTTTCAAAGGATTCATCAGTTGTATTCTGGACTTTGAAATAGGAAGAAGAATGGGACCTTTCCTGGGGACCTTCATGATGGTGAAAGTTTGCTTGTTTGTTAGGTTGAGTCAAACAGAAAGCCTTTTTTGAGGGCCTATTATGTGCAATATTCCAGGTGTCTGGTGGGGGGGAAAAATCATCCTAAGGATGACTGCGAGCAGTCATCAGGAAAGTAAAACCATCCACTTGGCAGAAACTAGTGATGCCCCTCAGGGTCATAAGCACTGCAGGGGAAAAGCATTTGATGAAGTTACTGCAGTGAGAACTAAAGAAGACAGCTATTTGTTAAGGGCATATCGTGAATGCCTCTGTGCCAGCCTTGAACACGGAGGCTGAGAAATAGCATGCCGACACAAAATTATTATTCATGAGAACATACACTGCCAAGGTCCTGGAGGCATGTCGATTCCTGAGACGGAAGAAGAAAATACACAACTCAGTCTGCAGCTCTTCTAGTCCTTGGTTTTCATGTGTCATGGAGGGGAGATGAAAGTGACGCAGAATAATAAAAAAAATGACAAGGGGATGTGTGTTTTGCCTAGTTTAATAGAAGAGTCAAAGGTTGTTTCTGGCCCTTTGGTTACCATGACCAAACAGAACTACCAGTTATAATAGCTAACATTTGTGGAGAGCTTTACGGTTAACAATGTGTTGTACAGATGTTGTTTTATTTGATCAACAGCTCTGTAAGGTAGGTTGGTCCTATAATTATTACCTTTTTTTTTTTTTTACACAAACGAGTACTTGAGGTCAAGAGGTAAAGCAATTTGCCTAGGGGCACAGAGTTAATTAAGTGTCTGGAGTAGGATTTGAACTCAGGTCTTCCTGATTGAGTCCACTATTTAAACCACTTGCCCCAACTACCTTTCTTTTTTGTAAATGGTGGAGTAGGTCAGAAAATTTCAGGCTCTCCAAATTTCTCTCACTTACTTATTTTAATTCCTTCTTTATAGTAATGGCTTCTTGAGCAGTGACTGCTATGAAGGTGAAATTTCCCTTCCTCAGAGAGCTAGGTAAGCAGAGAGGATGATGTCTGGCAGCATAAATTGGAACACCAGCCTCACCATAAGATATAATGAAAATCCACTGAGTTCATGGCATGTTATAACATAAACTTCCCTAATGTCTCATTTGGGAACTATATGAAGGCTGATATTCATAAAGACATGTGGATTCAAAGCATCATCTTCACCAGTAGGCTAGTGAAAGTGAGGCAAGTATGGTTAGACAGCAATTTGCCTGGAAAGGATCTCAGAGTTTTAGTGGATCGTAAGCACAAAAGGAGGCTGCAGTTGGTTGTGGCAGCCACTGAGGCTGATGTGATTCTCGGCTTTCTTAAGAGAAGTATTGCTTACAGAAATAACAAAGACATTCCCAGAGTTTGAGGAATAAGGAGTAATTCTACCAAGACTACTACAAAGCTTCCTAATTACTCTCTTTTCCTTGAAACTCTCTTTTCTATAGAGCTGTCAGTGATTTTTCCCAGAGTGAAGATCTAACCATGTCATTCCTGCTAAAACTTAGATGGTTCTCTGTTGCCTCCAGGATCAAAATATAGGTTATTCTGACAGTTAAAATCCTTCACAACCTGTTCCCAACCTACTCTTCCAGTCTTTTTACATATTATCTTTTTACATGTCACTTTCCTTCTTATACTTGGTGGTAAAGTCAGATTGACCTTCTGCTACATCTCACATACATCTCCATGACTGTACCTCGTGCCTAGGATGCTCTCCCTGTACGCTTCCAATTGAAGGTGAAATATTTGGATCTCTATATTCTCTCAGAACTCTGATGTACATTCTATATTAAGTCTTTTCTGATTCTTGCCAGCTTCTCATGCTTACTCCCTGAAAAACAATTACTTTGGTATAGTCAACAGTGAACATATATGTGTGTATATACATGTGTATGTTTGTATATATGTGTATATGTATACATATGTGTGTATATGTATGTGTATGCTGTCTCCCCTTGTAGGATGTATGCTCCTTGAGGGCAGAAGCAGCTTCATTTTTGTCATTTTATTGCCAACACTAGGCACAGTGCTTGGCACAGAGTAGGCATTCAATTTTTTCTTGGTCACTGACTTGCAGATTTTACTCTTAACTCTGCCCTATTCAGACCACATTTGAAGTGTTCACTTCGACCCACCAAAATTTTTTGAGCAGAGACAATGGCAAATATCCAGAGGAGAGTACCAAGGTGATAAAGGACATCAATACCTGCCACATGAAAATAACTTAAAGGAATTGGGGAAGTTTAGTCTGGAGAAGAGAAAATTCAGGTGTGATAGGATAGTTACACATATATTTAAATAGGTATATTCATATATTTTCATCTGGAAGAAGGATTAGACTTGTTTCATTTAGTCCCAGAAAGCAGAACCAAGAGTAATGATTAGCTGATGATCAGAGCAAAATTTAGGCTCATGGTCAGGAAAGTTTTCTAACCACCAGAACTGTCCAAAATTGGAATAGATTGACTTGGGAGGTAGAACAATAGTCTTGTCTTCATTGAAGATGTTCAAGCAGAGGATGGAACTGTCAGGTATTTTATAGAATGGCACTTCCTTTCAGAAAACAGTTTGACTGGATGGTCACAGAGATCCCTTCTAATTCTAGAATTTATGAAAACAACCTCCTGAATTTTGAATTGACTATTTTCAAAATGAAATTTAACACTTACTCAGCATTTACAGTACATTGGAGCCATTACCAGTCATCTTTACTTTTGTCTTGCCACTGGATTCTGGTATCTCTGGAGAAGTGAGCCTGAGGACTCTGCAGAGATCTGGCTCACTTAAACCCAATTCACATGCAGGTCAAGACATCGCCCATGTGATGTCATTAATCCTCTTTGAGAACGTAGGGTGAACTACAATCGCCTATGCACCACAAGGAGGGTATCTAGAATAGTAGTAGATTTCAAGTGGATTTCACAGTTATGAACTCAGGGTTAGCTTCACTGCTGACACAGGCGTGCTATGATACTCCTGGGAAAGTCAGGTAACCTTTGGCTCTTTAGGGAACCCTTTCAAAGTAATGATAAAGAAAAAATTGCAGCTTTGTATTAGTAGAAGTTTCCTCACTGAGAGTTCCCAATGAAATCACAGATCTGAAGGACCACAAAAAATGTGCTGCCCATTTTATAAGCTGCTAAGGATATAAAGATAAAAATGAAAAATATCCTCTGCCTTCAAGAAGCTTAGTTTGACCAAAGGGAAGCAACATATTAGCAGAAATATAAAATAAAATATATTCAATGGAAATATGAAGTAATTTCAGAGTTGGGGTAAGTGCTAATATTTGGGGGATTAGGGAAGGCATCACATAGAAAGCCCTTGAGCTACCCCTTAGGACTGCAATCTTAGAACTTGAAGGGAGCTTAGAGATTCCCATCTCCTCACTTTACAGATGAAGAGGCTCAGAGAAGTTTATTGATTTATCCAAGCAGTCCTAGGTAATTAGTAGCAGAACCAGGATTTTCTGACTTCACATCACTCTAACAGGCGTATGCCTTCCTCCGACAGAGCTATGGATTCTAAATGGCAGATATGATGCAGGAGAAAATCCTAAGCATGGGTGTAGTTTATGCAAAGGCAGAGAGGTGGGAAATGAAACGTTGCGGTGAGTGAATAGCAAGAAGCATGATTTGTTTGGAATACAGAGTTCAACAGAAGGAATAATATGGAATATCTTGAAAGAAAAGGTAGCTTAGATGGGGTAGTGGATAAAGTACTGGACCTGGAGTCAGAAATCTTCCTGTTCTCAGATACTTAATAGCTATGTGACTCTGGACAAGTCACTTAATCCTGTTTGTCTCAGCTTCCTCAACTGTAAAATGAGCTGGAGAAGGAAACAGCAAACCATTCCAGTATCTTTGTCAAGAAAATCACAAATGGTGTCACAAAAAGTTGGACATGACTGAAAAATAACTGAACATCAACTAGAAGCACAGATTAAAGTCAACTTTTAAATGGCAAACAGATGAGTCAGAACTTATCACACAGTCAATAGAAAACCACATAACTTCTTGTAGTTATGTGAATGATATACTGGGAAATGGAGAGACTAGAGACAGCAGGATAAATTATGAGGCCATCTCAGTAATCCAGGGAAAAGGTGATGATGGTGGGGTTAGATGTAAGTTTTGTGTTTTTCTTGTACTTTTTCCCATAGCACACTGCATATGATTGGTTAAACAGACTAAATTAAATTTGGTCAAATGACCTGTTTCCAGTCTATTTCAAAAAACAATCTTGGTGTTTGTTGATGATAACATATATTTATCAATCATTAACCATAAAGATAGCCATAATTTTTTTTACCATAAAATCAACCTTTCATTTCATAATAGCATGAATATCATATACTATAAGCTAATATACCAATGGTTCTGTGATCTCATTGATATGGATGACTCCTTCACTGATATGGATTGTAACCCAAGCATAGTAAAATCAATACATAAACCATTTTGTCCGTATATAACATCTTTCATTCAACTGTCCAAACAATCCAAACTATCCAAGCAAACTACCATTGATTACTCTCAGAAACCGCACTAGGTACTTGAAATACAAAGACAAAAATAAAATAACCCCTGCCCTCAAAGAATATACATTGTAATGGATGAAGAACAATCAATGTTCAGATACCATAACCTCAAAAGGATAGAAATACAATATTATATAAAAGTCATGCCTCATTTTATACAATTGTTTTTAGCTACCTTGTTAGGCTCATCCAAGACTTGGAAATCACAATTTAGGAGTTCAATATTTTAACCTTTTACTGGAATATCTCTTTTTTAAAAACAGGTGCTGAAGCCTTTAGAGATGGTTTCCAGAGAGTGGAAGTATTGCCAGTTGTACTTGTGGTACGGAATTTCAATCTTTCAAGGATCCGTGATCTTCTCAGTGTGGACGTTAACTCCAATGAAGCAGATCACTTGCCTTCTCTGATTTGTGGTAGCTTCAATGAGCAATTAATGACTTTGTGGCCAACCTGATGACCTCAAGTGTCTGCACTGAGCTCGTTGTTGCTCAGCAAGGTTGAGACAGCAAGTATGCTTCCAAACTGTAAAACCATTGTGAAATGCGTGTCTTAACAAAAAGTTAAATCATTTTTTTTTATCTCATCCACTTACTGATTCCTTCTGTTACCATCTTTTTAAACTAATGACTGAGATTTAATCTTGTCTCCATGAACGAGGAGTGATTAGATTATATTTTATGTTACTGTTTTTAGCACCAGTGCTGGGCACTCAGTACATTCTGTTTCAAAGAAAAGATTACGTTCTCAAAAAGACAGCATTACTACCAGTTTTTAGAGAAATAGGAAAATCAAAAACATTTCAAATACATAATTATCTAGTGTCTGATTAAGTACTAAAGTGATATTTCTCTACGAAACAGTTCATATCCTTCTTCCCCCTCTCCACCATAGGTCTTCCTACTATATATACTCTTTCAATTTAATTTAATAAACATTTAGTAAATGGTAGACCAAGCTTAGTCTTCCTTGATATAGGAAATTTAAAAAAAAATCATAGCTCTAATAATAATAGAAATAGTTGGCATGCATATAGTGCATCATAATTTGCAAAGAGCTTGACATGTTATATCAAGTGATTCTTGAGGCAAGAGCCCATATGAAACTTTGTTTCACTAAAGTCAGCAACACATTTAAAAACATCTTAAACAACATCTTTAAATAATTTGCTTCATCTTCTGATTCTCATTTCCTTTTCATTCCCAACATAAATGTTTGTATGGTACCTTTGAGAAGGATGGGGAAAGGTTAAGCAGTCTTGCAGGACCTACTCTGGGTATATCATTATCAGAAGAAGAGAAAAGAAGAAAGGAAAGAAAATATGTCAGATTTCTATAGTGTTTAATACTTTATGAAGTTTCCTATAAATCATCTCTGTAAGGTTGGTAAAATATTCAGTAAATGAATGTCTAACTTTCCTGTCACTACCTACATGAGTTTGGGAAAAGATGTAAGTACTTTAGTTTTCTCAACTGCTAAGTACGGTGAGTTGGATCAAATGATTTCTAATATCCTTCTAGATATAAAATCATGTTTAGAGAGTCTCAGAGATCAAAGAAGTTCCAGAGATAATTGAGTTCAACCTATATGTTGAGAATCCCCTTGACAGCCTTCCAAAGAGGTGGTCGCATAACCTTTGTTTGAAGACCTCCTGTGAGGAAGAATACCTAATACCTGAGCCAACCCATTCAGATTTGAGTAGCTCTAATTACTAGGAAGATTTTCATGACATCAATCTTAAATCTACCTCTTTGCCATGTCTACCAATTGCTGTCAGTTGTGCCCTATGGGGATAAACAGATAACGCTTAATGTTTCTTCTATGTAACAACCCTTTAAATACTCAGACAATTATTGTAACCCCTAATGTCTTTTCTTCTTTAATGCAATCATTTTTTCTTCTTTCAACTGATCTTCATATGACATATTAATGAAGCTCTTCAGTATCCTTATTGCCCTCCTTGGGATATTCTCCATTTTATCATTGTCCTTAAAATATGATACTCAGAAATAAAAACAATATTCTAAAAGCTGCCAAAACAAGGAAAAATACAATGTGACTATTATGTCCTTGATGCATTAGGACCTTTGTTTCTTTTTGATTTAAAAGCATACTCTTTACATTTGTGTATAAGGGCATGGATTTTTATCATTGGCTCATTTTTTTGAATTTTTTTCTCTTTTGATCTTATGGTGAATAATGAATCTGTGATTTCTGCAGCACTGTCTGGCCCTACAACTGTTTTCTTCACTCTGAAAATTTGATTATTTTATGTATCTCTTGTGTTTCATATCTCCAATGCAAGTTCTTCAGCATCATTTTATGAGCCACACAAGAAACTCAGTCTCACTGATTTATAATCACCTTTCTCTCTGTACTGTGAGTGTATAACTCAGATTGATCACCTACCTTATTCACCAGACATGGCTCTGTCCAAAATAAAAAACCAAATAATAGACTTGATTTGTCACCATTGAATATATTTCAAGGAATGTGAGGCAGATTCTTAAAAAGATTCCCAGTAAGGAGCTCCAGCAATGTTTGGAGTAATGCTGCTATTGTCCTCGCCCAGTGAGGATGCTGAAGGTGACTCCCTGAAGTCATTTTTCATTTGTGTGAGTAAATTCTTATATGTGCTTTATGTGCTTTAAAAAAGCACTTTATAGTCAAACCCTAGGCAAAATAATTTTGGCTTTGGAATAAATGATATTTCACAATTTGAACTCTTCCTTACTGGCTCCTTAGGAATCCAGTCTAGATAGATTTTTTTTGCCCCTACTTAGTGACTATCAATTTTCCAATCATACTTCTTTTATATATATCTATTACTTTCCTGTCAATATCACTGCTAGATATTTTAAAATGAATATATTTGTACACAAAATGTCAGAACCAGTGGGGGAGGGTCTTAGAGTTCTAGTTCAGCCTCCTGATTCTATAGATGTGGAAACCAAAGTTCAAAGACGTTGTGATTTGCCTAGATCACATAGCAAGTGACAGAGGCAGCATATCATTCTAGGGCTCCTCACTGTAAATCAGTCATCTTCCACACCATGACATAGGTACACATAGAACCTTTTGTTGTTTCTTCTTTGTACTTTGTTGGGTACAACAGGGCCTTCACAGAAGAATTATGGGAATTCTATATGGCATCTCAGTCCTCCTTTTGCAATACATTTCTTATGGAAAGGAAAACTAAAGAGAAGCCATTAAAGTTTATTGAGTAGGAAGGTATATGGTTATGTCCACATTTTAAGAAAATGACTGGTTTCTGGGCGGTAAATGGATTAAAGCAAGGACAGATCGGAGGCGTGGAGACAAACTGCGAAGCTGGGAAATAAAATATTTTCATTAATAATTTCACTTGCATTTTCCCCTCTACTGCTCTTCACTGAAAAGTTTTTCACCATGTTCCCCACTCTGGTTCCTGAAATTCCTTTCATAAATTTTTCTTCTTACATGACGCTAGCTGCTCTGTTGCCTCTCTCTCATTTATAGCCATTCTTCTCTCCTGCTTCCCCCTTCCTCCTCCTTTTCTTCCCCTTTTCTTCTTCTCCTTCTTTTCCTTCTTCTTTTCTCCTTTTTCTTCTTTCTTTTCATCTTCCTCCACCTCCCTAATTCCTCTCCTCCTTTTCTCCTTATCCCTAATCTCCTTCTTCTCCTCCATTTATTTAAGGCCCCCTCCCTTCTCAGTTTAAAGCCTTTTAAAAATTAGATTATCAAGATTGTAATCAATATTTTTTTTACCGTAAAATTATTTTTTTACTGCTTGCTTGCAGCACACTCCAACCTTTGTTTCTATATTTTAAGTCAGAGTCCTGAAATCTAAATCCCATTATAAGAAACTGTGTCTAATAATTAATTTAACCATTTTCATTCCAGTTAGTATTAGATAGTTTAGTATTATTCCATAGGGGTAGTGACTATTTCTGTTGTACCTGTTAATATACATTTAAGTTATAGCCAGTCTATTCATTAATATTAGTACATATTTTATATATCTTATATTTAGGAATAATTAGGTAAGATTAGATAGATTCTTTCATAGATTAGACCCTAGGACTTTAAACTCTGAGTTAGGAATTCACTTGCTAATCCAATCACAAGAAGCCACCTAGAGGACCTCCACCCTTTTAGCCTGTTGAGTAAGTGACCAAGCCCAGAGTGGTAGAGACGACTTAATGATATGAAAACTTCCCTATGGAGAAATGGCCACAAGTACTTGGCCAACATATGACCATATTTATTGGCTTGCCTGTCCACCACCCTTCCTTAGCCCTTCTGGAGTATCAAGGTACAGATATGCCAACCAATGAGATTCTGCATTTTACTCTGCATCATCTGTGTCATCTGGATATCAAACACTATAAAACCAACACGCTGGGGTGGGGAAAGGGAGTGTCTCAGACTGTGAGGAAGATCTGATCATTAAAGGAGGTCAAGGCCCTTTCATGAATAGATACTGGCCCAGAGCTCTGCCTCAGTGGTTTTTCTTGCAGGCTGGACATTTGGGGGCCCACAAAACCATCTTTGTAAACAACTGTTTACTCCTCAAGTTTGCATCTCCCTTTTTCAAAACCTTGAGGGCAAAACAACCCTTGCCCCTAAAGAGAGCCTGGATTCCTTTGCCAAAGTATCCTAATTTTGAACAATACTTTCTAGGTTCCTTCTGGAAGTATTATTTCTGTCTAGGAGAATAATGAGAAGCATGTAATTGTGAATCCATTCTATTTCCTTGTGCTGAAATAAAACTTTTATTTTCCTGTCCTTAGACCTCTTTTATTCTTTTTGATTGCTCTTGTAACCAGCTCCCATAGTAAGTTGTCTCATGGGTGTCCTTCATTGTTGTGTGTAAATTCTTGCACTCGTGCCTACACCTTCTCAAGGAAGAGCAGCCTACTTATTACTCATTTGCAGCCACCAGAGGTCAACATAGAGAGTACACAGGAAGCATTAAACTTCCATAGGACTTGTTCACAAATTTTAATCTCTAAACTGAGGGAAACATCATAGAAAAAGGGAGCACTAGGTAAGAAGCAAAGTATAAGGTCTTTCAGGATAAAGTTAGGATAGGATTACCTTTCTGTGAAATGATTTCTAGGACACTGAGATGAGCCTTGATTGATGCCTGAAATTTTACTGAGGATATTTATCCTTTCATCTTAAACTTTGATCTCACTACCACCGCTAGGTGGTGCAGTGGATAGAGCACCAGTGCAGGAGTCAGAAAGACCTGAGTTCAAATCTTACCTCAGACACTTGACACTCACCAGCTGTGTGACCTTGGGCAAGTCATTTATCCCCAGTTGCCTCATACTGGATCATCTCCAGTCATCCTGATGAATTTCTGGTCACTGGGCTCTGGAGGAGAAGTGAGGCTGGTGATTTGTACAGTCCTCCCTCACTCAAAACAGTCAAGTGCAAATCATTTCTCTGAAGATACGGTCTTCTTTGGCAACGAAGGACAAACACGCTTAAGCTGACTCCAAGAATCCATGCCCTAGTTCCTGGGGAAGTTTATTGACTCATCTTTGGATATTCCATCCTAGGGTCCTGTTGTTTGATTGGATGACTGTAGATTTATCTAGTTTACTCTGTCTAGCTGGTGTAAGATGCCAGACTCAGATCATGCTTTACCTTCACATTTCTCCCAGACGTCCACCCAGTCCAGCTTGCTATCAGTCTACCATTATACATATATTTTGTTGGTTGTAATTTCAGAGCTTGGCACAGTGCCAGGCATATTGTAAGCATTAATTCTTTAAAATTTATTCATGGCGATCATTTACATATTCAAGTAAATTTCTGAATGTTTCTTGAGAGTAGTGTTTTGAGAGGGAGAATTTGTCTGACTTAAACTACTCCCCCTTGCCTGTTGTTTATGATCCATCACCTAGTTAGATGACCTTGAGAAAGTCACTTTACTAGATTAGGTTGTTGGGCTAGAACTAGATAATATCTAAGGTACCATCTAGCTCTGTGACTGATACTAGTACTGAAATTGTAACACTTTTTAGTGAGAGAGAGGTAACATAGCAAGAGATTTGGAATCAGAGGACCTAGGCTCAAATCACAACTCTATTACTTAATAGCTGAGTATGGACTTCACTCTGTTCTATAGAATAAAAAGGTTGAACTAGATATGGGTACTTAACCATTTTTGTGTCATGGATTCCTTTGCCATTTTGGCAAAGTCTGTGGGTCTTTTGCCACAATAATGTTTTTAAACGTATAAAATAAAATACATGAGTTTACAAAAGAAAGCAATTATATTGAAATACAATTATCAAAATGTTTTTAAAAACATTTCAGGGTTTAAGAACCCCTGGATAATCTCTACAATACCCTTCAGCTCTAAATTCAATAAAGTCGAGTGGAGGATTCCCTTCCTCTATCCCTTCTTCCCTCCCTCCTTTTGTCTCTTCCTTCCTTCCTTCCTTCCTTCCTTCCTTCCTTCCTTCCTTCCTTCCTTCCTTCCTTCCTTCCTTCCTTCCTTCCTTCCTTCCTTCCTTCCTTCCTTCCTCCTTTTCTCCTTTTCCTACTGAGAAAAAAAAGAGAATAGGAGGGCAGCAGGAGTACTATGTTTTTGGTTCCTTTGTAATCAGTCTGATGTGACCTTGTACTGTTTATATTCAGGCTAGGATAGCTGTCCTTTATCATCTGGTTCAGACAGACGTATTTGTATAGTTTGTATTTGCTGATTATAAGACCCTACCTCCTCCTTTCCCAGGTCTAGTTATGCTGGTGACTGATGATTGGATTTCCAGACGAAAGTGATTTATGTTTCTGGTTTATTTAGATTTGGTTCCCCTTGTTTCTGCCACTTAAATAACAAGATAAACATTCTGCCTTCTTTCTTGTGTAACTTTTAAAATATTTTTGATTCCCTGTCATGGGAAAGTTGCTGAAGTTTTCAGAGCAAAGTTGGTGTGCCCAAAGTCTAGGATCATACATTTTACCATCCTGGAAGGGAAAGGCCATTTAGATTATATAGATAGTCTCTTCATTTTATACAAGAGGAAACTGACTCTCAGAGAAGAGAAGTGATTGGCCCAAAGTCATGCAGAGAGAAATTGTCAGAGCTGAGATATGGATGAAAGATTTTTGGAATCATTGTATATTTTATGTTACTGGAAGTATGTTTGAGTCAAGATATATCAGTCTTCAATTTGACTAATGCTTTGAAAATTTATTGAGCACATTTGTCTAGTCCCTGTCATTCAATGGAAACAAGGTGGACTCCTGCCAATCCTCCCTTAGAGTGAGGATGAATGTACAAAATACATGAGATAATTCTGGTAAGATGAGCATATTGAGAAATTATTTCCTCTCTATTCAACTTGGGAATGTTAGTGTGCTTGCTTTAAGGCAAAGTTGTTTATCTAACTATCATCTATTTAATATAAGGAGAAGGGAGAAAAGAGGGAGGAAAAAAGGCATACAAATGTATAAGAAAGAGAAAGATAGAGAGACAGAGTGGTGTAGTTACGATGGGTTCAAATATTGCTTTTAACGATAGCTGGCACTTGCAATGTTGTCTATATATCAGGCGCTGTGCTAAGTGCTTTACAAATGTCTCATTTGATCCTCACAGTAACCCTCCTATTATTAACTGACCATGACTTACCCAAGGACACAAAGCTAGTAACTGTGTGAGGCTGAATTTGAAATCAGGTCTTTTTGACCCCAGGCCAAATACTTTATTCACTGCACTGTCAGTTGCTTCTGACATAGTACTAGCTGTCTGATTATAGGCAAGATAAGTTACCTAAACTTTCTGTGGCTTGATCAACTCTAATATTTTAAGATAAATTTCAGTGTCTGTGAAGATAGTTCCCACACTAACAAAGTCATTGTGGAAGGATTATAATTATGTTTGAGTGAAAGATAATTTTCTCCTCCCTTTACTAACCATCGCTATAGAATGTCTAGCTATTATAATAATATTTGGTGAAAATACTTGCTATAGGCTATTTTGTTCAGTCTTCACAACAATCCTGCAAGGTAAATGCTACAAGTGTAATTATTACCATCTCTCCAAAGAAGAAGCAGAGACTGAGAGTGATTCATTTATTCTTAAGTCCCTAGTATTTATGCTAAGTACTCAGAACACAAAGGAAAAGAAAGACAATCTCTGCTCTCCAGGAGTTTACAATCTAAAATGAAGAAGATGACATATGAAAAGAAGCAGAGAAAATTCAGGTGGGAGTGGGGGATGGCCAAATAGCTTACCTGAAGGCAACAAGGAGGTAAATGTCTGAAGGGAGATTTTTAAATGGGTCTTCCACTCTAGGTCTAGCAGTGTATCTACTGTACCACCCTCAGCTTATATCATAAGATGGTAAGCAAGTCATTCCTGCTAGTGGCAGAAAGTCCAAGTTAGAGATATAGGAGGAAATGTACAGGTTCCAAGATGTTACCTTTGCAGGTCTAAACCTCCAAAATCATGGGGGGAAGAATCACCATTAGGAAAAATCTAGACTCAGTCTTCTTAAGGTTTGATGCTCATGATTAACACATGGTTAAGAAAAAGATTAGTGTCATCAATCCTGAATTATCCTATGGTTGTCATTCTCAAGGATAATCAAAATTCTCCAGCACTGACTTTATTTGCTCTCTTTGGTTCACATTTTTGATAAGACTAGATATATAAAAGAAGAACAGGGTCTAGGGGGAGGAAATTGGAAGTAAAATTGGATAGTAAAACTCTAATGATATGGAAGATGCCTGAATTCCAATAGAAATAAAGATAGATGGAGCTTAAGGTGGGCAAGCATGCAGA
This sequence comes from Bettongia penicillata ogilbyi, assembly GCA_023548195.1. Taxonomy (NCBI): domain Eukaryota; kingdom Metazoa; phylum Chordata; class Mammalia; order Diprotodontia; family Potoroidae; genus Bettongia; species Bettongia penicillata. Next base: position 5,347,398 of record JAJHZJ010000497.1, read on the forward strand.
AAAGAACTGGAATGTTGAACCCTGACCACACTCTATCTGCCTTATTTTCCACTTGCCCTCCTGGGTTTCCTCACGGTCTCCAGAAACTCATTTTCAACTCTGCAACTCACACTTCCTTAGTACCATCTCCCTCTGGACATCTATTCCCTCTGATTAGAAAGGAAAGAGCTCCCTCATGTCCGCCATCCACCCTTTCATTTGGGAGGGCATCCAGAACAACCATCTTATCATTTTCTACCTGTTTGTATTCCTCTAGACTTCATCATGCCCTCACTCTCCCTATACCAAGTGTCTTCCCTCCCCCTCCCCCAAATCTTAGCAACTAGTGTATGAGTGTGTGTGTGTGTGTGTGTGTGTGTGTGTATATGTGTGTGTATGAGAGAGAGAGAGAGAGAGAGATTGAGAGAGAGAGAGAGAGAGAGAGAGAGAGAGAGAGAGAGAGAGAGAGAGAGATCTTCCTTTATTAGACTGTAAGCTCTTTGAGGGCAGGGAATATTTTTTTTAACTTTCTTTGTATGCCCTGAAATTAGTATAAGTTCATAATAGGAACTTAATAATAAATAAATCTCCCTCATTCTCATCTTCTTCATTGATGATATGGAAATAATTACACTTGTATGCTTACTTCACAAAGTTGTAAAGTTCAAACAAAATAGTGCATAATAAGCATGTTTTTGGGGTGTCTAGGTGGTGCAATGGGTAGTAAAGGATTTTTCAAACTAGATTGCATCCAAATATCACCATGTGAATTTAGAACCTAATTTAATTAGGCAGCATTCATACTTGGGCAAAAGAAATCATAGAGTTAAAGCTAGAAGCAATCTCAGGGGCCATCTAGACAAACCTTTCTCACTTTATAAATGAGGAAGCTGAACATAAGGGAGATAATAGATAACTGCTGACAGTCCAGCAGGTCATAATCATCAGAGTCAGGAACATATAAGCCTAGGTATTTGGACTTCTAAAGACAGTGGTCTTTCCATTATACCAAACGATTAGATATAGCATTGATCCTACAATGAGGAGAATCAGGATTTTACAATAGCACTTTTAGTCCAAATACTTTTTCTATAGATTTTATTATTTTACTCTAGGAACAATGGTGAAGTAGAACAGGTTGTTATTATTATCATTTTACACTTGAGGAAACTGACACAAAGGAAGTAAGTGATTTTCTCAATATCAATAGTAAAGAAACATGTATTAAGAGCTTGCTGTGCTAAATGCTGGAAATGCAAATACAAAAAAGAAAGATCGTTCTTGTCCTCAAGGAGCTTACAATCTAATAGGGGAGGACAACACTCAAAAGGAAGCTAAAAATAGGGTAGTAATGGAACCTCTCTCTGAACAATGAGGGGGGATTGTTGAAGAAGTAAATGAAGTCCCAAAGTAGTGCAGGCAGATGAGAAATAAGATACCTGAGCAGAGGCTCTTCTTGAATGGAGGTTTTGGAGTTCATGACCCACCATCCAATCAGACACACAGAGGGAAGTGATGGGAGTTTTCTCCCAATGTTATATAGTTGGAAGAAAAAAATAGAAACAGGAGTTTTCTGACTCTGAGCACTATGTCCTTTCTATCAGATTATTCTGGCCCCAGAAATAAAAATATAGATCTGTTTATTCTATCGGGAGCTCTGAGGTGTGCTCTGATATGAAATTGGCATGTGCTTCTCTACATTCTTCTTTCCTGAATATTTTTGCTAAGCTAGTTGCTTGTTTCTATGAAACTGACTTGTAGCTATTCACAATGACAAATGTCTGGATATCTATGATGGCAGAATGGATTTATTAGTTATTTAATTTCCCCCTCATAGTTTAGCAGACTTAGTTTTCTGAGGATAGAAAGGAAGAAAATATATGTTAATAAAATTTTTTTCTGGCTAGGTTTCTTTTCTCTTAAGCTATTTTTTGTTAGAATATCTCTTTAATTACTGCTTTTTTTTTTTTTACAAATCTGAACAAATTATATTGAAATTGTAAAAATTTCCCCTTAATTTGTATTTAAAATTCAGTTAATTACAACTGAAATCTGGTGTCTTATTATTTGGAATCTGGAAAGGCAACTTCCTCTTTAAAAAAAAAAAGGTATCAATTCTCTTTTTGTAAATGGGAAAATGAGTAAACTTGCAGTTTACTTTTTGGATTTTTTCCAACTTGATAAGAAATTAAGATTCTGAGGTGCCATTTCATGGAATTTATAGGAAAAGAAGTCATGAAATATTCACTTAGCTATATCTCAGCTCCACACCCTATTAGTCATTGAACTTGTAAGTAATTTGAATTCTTGTTACCATGTTAATTATTCAAGAATGAGTAAAAGAACTCATTATGATAAGGAACATATATCACACTTAATATTTTGGATAATTTATTGTTTTGATAATTATTTTTCCATTACCTGAAGACTGATGAAAAAATGTTGAAAAGATAGCAGCTATATACTGGTCCAAGAGCAATACTTTTTCAGACTCAGAAAACCACTGGGAATTTCAAGAGGCTGTAAATGGAAGAGGACATTAACTTGAAAAACATGACCCTATGAATTCTTTCCTTTGGGTTCTAGTTCAGCTATAGTCCCCACGCTTGTTTATTCTTAATTATATTGCTGATAACTAGTCAAGATAGATAGTCAGATATAGCAGGCAAGATCATTTATGGATAAGCTTGACAAAGGAGTGGGGGAGAGGGGGGAGAGACAGATAGAGAGAAAGAGAGAAAGAGAGAGAGAGAGAGAGAGAGAGAGAGAGAGAGAGAGAGAGAGAGAGAGAGAGAGAGAGAGAGAGAGAGAGAGAGAGGGAGAGAGAGAATTTTGTAGCTTTTCCAGTAATAATCTTTATGTGTTCAGGGAAAAAGATAAAAAGGAGCCATAATGCAGTGAAAAATGAAAACCTATGACATGAACACAGTGGAAAAGAACTTTGTTTCAATCTAACAAGAAATATATGAGATTATAAATTATAAGGAAAAGATTGTTTGGTTTAGTACTGTACTAGAATTGGTTTTCAAAGTTTATCTTTTATTTTTTTCCAACCAGATGATGACAAAATACATCTGAAGGAAAAACTATCATGGTATATCATCATCAATATAACAGTATCTTGCTATATGTAATATGTAGCTAGAATATTTTTCATTTATTCTGAATCTCTACTATCCAATCGCTTTTTATTCCTATGGGCATTTTAGTCTGTTGAGACTGCATGGTGGCTTGCCAGGTACACAAAGGTTTTTTAAGTAGGAATTGTACAGTGCAATAGACAAATTGTATACAGAAACTAGATGAGAATTATATGCTTGTGGGGAAGGCTAATCTCAGGAACACTTGGAGAGGAACTGAATCTTGATGAATGCCAAATGAGAAAAAGGAATAATAATATGAAAGGAAAAACAGAGATGCAATAAGCCAGAAGAAGGGAGTTAAAGGAACTCTTCACTGTGGAGAAATTTTATGCTTTTTTAGATACATATGTTAAAGAGACATTACTTGGACCTAATAACTTATGTGACCAAAGGAAAGTAGATCCATGGAAGCGGTGTTTAGTGCTACACAGATGCCAACATGGATTAATGAAATGTAGATGGTTCCAGGACAAGCATGGGACCATTTCACTAATAAGATGGGTAATATGGTGAAATGAAATCCTACCAAATACTTCTATCATTAAATGTTTTAAGTTTCTTTGTGTCTCTAAAGAGAAGCCAACTACTGGGAAGGTAAAAAGGACTGACAAAGTCTTCATTATGTGTTTTGTATGACGAATGAAGACTTCAAGATAGTTGGAAGGAGTTTTCATGAGACATCAAGTAAAATTACAAATGAGTCAAAAAGTTTCCTGATGTTTAAATCAGCAATCCCATATTAAGAAAAAGTAATGTGATACACTGTAGTAGAATTTGTCATGGAAGCTTGAAAATATAAAAATTGCTATATTTGTTAAAATTATCATGTCCAATGAAACATTTTTTTTCCATTCAGGCTCTCAAGGATTTTTGTTTTAGATTAGAGATTTTAGTTTTTTTTAATGATAGATGAGTGTTGGAAATGATAGGTATCAATATACAAAATAGACAAAGCTTTGCTTTGGAGAATTGAAGGGTTCCATTTCCTCTGGTATTTGAGAAAAGGAAGCAAAAAATGGATGTTGAACAAGATATATTTCATGATGGAATAAGGATGGAATAAGGATCATGTAGGATAAGACCAAGTCAACTGACAGTCAGTAGCACAATTTGACTAGAACATATGTATGAAAAGGAACAGGATAAAATATGCTGGAAGGGTATGGCAGGCAAGATGGAAAAGCTCTGGCTTGATTCCAGTCTTCTGTGTGAAATATGATGCAAGGCCACCAAGTGTAAATGGAGATGGCCTGAAGCATTAAAGGTAGAAGGGAAGATTTTAAATAGCTGATGAGAGTGTGAGTTGAGGATATTAAGAGGAAGGAAAAGTTTCTATTACCACCAGACTCACAGAAGGCCACATGGAGATCACAGGTACAGGATGGGGCACTGGAAACAAGAGAAAGAGGAACATTCTGGGATCAGGAGTCTAAGTTAGTGTAATGAAGAATCATTCCAGTGATCAGACTATAATACATAGAGAAGTTAAAAGTCAGAGTAAGCAACTTCAGACACACACACACATCTATATCTACATCTGTGTCTTTGTACCTTTATCTGTCTATTAATCTATACACATACATGCACTTAAATGCAGAAAAGGCAGTAGTTTAGAATTTTAACAGGAAGACAGGAGCCATAACAACACAAAATACATTAATTTGACAAACATCATTGAATGCTTGCTACATGTTGGCATGTGACCTTTTGATAACTGTATTTCAATATAATTGGTTTCCTTTGTAATACTGTGGGGTTTTTAATGTATTTAAAAACATGGTTCTGAGAAGGGATCCATAAGCTTCACTAGACTGCCAAAGGAGCCTATCACGCATACACACACATACACACACACACACACACACACACACACATACACACATACACTCCTTAAGGATATGTGTACCATATGCAAGCCACTCTGCCAGGTAATGGGGAAACAAAACCATATACAACACAGATTCTTGCCCTAAAGAAGGGGGCATATGTACAAATAACTATTATATAAGAAAGAATATAAAAGGGGCAAAGAAAAACCCCAGCCAAAGTACTATACCACAATTTAGGGAGGGAGAAGACTTGATAGATTAGACAAAATTTGAAGGAAGAGAAGCATTTTAGCTTCAAAGATGTAAAAGTAAATATATTCTAAGGATTGGGTACAATTTGTGTTAATACATGGAAATGGGAAAGGATAAGACCAAGTCAACTGACAGTAGCACAATTTGGCTAGAACATATGTATGAAAAGGAACAGGATAAAATAATGCTGGAAGGGTACGTGGATCCAGATTGTGGAGGGTCTTTTAGGCCACAAGGAGTCACTGATAGTTATATATAAAACTAAGAGTATATAAAGCACTTTGTCATTAAAGCACTATAGAAATCCAAAATATTATTACTACTAGTAATAGCCAATATTTATATAGAACTTACTATGTACCAGGCACTGTGCTACTCCACTTATGATCATTGTCTCATTTGATTATTAAATGGGTCATGTCAAGTCTCTGCTATTCTGCATATGATTGACCTTGGTCCTTTGATGTTTAATATTTGTTAGTGACTTTGATAAGGAAATGATATAGTTATTAAATTTGTAGAATAAAAAGAAAATATTGAAAGCTAGAGAAATGGGACAGATAAAAGATTAAATTTAAAAGGGAAAAAACAAAATCATATGCTTGGGTCCAAAACTTAACTTCATAAATGCAAGATGGGAGACACATGTTTAAACTTTGATTAAACTTTGATTACTGGGATGATCTCTTACCACATTAACTTAGACTCCTGATCCTGGCATATTCTTCTTTCTCTTGGTTCTAGTGTCCCATCCTATGTACCAGTAAAGAGGATCTGAAGATTTCACTGGACATCAAACTCAACATGTGTGAATAGTATGATAATGGCAACCACAGATATTAATGAAATCTTGAGTTGTATTGAGAGGTATAAGATTCAAGATTAAGTAATAGTCCCATTTTACTCTATCCTGATCAGACAATATCTACAAAGCTGTGTTCAATTTTTAGAAAGGATATTAATTAGTTGAAAAACATCCAATAGAGGACAAATGTCCCTGTGACATTTTGTGATTAATTTCTGCCCCCCTCCATGGAGTTATTTCAGTAGTTATCTTGGGTATGCTAGGGCACACCATAAGTTTTACTGGGTATTTCTCAAAATGTATGGAACTTGACATTTATAATCTTGTGTGAATGAACAAGTCTTCTGCCCCTTTTGTAGTGTGCCCATCCCTTACAACAAAAGACACTATTGTGCTATGAATAAAATTTGAGAATTATGGGGTTATACATAGCCAACTCCCCATTAGCAGGAACTAGTGATCATTTAGGAGCTTAAAGTTATCTGAAATGGTTCCTGACAAGGTTTTTCTTGTAATCAAAATATATGACTCCAGACGTGTAGGAACAGGGCTGTTTACTACCTATGGTGTCAGAAATTAGAGTCAGGCACTTAAGTATTTGCTTCAGTGGTAGCACAATGTGCTCTATGAACTAAAAGCAATTGCTGTGAATAATGTGTACATTGGAGCAAAATAGGGGATTATTTTATAGTTCTGGAGAAATAGAGAAATATATATGTATGTGCTCCGAAGGCACTCTTACTTATTAGTGCGAATCCGTGCTGGCATGTAGGCAGGCACTGAGGCTATGTTACACCTAATGGTATTCAGCCCACTGCCAGATTTCCAAATAAGAAATCTGACTGATGGACACAAGCAGAGTATAAAAGCAAGGGACAGGGCATAGAGTTGGCATGCTAGCAAAAGTATGAAATGAGATAAATTCCTCTAAGCTTGCCTTCCCCAAAGGCATCATGTCCTGGTTTAGTCTCTTCACAGGACACTGCTGCAGTACCCTTGGTGACCCACAGGCTGCTTTTATAATCACCTGAGGCCATCTGTAATCATCCAGATCAATATGTGACCACTGAGCCCAGATGTCTCTGGAGGGGAAAGTGAAACTGGAGACTTTGCACATCCCTCTCTCACTTAAATCCAATTCTCTTACAAGTAATAGCATCACCTTCCTGATGTCACAGTGCTCTTTGAGAACGAAAGACCAACAACTGCACCATAATGTATAACAGAAAGAATCTTAAATCAGGGTTTCAGTCGTAGATCAAAGATCTAGAACTGGAAGAGAACTCAAAATTCAACCATTCTAACTTTTTTTGTTATAGAAATGAGAAAACCAAGTCAATTCATTAACATTTGTGTTAATTGTTCTTTAGACATTTTTTCAGTTGTGTCTAATTCTTCCTGACCCCATTTGGGGTTTTCTTAGAAAAGATACTGGAGTGGTTTGCCATTTCCTTCTCCATTTCATTTTACAGATGAGGAAACTGAGGTAAACAAAGTTACATGCCTTGCCCAGGGTCAAATGCGTAGCTGGTAAATATTTGAAGCCAGATTTGAACTCATGTCTTCCTAAGTCTGGGTCTGGAGCTCTCCCTACTGCATCAACAATTTAAAGAAAATAAAGTCAAAAGACAACTTATAGGAAAAGGATGATCATAGAAAAAAGTTTTACTTATGTCCCTTGCTTAGAGGATACTTTCATGAAGCTTCTTACCAAAGTAACCATTTCTCCCTGGTACGGGAACTGGCTCTATTAAATTGTTCACCCTCAAGGGCCTTAGCCTCTACAGTTTGTCAACTGAAACCTCCGTGGTCAGTCCTCTATGCTGGTGTGATTAATGAACTTCAACCTTCTCTACCAATTTGTCACTACATATTTTGTTATTAAACTATGATTCAAATTGTTTTGAAATTATATGTCAGCTGCCAACATCTTTTGCAATCGGCTTGTAAAATTCTCTCTCCTTAGGGGATTTTTTTTTCCTGTGAAGACTCATAAGACCTACAATTTGCAACCATGAGACCTATTATTTGAGATATTTGCATTGATTGAAATCAGAAGGTATAATTTTCTTTGAAAATAAGTGTTCTAAATTGTCGTTTTCTTTTAGGGGAATCTATTGATCAGTCAACATGTGGAAACATGGTTTCCAGTCAGCCTTTTAATGAACTCAGTAGTAAAGCAAAGTCATGTGGATCTGAAAGTAGAGACACTCAGCAATGCAACCAGCATTCCTGAAGTCCACCTGTATGTGCCCTTTCTTTACCTTGGACTTCCTGAGAATGGAATGCCTTCTCTCAGATTCAAGGGTCCTATAGATAATATGTAGTGAGGAAAAACACTTGATTCAAATAAGAGAACAGAATCTCTAAGAGATGGAAAGGACTCTAACAGGTAGCTAATCAAACTGTGCCTGGACAAGACTCAGCTTTACAACATAACATCCCCCAAAAGTTGTCATGATTGAGGGGAAAGCTTCTACTTCCTGAAGCAGTCCATTGCACTTTTGAACAGTTCTAATTAGGAAGAAGGGGCAGTGGGGTGGTGCAATGAGTAAAGTGCCAGGTCTGGAGTCAGGAAGATGAGTCTTCCTGAGTTCAAAACTGGACTCAGACACTTACTAGCTGTGTGACCCTGGGATAATCACGCAGCTCTGTTTGCCTCAGTTTTCTCATCTGTAAAATGAACTGGAAGAGGAAATGGCAAACCACTCCAATATCTTTGCCAAGAAAACTCCAAATGGAGTCACAAAGAGTTAGACATGATTGAAAAGAATGAACAAGAACAAAAATTGGAAAGAAATGTGTTTTTTCTTGACATTAAGCCTATGCCCCTTCGCTCATACCCATTCCTCCTGGTTCTGCCCTCTAGGGCCAACCAGGCAAATCTAATTCCTTTTCCACATAACACTCTAAACCAAACTTTCCTATCACTTTAAACAGATTCTCATCTGACTTGAACTTGAATCCTGTCATCATCCTGGTTGCCTTTCTCTGAATGTTCTCCAGCAGATCAATGCACTTTCTAGTTTAAATTCCAATTCTGCCATTTACTCCTAGTATGACTTTGGATTAGCCGTTTAATTTCCATGGGCCTCCATTGAAAAGATGAAATCAATGGGAATTTTCACTGGCTATCTTCCATGCCTGGAATTCATTCCCTTTTTATCTTGCCTCCTGGATTTCCTTCAAGATCAAGGTAAAAGCGTACTTTCTACAAGAAGCTTTTCCTAATCATTTCAATATTAATTTCTTCTCTGTTTTATAGCTTTAATTTATCCTCTTTTTATTGTTTGTATATACTAGTTTCCATATTGTCTCCCACATTAATGGCTAGCATTAATTAAGTACTTTATGATTTTTGGAGTGTTTTACAAATGTCTTATTTAGTATTTATGACTTGAGATAGTGCTACTATTACCCTCTCTTTACAGATGAGAAAATGGAGGCAGACTAGTTAAAAGGCTGGCCCAGGAGCACACAGTTACTATCTGTATTAGGCTAGATTTAAAGTCAGATCTTTCTGGTTCCAGGTCTAGCACCTATCCACAAGAACTCTCTATTGCCATTCTTTGTATCCTGAGGAGTTAACATAGTTCCTGGAACATGGTAGGTGTTTAATAAATGACTATTGTTTGACTCCTTGACTGATTTAAAGTCCCTTTGAATAGTTAAAAGAAAAGGGGCCTAAATATGAAAACGAATGAGCTAGAAATTACATTGAACACTTCCAAATGTATGTCTTTTTCCTTCTACCTAGATTTTTAAGCTCCATGAGGAAAGAAGTTGTTTCTTATTGTGAAGCCACTGGAGTAGCAAAAGGAGCACTATACTTAGACTCGGTAAAGTTCTAGTTTCAAATGTTTCCTCTGATAGTTACTGACTCTGCAATCCTGGGCAAGTGACTTTACTTCTCTCAGTTTAAATTTCCTCATCCAAAAAATGGGAACAAAAAAGCCTCTAGTGGTTATCTTCAGAGATGTTGTGAAGGTGAAATGAGCTTAATATTGGATATAAATAAAGCACTTTATAAATGCTAAGCATGATACACATGCCAAGTCTAATAATTGCTTTTTATTTTTCACTGTATGTAATATACTGCCTTGCACACAAAGCTGGTGAATGAATACTTTTGAGGATCTACTAGGGACTGATGCCCCAATCCTTGAACTCACCAAACTTCCAATATAATGGTGGCATGTATTTTGTATACCAACAGCTATAAGTATAATATAAGATGGAATGTGACATGAGTAAAGGAAAATGAATCGTTGGAAAATTTATGAGAGAGGGTATCATTTTTGGTTAGGGAAGAGGATGAAGATGAGATAGAGAAAGTTTCATGAAGTATGTGGAATGAGAGTAGATCTTTAAAGGATGAGAATAATTTCAACAAGCAAATATGAGAGAATAAGTACCACTCAGGGAGACATAACTTGTGCAAATACTGAAAGGTGGAAAAGAGCACTTTCACATAAATAGTAATAATTAACAGTTTTATATATATATATATATATATATATATATATATATATATATATATATATACATACACACACACACACACACATATATATATATATTTTAAATACTCAAATGAATTCAAAATTTCTTCAGTATGGATGTTTTGGTGATATAGATCCGAACCCATCCCTGGCTGCGTTGTCTGTATCCTCCCATAAATTCATCTCAAGAAGTCCACCCAAAATTTTGAGGTCCTTCCTTGCTTTATTTTGACATGATTGCAATGAACTGAGTGCATGGGCTTTCCAAGGAAAATCCCTCACTATTGTCCCATCATCAGCTGATCTTTTTCATTCATACATTTCTTTGATGCCCTTTTTTATTCTACTTCTCCAGGTTCTTTATTCATTATATATTACAGCTTTCTCATACCTCCTATGCATTACTCCACCACCCTGTGGGTAATGCTCACTTTTAATTCTTTGGAGATTGTAGAGTTCCATGACTTTCAGTCAAAGAATGATTCTTTAATAACATTGGTATTTAAAGATGGGCCATTGTTTCATAGAGAAGTTTGGGGGGGTTGTTAAAAATTTATAATTTTCCAAAGGCAATACAGCATGTTTTCTCCTCCTATTTAATTCTAGGCCCAAGTTATTGTCCATTTGCAGAGAATATCCAAATTATATATACTGGATGGATGAACTTCATAACTTGTCTATCTAACTAAGTCTTCATCCACTTGTTTTTTTCAGAGTTAGGTGAAAATCTTCTGAGTGATTATGAATATTATATAGGAAGCTTTTTAATGTTGTATGATTTTAGTGCAAGGAACACAATATCCTTGCATCATGAATGTTTCTGACAATATAAACATTCAGAGGTTCTCACCACCTCTAAGACATCATTCTTCAACTTGGATCCTGCACTGGATCTCCTCCATGATAATGATAAGCAACTTTGGAAAACCATATATTTCCATGCCTTATACCTTGTCTGGTATTGATAATTTCAGAATTGCAGAATGAGGTTAAAAACTAAGTGAACAAGAATACCTTCATAACACAAGATCTTATCTTTCAATCACATAGTAATTCTTAGAAAGACTGTCTGGGCGTATGACTTGAATATGAAGAATCTGGGTTTGAAACTCAGTTTTACTAATAGTTGTATGTATAATCTTGGACAGTTCAGTTAATAAATCAGGGATTTGGTTTCTTGACCTCCACAATGGTGAAAATAACATTTGGATTTCATACCTCACAATGTTTCTGGGAAGTAAATGCTGTAGGAAAGTGGGTTAATAATGTTATTGTTACAACTGTTTATTGCTGGTGTTAGGAACTACTGTCATGAAAGCTGTCCTAAGCAGACATCAAATGTAAGAGATATTTCACATAGATAGAGAAGTTTTTAGATGTTCTTGTTTGCAAATGACATTATATTGATTACATCAAGCTCTGAACACTATAAACCCTCCTTAATAAGGACTCTGACAAGAAGGAAAAGATCAGCCCAATAATTAATACAAAAAAAATGGATGATGAATGCCTATTGATCAGATCATTACACACATCTGACTGAGGATCTCATTGAGTTAGTCTATGAGTACATATATCTCAGACAGTGAGATAGGGAAAGAGTGAGCTGTACCCTGAATGGAACAGGAGGAAAATGGTGAGCTGGATTAGTTTGAGGAGTATGTGTGGCGCTTTTAAGGATTCTAATCTATTGTCCAAAAAAATAATCTTTTTTTGTTTCTCTCATGATGCTATATGACATAAAATTCCATAATATTTGGAGGATCGGAGTTGCAGGTGAATGAATAAAAAAGCATCTACAGGCATACCTTGGAGATTTTGTGAATTTGGTTCTAAGTCACCACAGTAAAGCAAATACCGCAATAAAGTGAATCACACATTTTTTTTTTTGTCCACAACATTCTGCAGTCTATTAGGTGTTCAACAGTATCACATAAAAAGCAATGTACATATATTCATTTAAAATTCTTTATTACTAAAAAAAAATGTACTATCATCTTACAACTTAGTGAGTTGTAATCTTTTTGCGGGTAGAGTATCTTGCCTCAATGTTGGTGACTGATCAGAGTGGTGGTGGCTGAAGGTTGGAGTGAGTGTGACAGTTTCTTAAATTAAGACAACAATGAAGTTTATTGTGTTGATTGACCAGTCCCTTCATGAAAGGTTTCTCTGTACTATAGAATGCTATTTGATAGCATTTTGCCTGCTGTGAACTTCTTTCAAAATTGGAGTGAATACTCTTAATCCCAGCAGCTGCTTTATCAACTAAACTTATATAATATTCTTCAATATTGTTGTCTCAGAGAATAGATAATCCTAAAAAGAGGGAAAGAGACAGAGAAGTGACTGGTTGGGGGAGCAAGTCAGAACACATACAGCATTTATAAATTAAATTTGCCATTTTATATGAGCATGGTTTGTGGTGCCTCAAACTTTTACAATAGTAACATCATAGATCACTGATCACAGATCACCGTAATAGATGTAATAATAATGAACAAATTTTTGATATTATGAGAATTACCAAAATGTGACACAGAGACATGTGAGCACATTCTGTTAGGAAAAAAATGGTTCCAATAAACCCTCAATGTAGAATTTCCACAAACTTTCAGTTTGTAGCAATAACAATGAACGCCACCCCCTCCCCACGATATCTGCAAAGTGCAATAAAGCAAGGTTTGCCTATATCAAATACTTACTGCATGCCAAGCACTGGGAAGTATGAGTAATAGAAATACAGAAGTAAAGACAATCCCTTCCGTCAAAGAGCTTAACCTGTAACATGGAGAATAGGGGTAAGAAAGAAACAAGCATTTATTAAGCACCTAATACGAGCCATGCCTTGTAAGTGCCTCACAAATATAACCTTATTTGGCTTTCACAAAGAGTTTGGAAAGTGGGTGATATTATTCCCATTTTACAATGGAAGAAATGGGGATAGACTGGCTAAGTGCCCAAGGTTATACCTAATACACCTATTAAGTATCTGAAGCTGAATTTGAATTCTGCTCTTCTTAACTCCAGGCCCAGCATTCTGTCCCTCATATCTCCTAGCTGTCAAGTCAGAAAGAGGTATTTGGGGTTGGAAAGTTAGAAGAATATCGACTGAAACAAAGGGAATTTGATTAATGTACCTTTCCAATAACAATGGCAGCATTGATTTTATCTTGGTTCCATAACTGTTCATTGATGGTGGGACAAAGCAAAGGGCACAGGAGCGGAAGATGACTGAGAGTAAAAGCAAAACATTTCTAGGATCAGACTAATTCTACTGAGCCATGTGAGTTACTCACCAGTCAGGATAGCTTGGTCCCAGAACAGGATCTTTAGAGCCAAAAGGGTTAAATACTTCATAGAGTGGTCTCTATTTTGGAGGCAAGTTGATGGCAAAGGAGAAGTTGACCCAATTGATGGTGGAGAGATTAATCTGGGGCATAATAATAGCTAACATTTTTTATAGCTCTTACTATGTAACAGTACTATGCTAAGTGCTTATTTAATTCTCACAATGACCCTGGGAGATAGGTGCTACAATTAACCCCATTTTGTAGATGAGAAAACCAAGGCCAACCAGGGTTAAATGACTTGCCAATGGTCACACACATAATAAGTGTCTGGGGCCAGATCTGAACTCAAGTCTTCCCAACTTCACATCAGAAATTCTGTCCATTATGCCACCTAAGTACATACCTATACTTATATAGGTATATAAGTTGCTGCATAATAGCAATGATACCTTATATTCCAGAAGTAGACTAAAAAATACCATTGTGGAGGAGTATGACTTGAAAAAGGAGTATGAGCCAATCCAGTGGCAAGAGGCTAAGGGCTACACTAAAAGACACAGAAAGTTAAAAAATATTGAGGAGGGTATATCCTCTGTGAAGGATTTATGGGAAGAACCATAGACTTTCACTTGAGAGGGACCACCAAGGACAACTGACGCAAGCCATAGCTAACCAAGAGTTCCTCAAACGAAACTGACAAGTGATTGTTATCATCTTGAAGATCTGTGGATGAGAGATTATTTACTAAGGTTCCCCAATTCATTTTTAGAAAGCATTGTTAGTAAGATTTTCTTTTCTTTGAATTTAAATCTTCCTATGTGTACCTCCATTTACTTGTCCTAGTCTTAACCATTTGCACCAAGCAGAAGAAATCAAGTCCCTCTTCTGCATGACTACCCTTAAGATACAGCCTTTAAGCAGCTACCGCACTTCCTTCATTTACCTCTGTACCAACTTAGTGTTGTTCTCGCCAATCCTTGTTTGTCTTGTTCGCTAGTTCCTTCATCATATTGATCATGTTCTAACTATGCTTGAGTTTTTCTTTGCCATTCATAAAATATGGTACTCAGAACATGTGAACACACAACTCCAGATGTGGTCTGAGCAGGGAAGAATACAGAGGAATTATCATGGAAATCACACAAAATAAGATGGGTTGCAATCTTCACCCACATTAATGAGATAAATGAATCCATAAGGGAGTTGAAGTGGACAGCCTATTCAATCCTCCATGTATTTAACTAAGTGTGTTCTAGGTTTCATAAAGCTTTAATATTCTTTAATCCAATATGTTTACTCCTTTTCAGGAAAGTTTATTAAATTCTCTCCAAACCTTATGAGAATAGTATTCTGCCAATTATTATCCATGGTAAGGCAAAGGAACAAAACTAACCAGTATTATCAAGATACATGGGAATTTCTTGTACCATCTATTTATTATATTGTATCTTAATTGGATTATACTTAGATGTATCAAAGTATTCATATGAATGGACATGATAAGGAATTTTCATGTTTCCTAATAACATTTGTTAAGTGAAATCTTTGTTATATCAAAGTTCTCCTTTTCTTGTCTGCCTTGTTCATATTCTGTGAGGACAACTTTGTCTCTAAAAGATAGCGCAAAACTGAAAAGTAAACTGCAAGCTTTAAAGCAGATGATATATTAAAGACAGGTGTTGGAAATAGTTTTGAGTTAATCTTGACACCTGTGATTTTGGATCTAAATCCATTTCATCCTCAGAAGTCAACACATTCCACTACCACCCCCAAGGTCAATCGGTGAGTCAGTCAGCTAACAAGAATTTATTAAGCACCTACTATGTGCCAGATACCATACTAAGCACTGGGGATACAAAGAAAGGTAAATTATGGTTGTTGATAACTAGGAACTCATAGTTTAATGGAGGAGAGAACAGGCAAACAGATGTGTACAAACAAGATATATACAGGATAAATTGAGGATAGTCAACAGAGAAAAGTAGTTGAGAGAGATAAAGACATAAATTTCCTGGTTCCAAGTGCTCTTATATTTTTTATTGCTACATGGCCTACATATTATACACAATTAGTGCTAGACTGGAGTCAAGAACTGTGCCCAAATCTGCCTCTGACACTTACCACTTCTGTAACCATGACTTCTTAACCTATTAGTGCCCCAATTTCTTCATCTGTAAAATAAGGAAGAAGATAACTTAAGTGCCTACTTCATAGGTTTGCTACGAGGCTCATTTAAGTTAGCACATGTAGAGTGTTTTACCAACTTTAAAAATCATTATTATCTTCTGTGCCTACAGAATAGAGTTTGCAACTATTCTTTGTCTCTTGAAAAACTCAATAATAAAGAAGTAATGATAATCCTCTATGAATAGGATTTTTTAAGCTTTCCTAATGCTTTTAAAAAAATTTAACATTCATTTTTTGAGTTCCAAATTCTCTCTCTTCCTCCAGCCCCTCCCTACTCTTGAAAAGGCAAGCAATATAATATCCATTATACATGTGAAGTCATGAAAAATATATTTCCATATTAACCATGTTGCCCCCCCAAAGCAAGAAAAATTAAATGAAAAAATATACTTCAACCTGTACACAGAATTCATCAGTTCTCACTTTGGAGGTGGATACATTTTTTCCATCATGATCCCTCTGGGATTATCATGGATTACTGCATTGATCTGATTACCATTACAATGTTGCTTTTTATTGTATACAAAATTCTCCTGGTTCTACTCACTTTACTTTCCATCAATTCATATAAGGCTTCTCAGATTGTTCTGAAACCATTTCCTTCATCATTTCTTACAGCACAATAGTATTCTGCTGCAATCATATACCATAATTTGTTCAGTCATTCCCTAATTGGTGAGCAGCCCCTCTATTTCCAATTCTTTGTCATCACAAAATGAATTATTATAAATATTTGTGTGTATATATATATGTCTTTTTCTAAACAGTTTACAAAAATATTGCAAACTATTAATAACTAAGTAAAGATGTGCTTCAAATAACTAATAATAATGGAAATGAAAATCTAAACCCCAAGCTTTTTAGTGATAGAAACTAGGTATGTTTGCCCAGCAAAGAACAAAGATATCAAAAGATGGGAATATTCAATGCTGGAGGGGTTGTGGAAAAACAGGCACACTCATGCATTTCTGGTGAAGCTGTGAGATAATACACCCATTCTGGAAAGCAACTTGGAAATATGTCTTTGGCATCTTCCAATTATATCATCATATCATCTGCAAAAGAGAGATTGCTCTATCACTTCATTCCCATTGGTAAAGAGCTATTAATGTTACTTCCTTTTGATACTGTAGATCTTCAAACAAAGAATGACTGTTTATTTATAAGGGATATTATAGAGGTGAATCTTTCTCACGTATAGGATTATACTAGATGACCCATGGGGCCCTATCAAACACTGAGACTGTGATCCTGAATTTCTGTAAAAGGTCCTTCAATTTCACCTTTTTTTCACCCAATAGCAAATTTACAGAGTAGATGGCATAGCATATGAATTGGAATCCTGATAGGATGATCAAAGTAGGAGAAACTAAATTAATTATTTGACTTTAAAACTCTAGTTCACTAAATGATTCACTCTTAGAGGGAAGTTATTTGGCCTCATTTCAATCACAGTTCCATTGTCTATAAAGTCAAGAGACTAATAATTAGCAATGATCTTATAAACCTTGTAAAAACATTCGCCACTATGAGTTGACCTAATTAAACCAAGAAGTTATCCATATTCTCAGACTGTTCCACAATGGCTTGAGTCATTCCTTTCAGAATGGCAGCTGACCTATTCCATAGATTTGTAGAATCTTGCAGTCAGAAGAGACTTCATGTAGCATCTAGTCTCACCTCTCCTGAAACATGCATCCTCAATACATTTTTTGGTAAGTGGTCATCCAGATTTTATTTGATGACTTTGGGTAAGGAAGAGCCAGTTTGCCTTCTGAGATAGTCTATTACCCTTTTGTATCATCCTAATTGCTGTAAAGTGTTTTCTAATTTCAAAAGAAAAAAATCTGCCAAACTTCGACAATTCTCTTTCTGTGCTCTGGGGCCAAGCAGACTAAGTCTGACTGCTAACCAAGCAGTTCCTTTTCAAGGTCTACAAATAAAGAGTAGGACTAGGGCTAAACTTTGCCTACCATCTTTAGAAAGGGTCATTGCTTGAGAGAGAGAGGAGTTTCTTCTGTATAACATTTTCACTGAAGCTGAGTATTAGACAAGATGGGAACTGATGCACTTAGGAAATTTTTGGTATTGTGACTCCACAAGAACAGGCCAGGTTGGATTGCACGTGCAGAGGTTGTGATTCTAGGGACATAAATTTCTGCAATACAAACAAATAGAGAATTATCTTTCTCCTATTAAGAGGGAGGTAGAATTTACCTTCCTTCTTTCCCTACCCTTTTCCACAAAACAAATACAAGCCTTTAGATCACTTCCATCTGGGTGTTTTTCCAGGTCTAGATTCTGAATATCGTTTTAAAGGCATATTATTAAAAATGTTTGTGACATTGTTACCATTTC
Organism: Bettongia penicillata ogilbyi; assembly: GCA_023548195.1. Taxonomy (NCBI): domain Eukaryota; kingdom Metazoa; phylum Chordata; class Mammalia; order Diprotodontia; family Potoroidae; genus Bettongia; species Bettongia penicillata. The sequence goes on from JAJHZJ010000497.1 coordinate 5,365,743, forward strand.
TCCTATTAATGGGTATCCAAGTCATTGGTGAGGGGAAAGAGATTAGCTCAAGAGGCAAGATAGACAAATCATCTATCTGAATTAGTCTCTCATCAACAGCTTAGCATGTATGATTTGTCAACAATATTAATTTATGTTGATGTATTTCTCTGAATTGTTTTTCAATGCAATGAGCCATAATGAATAGCCTTACTCATTCTTTTTATTATTATTTCTATTATTATTTTAAGGAATAATTTTGAACTGTTAAGTAAATGACTATTTTTTTCCTACTTTGAGTCAGGGATTGTAGTACTGGACATGCACCCCAAGAAAGTCAGACAGAAGTAAAGGTCCTATGTATTTCAAAATATTCATAGTGGAAGTTTGGTTGCTACAAGAAAAGCAGGTACAAAAATTGGTATATATTGATTGAGGAATGACTGGGCAAATTGGAGTATACTAATCTAATAGAATATTAATGTGTCTTAACAAATGTTTATGAGTAATCTGGAGAAAGTTTTCTAACGTGTAAATTGATACAGAGTGAAGTAAGCAGGATGGAGACAATAATATATGCAATTACATAGAGGAAAATGACAATGAAAGATATCCAAGTCACTAGGACCATGGCTAACTTCAGGTAAAGGAGATTGATAACAAAACATGCTCTCCTTCTCTTGGTTGAGAGGAGAAGGACTTTAATTTAAGTATATGCGTTAGACACGATTATTGTACTGGTTTGTTCTGCTTAATAACTGTACTCTTTGGTTACAAGAGAAAGATTTCTCGTAATGGGGCCTACCTGGGAAGTAATAGTAATGTCCAACAACAAAATCATTGCCAAAGACTAGTAAGAGGATGAAGAGTTGGAAAGAATAGTCAAGCAAATCAATTGGTCAAGAAGTTTCTATTAAATATCTATTTTATGGGTAGAGCAATGTACTAGGACATAGGAATACAAAGACAGAAGTGAAATCAGAAGGTTGCCTGCCTTCAAAGATCTTACATTCTAAGGAAGGAAATGTACTTCATAGGCATATAAAAATTATATAAAAACAAGTACTGGACCTATGATTTCACTGGTTTAGAGAACTCCAAGGTGAATTTAGAGTTTATGGAGACAGATTGGTAGATTCTCTGCAACTTATACTTTCAGAACGTTGCCTAGAAACAGATAAGTCATTTGTCTAGGGTTCCATATCTCAGAAACATCTTCCTGATGTCCAGGCTAATGCCCTATCCCCTAGGAAAAAATGTCTCTATATAAACTATATGAGGTGATTTTGACCCTTGCCTTAAAGTAGGAAAGAATCATAGATTTAGTGTTAGAAGGGTCATCAGAAGCTACCTAATCAGCTCCTCTCATTTGACTAACAGATGAGGAAATTGATGTCCCGAGAGTTTGTTATTTGCCCAAAATCACACAGATAGCAAGCATACCAGATGGAATTTGAGCTCATGTCACCTGAGTCCTGAAACAGTACTCTTCCCTTTATATCAAGCTGTCTCCCTTAGCGCAGTTTCCTCTTGCATGCTATATCCATGTGAGCTATCACAATGTGGGGATTTGTGAGTACTAATTAAACCATAAAATGATCACAAAGTAAGTTTCAGGCAATCAATTTTGATAGACTGAATGGTCAGATTCTGAGAATTTACCACATCTCCACAGTTCACATAATAATCAAGTAGTGAAAATTATGTTATATCAGGATCCAGTCAGCAGCATTTATGTGAAACTTGGGCATCAGGTGGAGAAAATTACAACTCTGAGGAACAAGCAGGGTATGCACACATACATACACACACATATACGTATGTGTGTGTGTATATATACACACACACACTCACACATATATAATACATATCTACACGCATACATATATGTATACATATCCCCTTAAGAACAAAGCCATAGAAATCAAGGTTTCTGATTTTAGTTTCAGATGTTTTAATTCTTCCTAAAAGTCAATAAGCCGGATGACAATCCCCATATACTTCCATCTGAAGATAGTTTTGACTACAAGGGACACAAGTTGCCTGCAGTGGTACAGAACTCTAAAGCCTCTGAAGTGACTGACTCTTAATGAAGAAAATGCCTCAAAGAAAGCCATCAGGTCCACAGGACATGCATTAGAGAACATCGTGATCAAAAGCCAGCTAAGTAAAAGCAATTATGGTCCCCAAATAGCACAAGACCAAGGCCTCAAACTGGGATAGAAGGGAGTGTTTTAAAGACTATCCCTAACAAAACAAAATAATGCACTCTCACAAGTTAATTCTTTTGTGACTATCCAAACTTTGTCTAGAAGCAAAGCACATTGGAATGAGCCTTTGCAGGGGGGCCTCCCTCATGTTCCACGTACATGTTGAGCAATATGTAGAAGGTCATGAACGGAAAATAAAATCTCATCAATCACTAAGATGAGTCTTGGCACCTCTCTCAACTCCCTTATTGAGACCAGAGACAGGAATGCATCACCATGTGCCAGCTGAGTCTGACTCGTTCTTTCAGTGGGCCCAGGAAGCATACCATGATCTCCCACTTCCTGATAGTAATAGGGCACTCCATGATTAGGCAATCACAGTATCACAGAATCAGTCTGAGAGTTGGAACAGCCTTCAGTAGCCATCTAGTCTAGATATAGACAAGAGGAATCATAGTGTATTATACCAGACAGGTAGCTGTTCAGACTCTGGTTGAAGACCTCAAAGGAGAGAGACCCCTTTACTTTCAGAGGCAGCCCATTTCACTTCAGAACAGCTTCAGCTGTTAGGAAGTTTTACCTGATATAAAACCTAAATTTACTTCCTCATAACTTAGGAATATAAGATCATGGATTTAAAACTACAAGGAGCCTTGGAAGTTGCATCCCTTCATTGGAGGTGAGAAAGCTGAGACCTAGGAGATGACATGATTTACCCAATATTAAACAGGTAGGAAGTGAGACTTCAATGTTGGTCTTCTGAGTTTAGAGTCGATTTTCTTTCCATAGCACCATGATGGCATTCTTCATTGGTCTGCCCTGTGGGGTCAGACAGAATAAGTTTAATCACTATCTATAGGGCATCTCTTCAAATACTTGAATACAGTTATCATGTCCCTTGAATAATTACTTTAATAATTACTTCCTCCAAACAATCCTTGTGTACTCTAGACCTGAGGCCCTACAATCATCCTATTATCTTCCCCATCAACTCTCACTGTGGAGCCCAGAACTAAATGAGAACTGAAGAGAAAAGTGGACAGTGAGGTTCTCAACTTCCTATCCTTGGAAACCATGCCCCTCTTAATGTAGCCCAACATCATATTAGCATTTTTTTTGTGGCTGCCATATCAAAATGCTGGAGACTATTTATCAGTACCCACTGGAATGGAGACTCTGGAACTGACTGAACTAAGAAAGAAGAGTGAAGAAGCTATGGATGGCAGAGAGATACCACAGCTGTTTTGTCATTCTTGGAGGGTCCATCCATATTTATGAATGTCTATGATTATGAGCCCCTGAGTTTCAAGAAGAGGAAATGGCCTTGAACCTGGAGGCAGCGGAGCTAGATGCTATGAATATCATTAGATTGTGAACTTCTGAAGGGCAGAAACTGTCTTTTGCCTTTCTTTGTATCTCTAGCACTTACCACAGTGTCTGACACATAGCCAGGGCTTAATTAATGATTAGTGACTGACCGAATGAGACTAATTATAACACAGAGATGTGAGAAATATGTGTGGAAAGAAAAGAGGCAAAGTAGATTTCAGTGATGTGGTATTAGAACACACTGCCAAGCAGAAGTATTGACATGGAAAACTCAGCCCCAAGGTGGCCTGGAGGGGAAATAAGAAGTGCAAGAAATTCAGGCTTTAGTCTCAAAAACAATGACTTGTCCTTTATACTCAATCAGGACCATGCCTTTTGTTCTTGAAGACCAGATACCTCAGAGTTTCCACAGACCCTTCTTTACTCTCATGTTTTTATTTCCGATATTTTGTAAATTGTTCCCTCCTTGAGAAAGGATGAAGATTATTATTAAATGATCATTTAAACTTAAAAGTAATCAAAATTATGAACACTTTTATATTTCTTGTACACATTATTCAAGTTATTTTTATGTTCATTTTAAGGATCCCTGGACATTTTTTTTTTTTAAGATCAAGTTTTATAATAGGAACTCTACCCCTCTCCAAGGAGTAGATCATTCCTGAAGATAGAAAAAATTTTACCCAACCACTGTGACAGTCTTATTCTGTAACTACATCTAGTGGATAGCTATTGACATTGCCACTTTCTTTTCCTTTCTGACATGCTTATATATTCTAAAGAAAGAAAAACCAAAGATCATGTTTTCAGAATTCCATGATGCAGAGTTTTTCTGTGGTGAGAGTCAAATTATGGTTTTGAAAAAGAGGAGAAAAAAGCAAAAACATTCTGTGAAAACCCCATGAGGGATATTTCATTTTGAAAACTTTTGTTCCTGTAAAGAGGGGGAAATACTGAAGATCATTTGAGAATAAGTGATTTGTGATTTTTAGCTTAAAAGCTGATAATAAATAGGTAAATGAGTATGGACCTACTATGTGCTCAGCTGAATGTCATCTTGGATGAGGGCTAGTTTTGGCAATAAGACCTGGGTTCAAGTCCTGCCTGTAAGAAATGCTGATCTTGTGACTCAGCACGAGTCACTTCAGCTTTCAGTGCCCCAGACAACTCTGCAAAGCTATAGTATAGAACACTTGCCACTTTGTATTGGTAGAGGAAATTTCCTAACCAAGACTTCCCTATGCTAATAAAGACACAAGTTCAAACTAAAAATACATGTCTAGCACAGTATTAGTCACTGGGGATACAAGTACAAAAGGGCAATAGTCTTTCCCTCAGGAAACTCATACTCTGTTGGGTCATAAAAGCTGTTCATACAGGATTTATACAAAGTACTTACCAGGTAATTTCAAGTGGCTACCTTGACAAGGTACGAATTACTTTATTTTGTTGTTTTTATTGAGGTAATTGGGATTAAATGATTTGTTCGGGGTCAAGTGTCTGAGACTAGATTTGACCTCAGGTCCTCCTGACTACAGAGTAGGTGCTCTTTCTACTGCACCACCATTTCTTGTCCCCAAGGTATGAAGTTTTGACAAGATTTGAGTTTTGCTATCATAGATGTTTCAGCCTACTTAGAGGACGTTGTGTTTTACTCATTTGCTGTATAGCAAAGGGGGCCATCTCCAGTCATCCTGATCTGCATCTTGCCACTGGACTCAGATGACCTTGGAGGAGAAAGTGAGGCTAGTGACTTTGCACAAGACTGCCTCATTTAAATCCAATTCCCTTGTCATCTTGGTATCTCCTTCCTGATATCATGATCCTCTTAGAGAGAAGGACAAACAATCACTTATGAGTAGTAGTAGTAATCACCCCACTGGGGACCTAATTGGCTAGTTCAAGTTAGGCAACGCCACTCCTTCCTTCCTTCCTTCCTTCCTTCCTTCCTTCCTTCCTTCCTTCCTTCCTTCCTTCCTTCCTTCCTTCCTCCCTTCCTTCCTCCCTTCCTTCCTCCCTTCCTTCCTCCCTTCCTTCCTCCCTTCCTTCCTCCCTTCCTTCCTTCCTTCCTTCCTTCCTTCCTTCCTTCCTTCCTTCCTTCCTTCCTTCCTTCCTCCTCTTCTTCCCTTTTTTCTTCTTCTGTCCACACAGAGAATCATACCCTTTCCTGTGGATACTCTGCCCAATGGAATATAATTTTTGATCACTGATACCTAAGAAGATATCTTGAGGTTTATGGGCTAGATTTCTTTTTTTATGGACCCTGCCTCAAACCCAAATCACTCTGCCTCTAATTGATTGGCCAAGAATAGATCCCAACCCAGCTTTCACTTGATCATTGTTTGGATTCTGATGGCTCAGAGTGAGTGTAAATAGCAATGATTTCTGTTTTGGCCACAAATCTTTGGGGAGGGAGGTCTTCCCCTCCCAGGTTGACTTTTTTTTTTTTGACTAAGTAAAAGAAGCCATTTTTTGCCTCGCTTTTTACCCTATGTTTGATCACTGAATGGGCATTGCCTCAGACAAACTGTGACCTGGGAAAGACTTTAGCTTAAAAAGGCCAAGGCCTCCTACTGCATCCAGGGCCATCCCCACTCACCCTGATCTGTATCTTGCCACTGGACCCAGATGATTTCTCAGGATAGAGTGAGGCTGGTGACTGTGTACAATCCTCTCTCGCTTAAATCTGATTTTCTTGCAAATCATGTCATCGATTTCCTGATGTCATGGTCCTCTTCAAGAATGAAGGACAAACAACATAGAAATGAGACATGGAATACAAGTCTCTGAAGAACTAAAAATGAACATTACACAGAGGGCAGCAGTGAGACTCATGATGGGTGTGAGCATCCTGCAGTATAAAATAAGGAACTTTGAAAAATAACAGCAAAAATAAAGAGGCCATTTACCATTGAGAGAATCAGGAAAGTACTTCAAAAGAAGGTGACATTTGGTTTGAACCCTCAAAGAAGGTAAGTTTTCAAAGGAGGAAACTTGAAGAGTGAGACCATTACAGGAGAGTGAGGAAACCTGTGCAAAGAAATCGATTTATTTTTTCCTATTGTTCTTGTTACTCTGGAAGTGTGTGTTCGCGCGTGCGTGTGTGTATGTGTGTGTGTGTGTGTGTGTGTGTGTGTGTGTGTGTGTGTGTATGCGTGTGTCTATCCAGGTAAGGCTTTCCAGTGTCGAATCTCCAGCTCTTCATTTCCCACATCTGCTTTTATATTCTGAAACTCTTAGCCTTGATAGAAAACTTCCCTGTAACTGGTGGCATGGGATAGCTAAGATGGTGCAATGCACAGAGTACCAGGCCGGGAGAAAGGTGGACTTATTTCCTGAGTTCAAATCTGGCCTCAGATACTTATCAGCTTTGTGATCCGAGGCCAATCGCTTGACCCTTTTTGCCTCAGTTTCCTCCTCTGCAAAATGATCTGGAGAAGGAAATGGCAAACTACTTCACTCTTTGATGAAAGAAAAAAGAACAAAAACTCAAATAGGGTCACAAAGAGTTTTATGCAACTGAACCAGAAAGCTAGAGTTGCTGGGCTTTGAGTCAGAAAGAAGGTTACCCAGGGTCACATAGCCAGGAAATGTCAAAGGCATGCTTTGAACATAGCTCTTCTTGACTTGGACATAAGTGACCCAGAAAATGTGGTGGGTCAATCACAGAACAGCAGTCAATGGAGGGAACTAGTATTGTACTAGCTTCTCTGAAATGTTAAAGAACTTAGAATAAAGACTCCATTACACTGGGTAGGTTGACTAGGGAAGTTATATGAAATGCTATGTAGGATGCAAAGACATAGATTGAGTTCTACATGGACAAAGGAAACACCCAAATAGGTGATATCATATCTCTGTCAAAATACTGAATGATGAGAGATAGATCCTCTCCTGGAAAAGGCATTGAATTTGGAGTCATTTGACTTACCTTCCAAATGTAGCTTTGTTACTTTGTAGCTATGTGACTTTTGGCAAGAAACATTTCCTCCTTAGGCCTTGGTTTCCTCTATAAAATGAAGGGTTCAGACTAGATGATCTCTGATTTTTCTTGTAGCTTTAAATCTATGATCCAGTGACCTTATGAATCCACATTTATGTGACTCTTCACATTTTTTCCCAGATCTTTCTTCACAATAACACTGTAAAGTGAGTTGTTGAACTAGGTAGGTACAATGAATGTCTTCATTTTGATTTAGCATGACTGTTAGGGCAAAGTTATGAGACCTCTCATCTGTAAGGTGAAAGCAGAATTCATGGCGAGGTAGCACAGCCACATAATTCAGAAGTTTCTATTGGAATATTAGAATTATTTCTGCTTGACAAGTAAATCATGCTGAACTTTTCAGCCTTATTATGCATGGATGGAAATATGGAGTCATTTGTAGGCATTGCAAAATGTACTGGATTCACCATAGGGGAAGCACTTCTGACCTGATAAAGACAGTGCCAATCTTTGCTGCAGAATAACATCGCAGGCCCTTGCATCCTAGGCCAAACCAGCTACAATATGACACCAAAATTAATTGTTCAGTGATCCTCACTCCATCAACATAGTGCCAGGACCAAAACTCAAATTCAGGGAAAAGTAATCAAACTAGCAATTTTGTTTCCCATTAACACATTTATATTAAAAAAACACAAACTTTTCATGCTACAGTTCATTAAAATGTTTCAGTTTTGGGCTTGTCACATTATTTTATTCATTCATTCATCAGACATTTATTATGTGTTAACCTCATGTTGAACTGTGCCAATCACCAGCAAGGTATGAAATTTTGATGAGAGATACAGATCCTATTCTCATGGAGGTTACAGTCTAGTTGAAGACAGGTAAGTATAATATTGATGATGATGTACAGCAGTGAGAGGGGCAGCTAAGTGGTGCGGTGGATAGAGCACCAGTGCTAGAGTCAGGAGGACCTAAGTTCAAGTATCATCTCAGATACTTGATACTCACTAGCTATGTGACCTTGGGCAAGTCATTTAACCCCAGTTGCCTCATCCTGGGTCATCTCTAGTCACCCTTATGAATATCTGGTCACTGGATTCAGATGGCTCTGGAGGAGAGTGAGACTGGTGACCTGCACAGCCCTCCCTCACTCAAAACAAAGTCAAGTGCAAGTCATGTCATTGTTTCTCTGATGGCATGTTCTTCTTCGGCAACAAAGGATGAACACATGCACGTACACAACAGTGAGACATGGAATATGTCTGAAGAATCAAAAATGAATATTATACAGAAGGCATTAGAGAGACTCATGATAGGTATGAGCACACTACAATATATAATGAACTCTTAAAAATAATAAGACTAAAGAATATCTTTGGGAAAATAAGGAATCCTCATCTGGAAGAACTTTTTTTTTTTTAGCACAAAAGACCAGGAACTAAGATAGAGAGCCAAATAGAGGCAATAAAATTAAGAAATAGACACCTGGACCCAAGTAAGTCCTATGTGCAATTCATCTGCCAACTGTTAATGGAACAGAATGTTCCATCTGGTCCTTGTTTTTGATAAATGACCATTATCTTCCCCTGACACTGTGTCTCACCATGCAGCAATGTGGTGAAAGAGCTTTGTGCTGATATTGTGAGACTGTTGTTACCCAACTTGTCTGAATAATTTCCCAATTCCACAAATTGTTTGCGGGAAAAAGGTGAACAGTCTCAAGTCACTTTCTCTTTGGAAAAGGTCTTTAGCTCTAACATTGCCTTATAATTTATTCTTATTCCAGTGTCTGACTGTAAAACAAACCCTAGACTTGCCATATACGTTCTCAATGCTTAGTCCAGACTGCTTTCTATTGTGCCATATACTCAGAGAATGATAGAGCTTAAAGAAAGTATGGAGATCATCTAGTCCAAAAGTTCTTAATCTGCTGTCAGTAAACATGTTAAGGTTCTATATGTAACTACGTAATATGTATAATATGTCTGATACATATTATATATGCATAGCTGTACTGTATCTAGCTAAATAAATGTATAATATATTTACAGATATACACATATGCAGAGGTACTATATATATATAAATAAATGTATAAATATTTTTACGTTATACATAGATGTATAGAGGTGTTATGTAGCCATATAAATATGTTTGCTTATTCATATTATGCATATATTTACATTTATTTATTTATAAGATATTTACCAACTCCAGGTCAGTATGTATATTTATATAATTATATATCTAATATAACATATAGTTATATTTTATATACATAGATGCATAAACATATACACACATAGCTATATAATTGTTTGCCTTTATAATACCTTTTATTGTATATATTTAAAATTATTATTTTGAGGAGTACATAGCATACACATAAGGAGCCCACGACATATGCAAAAGGTTAGTAATCCCTAGTTAGTAAACCATATAATCACAGACTTAGAATCACAGGATAAAAGAAAAGCTTAGAGACCATCTTGTTCCATTTCCTCATTTTAAAGATGAAAGAAAAGGACAGAGAGAGATAAAATGTCTTGCCTAAAACCACTGGAAACAGGAAGGTCAAAAGAGAAAACCCCAAATGCCTGTGGTTAATGTCTTACCTGTTCTTGTCACATCAAGTCACATTTTCATAGTTATGTTCCTTTTTGCTAGGATCTAAGTCTATTTCCCGGGCTTGAGAGTGAAGTAGTATATTGTCTTCTATATTCTTAGTTTTGCCAGCTTTAAAGGTCATTTTGAAGATCTTTTACCAGGCAAGGAGTCAGTTTTTAATGGAGCCCTGCTTCATTAATAAAGAGGGAGTTGCCTCCATATAATGTACCATTTGGGTCAAATTAAAGAAGTCCTGTTTTATCCATAATAGAAAGTTGCCCTTAAATCTGTGACCTCTCAAGAACCATTTTTTTCCTGAGATTTATTGTACTGACTAGAGGCAATTGAGAGAGAGAATCTGGTTGTTCTGTGTCTGTCTCCCAACTATATATAGCAACAATCCCGCTTACTTTACCCCCCATTTAATTCTCTGAGCCTCAATCTCCTCATGTGTAAAATGGGCATATGTTAGATAGACTGCTTATACTGAGACTGTCAGGAAATAGATATTCATGGGAAAAGTAATCAGTGTTTTATAATGTCCTGGGATACTCATGAACTGGCATCAGAATGTCTCTGATAAAACAGCATGAAATTCTATAAAATTGTTTTATCAATTTACCCTCCAGTTTTGAATAGCTAACAATGATAAAGAAAATCATTTGAAATATGCATCAAATGCTGGGTTATACAATTGATTTTATAAAACATGCCATCTACTTTCAAGTTATTTATTTTCAAAATTATTTCTTTATATGATTCATGGACCAGAGCTGCATGTTTGTAACTTTACTAACATTTCATATCTTGAAGAAACTAAGAAAAAAATAGTTGAGTATCTGAATATTTTGCCCATATCATACTAACACATCTGAACTAATGGAATTCTTTTATTGAATAGATACTTGGGCATTTTTGTAGGCATGACATGTATATTTCATATTTAAACTTGGTATTTGCTATAATGAAGACATAGCTCCCTGTCTACCCCCTACGAACCCCTACAAAACAAGAACACAACTCTGTATTCCTTTTATCATTAGCTGACCTAGATACTGTGGTAGAGACTATTTGTAAAAGAGAATAGCATATGGTATCTGAGCCTCAGACTTGAGGTCCAAACTCAGCTGTCTAGTGACCTGTGTAACTATACACAGTCTTTCTGTGGCCAGTTTTCTCATCTATAAAATGATGTTTTGAAATGATAATCACTTAGTTTCCTTCCAATTCTAAACCTTGTAATTTTATCTGAATAAAGTGAAAAGCATAGAGTAGCATGGAAAGTTGGCCTAAAGCCAAAAAGGTCTGGAATCAAGCCCTCCTATTGATACATAGCACCTGATCTCTCAATACTCTAAGCAAAGGTTTAAGCCTATAAATTGTGGTGAAAGTGCTGACCTGCACTGGTAGAAAGAATTAACTTGCCTGGGAATTCCATGAAATCATAAGTCTGATCCCTATGTGCTATCTACTATTATTGACTTGCTATCCTCTACTTGAAGATTACAGTGACAAAGAATCTACTACCTCCCAAAACAATTCAATTTATGAACAACTTCAATTGTTAAGAAGAATCTCCTGCATTGTCATCTTGGACAAGTCACTTAATGCCTTTTGGCTTCAGTTTCCCCATCTGAAAAATGAGAAGGGTGGACTAGATCATTCCACATGATCACTTTATTTCCAGCTTATTTCTCCTCTTTTGCCAAGTAAAGTTAAAGAAAATCAGCAGACAGCATAATGCAAAGAGCTCTGGGCTGTAGACTCAATGAACATGGAATCAAATGTTCCCTCTGACACTCAATTTGTGACCCTTAGACATTCACTTAAATATCCCTGGTCCAAATTTCGTCATCCATAAAATGAGTGTTAGACAAGATGGCCTCTGAGATCTCTCCAAAATCTCATCTATGGTTCTATGATCCTAGGTTCTAAGTCCTTTACAGTATTCAGTATACATAAGTCATGACAGCACACTATACTTAGGCTCACTCTTTCTTTCCATTGGCTTTTCTGGAGCAATGGGATGGGGGTAGGGGTAATAGTAGAATTTGTCATTTAAATTCTACTGGGGTCATAGTGTTCCTTCTTTCTCAGTTATGTACTTTAACATCACTGAGAGAGTATTGGTGCTTTAAAAAATGGACTTTTGTGACAGAATAACTTGAGAATATTTAAAACACTGTATAATGTCCTAAATATAACATAAATATATTATGGCCCACTGTCCTTACCTTATTCCATTCAAAACCTCATTTATTACCCAGTTTCAATGCCTATCCAAAGTACATAATGACCTAACTGAATGGGCTATATATCCAAATGTGTCTCCTAACCTGGGCAATTAGTTTTCTTTATCCACCTGTTTCCTTTATGTGTTCTCTATAATGAATCTTTTTACATGTTTCAAGTAAGGAATTTCAGATTCACAGAATCTAAGAGCTCGAATACACACACACACATATGTACACATACATACACACACGTATATATGTATACACACACATATATCATTATATGCTTCTTGCTTTCATGTTATTTCCCCCATTTTAATGTCAAATTCTTGATATTTGAGTTTTGAATCCAAATATAGGTCTTCTCGATTATTCCTTTTTATTAGTACTCATTTTATTAGATTTGCCACAACATTCTAGTCTGCTGAGTTTATTTGGAGTACAAAATTTTAGTTATACTACTCTGATTTTGTAAACTTAAAATATAACAACTATGCCTTAACCAAAATATATATATTTTTAAAATTAACAATATAGCATGGATCCAAGGACAGATCCCTGACATCACTTCACTAGAGACATTTCAAGTTGGTATCAAAACATTACTGTTCTTTGGATTTGGCCATTTAATCCAGGCAGCTAGGTGGTGCAATGGATAGAGGGCTGGGTCAAATTTGGCCTTCAATACTTATTAGCTATGTGAGCCTTAACTCCTATTTCCCTCAGTTTCCTCAAATGTAAAATGGAGATAACAACATCTATATTGCAGGACTTTCATGAGAATCAAATGTGAGGATATTTGTAAAGCACTTAACCCAATGTCTGGCACATATTAGGCCCTATATAAATGCTTATTCCCTTATCCACTTTCAGAATTGACCAATTATGCCATGGTCCAGTTTACAGTTATCTCTCTATCTTGCTCACAAGCATAGGATGACAGACTTCAGCAAATTTTTTGCCATAATATAGATGTACTATGTCGATAATATTTCACTGATCTAGTTAAAAACAAAAAACAAAACAGACTGTTCTAAAATAACCTTTTCATGCTTAAACTGTATTGGGTCTTACTGACCCTAACTTCCCTTTCTATATACCCCCCAAAATTATCCCTTTACTGACATAATCTCTTTGATTTCTCAGAAATCAAAATCAAGTTCTTTAGCTCATAGTTCAAAGTCTCACATCCTTTTCTGAAGAGTGTGACACCATTTGCCTTTCACCAGTATCATGGTACCTCTTCCATTTTCTATGTTCTTTCAAAGATCACTGACAGTGGCTCAACAATTACATCTCCCCATTCTTCCAGGATCCTGAAAAGGGAGTTTGTCTAGAACTAATGATGAAAATTCATCAAGGGCATCTAAATAGTCTCTTATTACCTCCTTCCTTATGTTGACTTTCAGCTCCCTATTAGCTACATTTATTCTCTCCTTTCCAGTTCAAAGAGTATTTCTTCTTCATTAAAAAAAAAAAGAAAAAAAATTCAATAAGAATACTTTACTTTCTCTAAATTATCTCTAGTCCATTATCATCCTTCCATCCACCCTGAGGTCCTATCTATTCTTTGATTCTTTTCCTTCAAATGGCAAAAAGAAAAAGAAGCAAACCAAAATCTGACCCTTTCTGTTGTCCTCAGCATCCTTTGCTGGACTAAATGTATTCTGATCTTTAATTCTCCTTTTACAGGACCCTCTTATTTCTATGTCTTTTCTTCCATCTTTTGTACATACTGTTTTTAAATCTAGACTGTTTTGTTGCCTTAACAATCTCTTTTGACAGCTTTTTTCCACCTCGTCAAAATTGTTTCTATTTGTTTCTTTAGAATTTTAGTCTAGAAAATATTTCATTCCTCTTGAGCAGTCTATCCTAGTCTCCTTTTGGTGTGTGTATAAGGGTGGGATTCCACCTGTATTCCAATAAATGTAATTGTAAAAGACCTAGATACCCCAAATCAAGCAAAAGTATAAATTGGATGCAAAAAGTCCTTAACTAATTTGAGATTATACCCCTTACAGGAGAGATGAGTTATTGATCACCAAAAGGCTCTGATTTAAAGAATTAGAGGAGTCAGAAGTCAGCAAGATAAGGATTGAGAGTCAGTGGGAGAATGGTTAGGTAGCCACTATAAGAAGCATCTTTGAGAAGAAACTACAGCACAGAAGCCATTGAAGACTTCACTGCTGCTTTGCTGGAAACTTACTGATTAGAAGAGAAGTATTGACCTTGACTAGAGAAAAATTAGAGCAGCTGCTAGAAGCTCATTGGCTGAGACCTAAATCTTGCTACTGCATTAAAAAGCTATTGAACTTATTGTTCCCCTGTACCATTTAAAGTCTGAGAGAGGAGGAACCTGCCTGAGTTGATTCCTATTGCCTTCTCTGTTTTCAAAGGAGAAACATGAGCAGGTTATCGTCCATTATTCTGTTTTATCAAATGCTTTTCCTCATGCCAATCAATTAACCTCTCAGCCCCAGGATGGGGAAGAGGGAAAGGAAGACTGGGGAAAATTATTTCACATAATTAGGGCACTCAAGTAGACATCTATACACATGAGGAGGGAAGGAGGAAGAAGCAGCTGACACTTGAACCTCACTCAGTAAAGTGGTGAAATGAAGAAAGAATACACACAATCAGGGCTGGATAGAGAAATACATTCCATTTAACAGGAAAATGGGAAAGAGAGGAGAGAAGGGAGAAAGGAATTAAATGGAAGGCAGATTAAGGGGGCAGCTAGGTGACACAGTGGGATCAGAATTTGGGATCAGGATTTGGGATCAAGAAGACTCATCTTTCTAAATTCAAATCTGGTCCCAGACTCTTACTAGTTGTGTGACCCTGAGCTAGTCACTTAACCCTATTTGCCTCAGTTCCTTAATTGTAAAAAGGTCTGGAGAAAATGGTAAATCACTCCTGTATCTTTGACAAGAAAACTCCAAATGGGGTCACAAAGAATCAGACACAGCTGAAAAATAACTGAACAACTGAACAACATCAGTCTTAAGCAAAATAAATCTAAGGATGTACAAAATACTTATAACTCTTTCTGAAATGGCAAAGCACCATAAGCTGGGAAATAATATATAAATGTATATACTATCATGCTGAATTTTTTTTTAGCATAATGATCAACCATGGTTCCAGAGGGCTAAAGATGAAATATGCCACCTACCTCCTGATAGACAGGTAGACTTAGAAACTGGATGAGACTTTTTTTAAAAACATGGTCAACATGGGAATTTCTTTTGATTGAATTTACAAATTTGTAATGTATTTTATTTTTCTCAATTGGAGATAGTGAATAGGGAGTGGGGTTGAGATGCAAAAGAGGGAAGGTAGATCTTTGTTTATTAAAACAAGCAAAATATTTTAAAAGAAAATTTATGTAAGGAAAAGTGATAAAACCACTTGTGAGCAAACAGTCTCTCTGATAAAATGTGAACAGAGACAAACTATTCTGAGGACAAGATAGAGAATTGCTCGTTGGATAATTCTACTGGAAGGATAAGCTTTGCATATGTTTTATGGTGCTTTGCTGTTAAAAGAGGTTTGGAACAATTGGAAAAAACCAGAATCATTGTCACTGCAGACCTTAGGAGTCTGGCAGTTCTCTGATTTAAGGGAAATACTTGCTTCATCAGCTTAAAAGTAAAAGAGAAATAGTTTTTCCCAGGATGATAGTAATAAAGACCAAGAGAAGTGGCTTCATGTTCCTTAAGGGACCAAGAACATCAAGATCTATGTTCCAGAGATATGACTTTTTCCAGCCATATGAATTTCCCCCATTCATGTTTACTTACTCATATATATCCTTACTGAGTTTCTATATGTGTGTCTCTACTCTACTCCATAGATATTACATGTATTGGGAAGAGAGTGTGTCTCATGTTTATGGGGTAGACTGTGAGATTTTGCTTACTCCGACTTTTGCTTTGTCAGTAAATATTTTATGTTTAAGAGTAAATGGATCATGGTCAGTGGTTTCATGTAAATAGGAGACACATTGATGGGGGCTCAGGAGCTACAATGGTCAATAGTGACATTATGTTCTCACTTAGGACCTTGAAATTTGTGAGTCATAGTAGGATGGTTGTAGACCCTTCCTGGGAACCCTAGACCTACCCACATGTGTTCAGTTGTTTGACTTAGATTAATAGAAAATACTTGTGGGGGCTGATGATGAAGGGATTTTAGTAGAAAGTCCTGCAGGAATGGGAGAAGGCATATACTTGATAAGGGACCAGATTGATACATATTCATGGAAGTGCTACATTTAGGTATGTCATCAAGAATATCATTCCACTTACTCCAATATCTTAACTAATAAAAGTTTCCAGGTGAAAGACAACTGAAAACCAAATAAAAAGGGCTCTTTATTAGTTATGAAGACATATCCCAGTTATTGCATGAAACAAAAAATGAAAAGTAAAATAAGTTCAGCTTCAGCTTATATCAGGAACAAGCATGAAAATAAATTAATCTGGCAGACCCAAGATGATGGAGAAAAATCAGGAAGTTGCCTGAGTTCTCCCCAGTTTTCTTCAAAAACAATGTTAAATTAAGCCCCTAAACAGATTCTGGAGTAACAGAACCTACAAAAAGATAAAGTTAAACAATCCTTAAGCTGAAGATAACTTAGAAACATTTCACTTGGGTAAAAGGGGAGTGTAATCCAGCACAGAGAGTGTTTGGGCTAGCTAGCAGGAGGCTATTAGTCACATCACAGATCAGCAAATGAGGACCCTCAGTCCTGAACTAGCAGACCAGTGGCACAGGTCAGCTCTGAGGTTTTCAACCCCAGAGCAGAAGGTAGACTGCCAGACTAGGAACTGCTGGCATAATAGGTACAACTAGGCCAGGCTACCCCAGTACAGTTGGTAAGGCACCAGCCCCTTTGGCCTTGGCATATAAAGCCAATGACCAGACTCCTCACCCCCAGCACAAGAAACTTGGGATAGTACCCCTGTGCCCTAGAAGGAGAACTCAACTTTAAAAGTCATGAAATAAGCTAAAAATATGTTAAAACAAAAGAAAAAAACCAGAAAAGAACCCTGACCATAGAAAGTTTCTATGGTGATGGGGAAGATTAAAACAAAAACTCAAGACAACAAAGTCAAAAAGCCCTCAAAGGGGAAGATGAATTGGTTTCAAGACTAAAACACCTTCTTGGAAAAGCTGAAAAAGGAGCTTAAAAATAAAGTAACGACTTCCTGGAGCCAAGATGGTGCAGGAAACAGTAAGTTACTTTCACTCTCCCTTGTTGACCTTGAAAAACTCAGAGAATATTGCCCCAGGAAAAATCCTGGAATAGTGGAGCCAGCAGAAAGATGGGGTAAAATAGTCTTTTAGCTCATGAGGCTGGGGGAATTAACAAGAAAGATCCCTTTTACTGTGGTTGAAGGGGACCAGCACAGTATAGGAGGTGTCCCAATAAACCAGCAGCAAGCCCCACCTCAGTGGAACAGTAGAAGATACTGAGCCCCAGGGTAGTGGAGTCAGCAAGCACAAGCAAAGGCCTTCACACAGCCAGGGGAATTGGCAGACATCAGCATAGACAGGTGTCGAACAGTGGCTTAGCATACCCATGCTCTAGCCCTAGGAGAAGAGGAGACCTCCAGCAGTCAAACCACCTCTCCCCCACACCTCACACCAAGAGCTTCAATGTAAACCCAGGGAAACAAAGAAAGACAGCACCCAGCCTCAACACACACCAGTCAACTTCAGCAGAGCACCAGATAAGTAATAACAATATATAGCTTCCAGCTGCTAGAGACAAAGGCCACAGCACACAAAGGCAATAACTAAGCCCCTAGCCCCCACCATGGAACAGAGTTCCCTGTGCCCCAGAAGCAGAGAGCCATTTTAAAAGTCAGGAAAAAAGACAATTATAATGTGCAAAGAGCAATTTAGAAAAGCAAAGACCATAAAGTCTTACTATGGGGACAGGGAAGATCAAAATATGAATTCAGAAAAGGACAGCATTGATAATATACCCACATATGAAACATCAAAATGGAATATGAACTGGTCTCAAGGCCAAAAAGTTTTCTTGAAAGAACTCAAGAAGTATTTTAAAATCCAAATTAGAGAGGTAGATGAAAAAAATGGACCAGTGATTTTAGAAATACAATTAGCAAAATGAAAAAAAACTAATTCACTAAAGAGAACAGTTCCTTAAAAAGTAAAATTGGCCAAATAGATAAGGAGATACAAAATCTAACTGCAGAAAATAACTACTTAAAAGGAAAACATGAACAAATGGAAAAGGAGGTACAAAAGCTAACTGAAGAAAACAATTCACTAAAAATTAAATTTGGGAAAGTAGAAGCTAATGACTCTACATGGCAGTAAAAATCAAACAAAATCAATAGGATGAAAAAATAGAAGAAAATATAAACTACCTCAATGTAAAAACAACTGACCTGAAAAACAGACCCAGGAGGGATGTTAAAAATTATTGGTCTACCAGAAAGCCATGATGAAAAAAAGAGCCTGAACAGCATTTTCCAAGAAATCATCAAAGAAAAGTGCCCTGAGGTCCTAGAACCAGAGGGTAAAGTGTACGTATGTGTGTGTGTATGTGTGTGTGTGTGTGTGTGTGTGTGTTCTCCTTCATTGCCAAAGAAGACCATGCTGTCAAAGAAATGGTGACATGACTTGCACTTGACTTTGTTTTGAGTGAGGGAAGGCTGTGCAGGTCACCAGCTTCACTTCTCCTCCACAGTCATCTGACTCCAGTGACCAGATGTTCATCAGGATGACTGAAAATGACTCAGGATGGGACAATTGGGATTAGGTGACTTGCCCAAGGTCACACAGCTAGTGAGTGTTAAGTGTCTGAGGTAAGATTTGAACTTAGGTCCTCCTGACTCCTGCACTGGTGCTCTATCCACTGCACTACCTAGCTGCCCTAGAGGGTAAAGTAGGCATTGAAAGACTCCACCAATCATCACCTGAATGAGGTCCCAAATTGAAAATGCTAAGGAATATTGTAGTAAAATTCCAGAATCATCAGGTCAAGGAGAAAATATTGCAAGCAGCCAGAGAGAAGCAATTCAAATATTGTGGGGAACTACAGTCAGGACCACACAGGACCTTGCAGCTTCTACATTAAAAGACTGGAGGGATTGAAATATGATATTCTGCAAGACAAAGGAGCTTGGATTATAACCAAAGATCAAGTATCCAGCAAAATTAAGCATAATCTTTCAGGCAAGGAGATGGATTTTGCTGAGGATAAAACCAGAGCTCAATAGAAAATTTGATTTTCAAATACAAGACTCAAGAGAGGCATAAAAAGGTCAACAGGAAAAAAAGAAAAAGAACATATTATTCAATAAAGGCAAACTGTTTACATCTCTATGTAGGAAGCTGATGCTTGTAAATCTTGAGAATTGTATCTTTATTATTACAGTTGAAAGGGATATGCATAGACAGAGAGTGTAGGTATAAATTAACTGATGTGATATAAAACACCTAATTAAGAAGTGAAAGGGGATTTTAATGGGAGAAGAAGAAAGGAAAAGACAGAAAAGAATAAATTACATCACATGAAGAGATATAAAAACGTATTATAGAAGAGGGAAAGATGAGATGGAGGTGAGCATTGTTTGAACTTTCCTCTCATGGGTTTGTTCCAAGGAGGGAATAATCAGTTAAGCATAGAAATATAACTTGCCCCACAAGCAAGGAAGGGAAGGGGAAAAGAAAAAGAGGGGTGGTTAGAATGGAAGGAAGAAGTAGTAAGGGAAAAGGGAAAGAAAGGGGAGAGAGGCTGATAGAAAGGAGGGAAGACTGAGGAAGCTGGTGGTCGAAAGTAAAACTCTTTTGAGGAGGGAAGAGAGGAAGAAGAAATAGAAGCATAAATGGGGACAGGGATAGGATGAAGAGAAAGACACAAATAGTAGTCATAACTGTGAATGTGAATGGGATGAACTCTCTCATGAAACAGAAGTAGATAACAGAATGGATTAAAACCCATAATCCTACAATATGTTGTTTAGAAGAATCACATTTGAAGCAGTGGGGTACACACAAGGTAAAGGTAAAAGGCTGGAATAGAATATATTGTGTTTCATCTGAATAAAAAAAAAGCAGGGATAGCAATCCTAATCTCAGACAAAGCAAAAGCAAAAATGGATCTAATCAAGAGATAAGAAAGGAAACTATATCCTACTAACAATCGCTATATACAATGAAGTGTGATTACTATGAAATATCATTACTAAACATATATGCATCAAGTAGTACAGCATCCAAATTCTTAGAAGTCAAAGGAATTACAGGAAGAAATAGACAACAAAACTATACTAGTAGGCAACCTCAATCTAACCCTCTCTAAACTTGATAAATATGACTTCAAAATAAGCAAGAAAGAAGTTAAGGAGGTGAATACAATTTTAGAAAATGAAGATATGGTAGACCTCTAGAGAAAACTGAATTGTTATAGAGCAGAATATACCTTTTTCTCAACGGTACATGACGCACACACTAGAACTGATCATGTACTAGGGCATAAATACCTCACAATCCAGTGCAGAGAGGCAAAAATATTGAATGCATCCTTTTCAGATCATGATGCAATAAAAATTATATGTAATAAAAGGCCATGGAAAGTTCGACTAAAAGTTAATTGGAAATGAAATAATCTAATCCTAAAGAATGAGTTGGCCAAACAACAAATCATAGAAACTAACTTCATTCAAGAGAATGACAATAATGAGACAATTTAACAAAACTTACGGGATGCAGGGAAAGTGAATCTTAGAAGAAGTTTTATATCTCTGAATGGGTACACAAATAAAATAGAAAGAAGAGATCAATGAATTGGACATATAACTGAAAAGGCTAGAAAAGATCAAGTTAAAATCCTCAATTAAATACCAAATTAGGAATACTGAAAACCAAATGTAAATTAAGAAAACTATTGAACTAATAAATAAAACTAAGAGCTGGTTTATGAAAAACCAATAAAATTGATAAACCCTTGGTTAATTTGATTTTTAAAAAAGGAAGAAGAAAACCAAATTACCAGTATCAAAAATGAATAGAGTGAAGTCACCAATGAAGAGGAAATTAAAACAATAAGTAGGAATTATTTTGCCCAGTTGTATGCCCATAAATTTGACAACCTGAGTGAAATAGATGAATATTTATGAAAATATAAATTGCCCAGATTAACAGAAGAGGAAGTAAAATACTTAATCCCATCCCAGAAAAAGAAATTGAGCAAGACATCAATGAACTCCCTAGGAAAAAATCGCCAGATTTATAAGCAAATTCTATCAAACATTTAAAGAACAAGTAATTCCAATGCTATATAGACTTATTTGGGGAAAATGGCAAAGATATAGTCCTTCTGAACTATTTTTATGCTACAGATATGATAATGATACCTAAACTGGAAGAGTCAAAGCAGAGAAAGAAAATTATAGGCCAATTTTCCTAATGAATATAGATGCAAAAATTTTAAGTAAAATATTAGTAAAAAGATTACAACAACTTACTATGAGAATAACAGACTTAGATCTGGGAATATTTATACCAGGAAAGCATAGGTGTTTCAATATTAGGAAAACTATCAGCATGCTTGATCATATCAACAACAAAACTAACAGAAACCATATGATTATCTCAATAGATGCAGAAAAAGCTTTTGACAAAATGTAACACTCATTGCTATTAAAAAACACCAGAGAGTACAGGAACTAATGGAACCTTCCTTAAAATGATAAGTAACCTCTATGGAAAACTATCAGAAAGTAATATATTTACTATTGGTAAACTAGAAGCTTTTCCAAGAAGATTGGGGGTAAAACAAGGATGTCCATTATCACCATGGTTATTCAATATGGCACTATCAATGTTAACTTCAATGACAAGAGAAGAAAAAAAATTGAAAGAATTAGAACAGGCAAAGAAGAAACTAAGTTATCACTTTGTAGATGATATGATGATTTACTTAGAGAATCTTAGAGAGTCAAGTAAAAAACTACTTAAAATAATAAACAATTTTATCATAATTGCAGGATACAAAATAAACCCACATAAATCATTGGCATTTGTGTATATTACTAACAAAGCCCAATAGGAAGAAAAAGAAAGAGAAATTCCAATTAAAGTTATAGTAGACATAAAATATTTGGGAGTCTACCTATGAAAACAAACCCAGGAACTATAAGAACACAATTACAAAACACCTTTCATGTAAATAAAGTCAGATCTAAATAAGTGGAAAAATATCAACTGTTCATGGATAGACTGAGCTAATATAATAAAAATGACAACTCTATGTAATTTAATTTACTTAATCAGTGCCTTACCAATCAAACTACCAAAAAATTCCTTTATAAAGCTAGAAAAAAAATATCAAAATTCAATTATAAGCACAACAGGTCCAGAATATAAAGGGAATTAATGAAAAGAAGTGCTAGGGAAGGTGGCCTATCCCTACCAGATCTCAAATTGTATTATAGTGCAGCAATTATCAAAATCACTTGGTACTGGCTTAGAAAGAAAGAAGTAGACTAGTGAAATAGGTTAGGTACTCAACACAGTTGTCAATGAATATAGCAATCTACTAGTTGATAAAGCCAAGGACCCCAGCTTCTGGAATAAGAACTCACTGACAAAAATTGCTAGGAAAACTGGATAACACTGTGGTGGAAACTGGGCATAGACCAATGCTTGATGCCATATACAAGAATAAAGTCCAAATGGGTAAATGATCTAGATATAAAGATTGATACTATAAACAGATTAGTGGAGCAAGGAATAGTGTATTTGTCAGAATTATGGAGAATGGAGACATTTTTGACTAAATAAAGACAGAAAATATTATGAAGTACAAAATGGATTATTTCAATTACATTAAATTGAAAAGTTTTTGCACAAACAAAGCCAATGCAACCAAGATTAGGAAGGAAGCAGAAAACTGGGAAAGAATTTTTATTAGTGTCTGTGATAAAGGCCTCATTTATAAAAGATAGAGAGAACTGAGTCAAATTTACAAGAATACAAGTCATTCCCCAATTGATAAATGGTCAAAGGATATGAACATGCAGTTTTCAGAGGAAGAAATTATAGCTATTGATAATCATATAAAAAATGCTCTAAATCACTATTAATTAGAGAAATACAAATCAAAACAACTTAGTGAGTTACCACATCACACCTATGAGTTTGGTTAACACGACAAAACAGGAAAATGATCAATGTTGAAGATGTGGGAATATTGGAACACCAATTCGTTGTTGATGTGAGATAATCCAACCATTCTTTAGAGAAATTTGGAACTAAAAATATGTTTAATAGGAATGTATATGTAGAATTTATATCATATTGCATGCCATTTTGGGGAGGGGGGAAGGAACTGAGGGGGAGAAAATTTAAAACTTATAGAAGTAAATGTTGAAAACTTAAAAATAAATGAACAAAAAAGAAAAAAATCAATTAAGAGAGGTAGAAGAAAACTGGGGAAAGAAATGAGAGTTATGCAAGAGAGAGTCAACAGCTTGGAAAAAGAGGGACAAAAATTGAAGAAAGCAATTCCTTAAAAAATACAATTAGCTAAATTGGGAAAAAAATTCACCTGAGAAAACAATTCAAAAAGTTTAATTGGCCAAATCAAAAAGGGATACAAAAGCTAACAAAAAATAATCTCTTAAAAATTAAAGTTGGACAAGTAGAAACTAATGATTCTATGTAACATCAAGGATTAGTCAAACAAAACCAAAAAAATTTTTAAAAAAAATATAGGAGAAAATGTAAAATACCTCATTGGAAAAAAAAATGACCTGGAAAATAGATCCAGGAGAGATTATGTAACAATTATTGGAGTATCTGAAAGCCATGATCAAAAAAAAAAAAAAGAGCCAGGGACACATCTTTCAAGAGCTCAAGGAAAACTACCCTCACATCCTAGAACCAGAGGGTAAAACAGTCATTGAAATATTCTATTGCTTGCCTTCTGAAAGAGAACCCAAAATGAAAACTCCAAGGGATATTAAAGCCAAATTCCAGAACTGATTTCAGAACTGTCAGGTTAAGGAGAAAATACTGCAAACAGCAAGTAACTTGAGTTATAATCAAGAATCAATTGCCCAGAAAAATTGAGCATAATCTTTCAGGGGAAAATATGGACATTCAATGAAATAGGGAACTTTCATACTTTCCTGAGGAAAAGACCAGAGCTGAACAGAAAATTAAACCATCAAATACAAGAGTCAAGAGAAGCATAAAAAGGTAAACATAAAACTCCCCATGTTATTCAATAAAATTAAACTGTTTACATCCCTACATGGGAAGATGATACTTATAACTCTTGAGAACTGTATCTCAGGGCAGTTAGAAGGAGTATATATCGTATAGATATAGAAGGTATAGGTATATATTCACTTTGATGTGATGCTATAAAAAAATTAAACGTTGTGGAAAAAAAAATTGTCCTGGGAGAAGAGGAAAGGAATAGGTAGAATAGGTTAAATTATGTCACATAAAGAGGCACAAAAGACCTATTAGAGAAGACATAAAGAAGTAGGAGGTGAGCATTGTTTGAACCTTACTTTCAATTGATTTAGCTCAAAGAGGGAATAATAAACACATACAGTTGGGTATACAAATTACCCTATAGAGAAGTAGAAGGGGAAAGGGGAAAGAAAAGGATGGGGAAGTGATAGAAGGGAAGGCAGATTGATCTGTCTGTTGATCTGTGATGTATGTATTGCTTTTGGTCAGTCAGAAAACCTGTATGTTGGTCTTTATTTCTCTGTTTGTATTTCCTCTGTTGGCATGTGTGATTAAGGAAGATTGTCGACCCCTCAAAAGTTGCTTTCATTTTAGAAAAGCAGAACTAAGAACCCATGTTAGCAAGTCAGAAGTTAGGGTGTTAGGGTGCTTGCTGTTATAGTGAGTCACAGGAAGAAATAACAAAACTATACTAGTGACAGACCTCAGTATCCTCCTCTCAGAACTAGATAAATCTATTCACAAAAAGAAACAAGAAAAATTTAAGGAGAGGAATAGAATTTAGAAAAGTTTGATATGATAGACCTCTGGAGAAAATTGAATGGGGATACAAAGAAATATTTTTTTCTCAGTGGCGAATGTATTTTAAGGCATAAAATTCTCACAATCAAGTGCAGAAAGGTAAGAATATTAAATGCATTCTTTTCAGATCATGATGAAATAAAAAAATTATGTGTAATAAAAGGTTATAGAAAGATAAGCTAATTGGAAACTAGATAATCTAATCCTAAACAATGAATGGGTCAAGCAACAAATAATAGAAACAATCAATAATTTCATCAAAGAAAATATCAATAATGAGACAACATATCAAAATTTGTGGGACATACTCAAAGCATAAATACTTACATGAATGAAATAAAGAGCAGGTCAATGAATTGGGCATGTGAATAAAAAGCTAGAAAAAGATGAAATTAAAAATCCTCAATTAAATACCAAATTAGAAATGCTTAAAACCAAAGGAGAGATTACTAAAATTGAAATCAATAAAACAAATTAATAAATAATACTGAGAGCTAGTTTTATTGAAAAAAAACAATAAAATAGATAAAATTTTGGTTAATTTGATTTTAAAAGCAAGAAAGAAGAAAATCAAATTACCAAGACAAAAATGAAATAGGTGAATGCACCACCATTGAAGAGGAAATTAAAGCAATAATTAGTAGCTATTTTGCCCAACTGTATGCTAATGAATTTGAAAATGGATGAATGTTTACAAAAATATAAATTATCCAGATTAACAGGAAAGGAAGCAAAATACTTAACCCCATTTTAGAAAAAGAAATTGAACAACCCATCAATGAACTCCGTAATAAAAAAAAAAATCTCCATGTCTAGTTGGATTTGCAAGTGAATTCTATCAAACATTTAAAGAAAAATTAATTCCAATACCTTATAAATTATTTGAAAAAGTAAGTAAAGAAGAAGTCCTACCAAATTCCTTTTATAACACATACTGATACCTAAACTAGAAAGAGCAAAAACAGAAAAAGAAAATTATAGACCAATTTTCCTAAAGGATATTAATGCAAAAATTGTAACAAAATATTAGCAAAGAGATTACATCAATTTGTTACAAGAATAATACACTATGACCAGATGGGATTTATACCAAGAATGCAGGACTTGTCCAATATTGGAAAACTATGAGCAAAATTCACAATATAATAACAAAGAAACCAGAAATCATAAGTTATCTCAATAGATGCAGAAAAAGTTTTGACAAAATACAGGACACATTCCTATTAAAAACACTAAAGAGAATAGGAATAAATGAAACCTTCCTTAAAATGATAAGTAGCTTCTATGGAAAACCATCAGTAAGTTTTATATGCAATGGGATAACATTATCACCACTATTTTTTACTATTATACTAGAAATTTTTGCTTTAGCAATAAAAGAAGAAAAAAGAATTGAAGGAATTAGAATAGGAAATGAGAAAACAAAACTATCACTCTTTGCAGAGTGGTATGATGGTATACTCAGAGAATCCTAGGGAATCAATTAAAAAACTATTTGAAAAAATTAACACTTTAAGAAAAGTTGAAGGATATAAAGTACACTCATGTAAATCATCAACATTTCTATGCATTGCCAATAAAGTCCAGCAGCAAGAGATAGAGAAATTCCATTTAAAGTAACTGTAGACAATACAAAATATTTTGCAGTCTATCTGACAAGACAAACTTAGGAACTATGTAAACCCAATTACAAAATAATTTTCATGCAAATAAAGTCAGATCTAAATAATTGGAAAAATATAAATTTCTCATGGGTAGGCCAACATAATGCAACAAAAATGATAATTCTACCTAAATTAATTTACTTATTCAGTGCAATACCAAACTACCAAAATATTTTATAGAGCTAGAGAAATAAAATTCATCTAGGAAAAGGAAAGTATCAAAGGAATCAATGAAAAAATGCAAAGG
The DNA here is from genome assembly GCA_023548195.1 of Bettongia penicillata ogilbyi. Taxonomy (NCBI): domain Eukaryota; kingdom Metazoa; phylum Chordata; class Mammalia; order Diprotodontia; family Potoroidae; genus Bettongia; species Bettongia penicillata. The sequence continues at coordinate 5,393,015 of JAJHZJ010000497.1, forward strand.
AAGGTGGCCTACCCATACCAGATCTAAAGCTATATTGTGAAGTGACAATCATCAAAGCTATTTGGTACTAGCCAAGAAATACTGGTGGTTCAGTGGAATAGATTAGATACACAAGACATAGCAGTCAATTACTATTGACTACTATTTGATAAACCTAAAGACTTTAGCTTCTGGGATAATAACTCACTATATGGCAAAAATTGCTAGGAAAAGTAGAAAACAATATGACAGAAGCAAGGCATTGACCAACATCTTACACCCTCTACCAAGATAAGATCAAAATGGGTACATGATTTATACATAAAGGGTAACACCATAAACAAATTAGGAGAATAAGGAATAGTTTGTCCATCAGATTTATGCAGAAGGGAAGGATTTATGACCAAACAAGAGATAGAGAACATTTTGAAATATAAAGTGGATAATTTTGATTACATTAAATTAAAAAACATTGCACAAACAAAACCGCTGTAATCAAGATTAAAAGGAAAGCAGAAAGCTGGAAAACAATCTTATAGTGAATGTTTCTATTAGAAGCCTCACTTCTAAAATATATAGAGAGCTGAGTCAAATTTATAAGAATACAAGTCATTCCCCAATTGATAAATGGTCAAAGGATATGAACGGACAGTTTTCAAATGAAGAAATTAAAGCTCTCTATAGTCATATGGAAAGATGCTCTAAATCCCTATTGATTAGAGAAATACAAATCACAACAACTCTGAGGTGCCTTATCATACCTATCAGATTGGATTGTATGACAGAAAGGGAAATAAATATTGGGGAAGATTGGAACACTAATGCATTCTTGGTAAGGTTGTGTATTGACCCAAGCATTCTGGAGAACAATTTGGAACTATGATCAAAGAGCAAGCAAACACTGAACACTCTTTACTCCAAGAATATCACTACTAGTTCTATATCCTAAAGAAATCATAAGAAAGGGAAAAGGACCCACATGTACAAAATATTTACAGTAGCTCTTTTTGTGGTTGCAAAGAATGAGAAATTGAGGGGATACCTGAATTGGGGAATGACTTGACAAGTTGTATTATATAAATGTGATGGGATACTTTTGTGCTATAAGAAATGATAAGCAAGTGGATTTCAGGAAAACCTGGAAAGACTTACATGAACTGATGCTGAGTGAAGAGAGCAGAACTGAAAGAACATTGTACATAGATAGCAAAAGTAACATTGTACTATGATTAACTGCTCTTCTCAGGAATATAATGATCAAAGACAATACCAAAAGATTCATGACGGAACATACTATCCACATCCAGAGAAAGAACTGTGGAGTCTGAATGCAGATCAAAGCATACTGTTTGCACTGTTTTTTTTTTTTCTTGCTGTTTTCCCCTTTTGTTCTGATTCTTCTTTCACAATATGATTAATGTGAAAATACGTTTAACATGATTATATCTGTGTATAGCAGATTGCTTGCTCTCTTAGTGAGGGTTGAGGGGAGGGTGGAAAGAAGAAATATTTGGAACTCAAAACGTTATAAAAATAAATTTTGGAAAAAAAGAAAATCATTAATCTTTCATCTGCTAAAATATACAATACAATCCCACTTGGCAAAGGCTGTTTCAGTATATCAGAGAACTAAGTGATTAGAGATTCCAGTATTGCTTATGCCTAAGCAATAGAGTACTGAGCAATGGAATCAGCTCTCTGGAGCAGGTTTCATTCTTTGGCCCAGACAAGGATAGTATTTAATAAATTTTAGTGTCAAGAATGATAAAAATTAGATTGCATTCTATTCTGACAATAGAATTAAGGAGTAAAAACCAAAGGAAGAAGCTCAAAACACATTTTCAGCCTTGTACCTCCAACTCCCATTCTCATAGAATATTCTTAGAGAAAGACTGTCTGAAATTTTCTCCTATTCAGGTTTAGAAAATTACCTAGTTGCTTTTTAGGTCCCTACTGGGTATTTCTTGCTATTGACATTCTAATGTTGCATTTTCTTAGTGTAATTGAACCATGGGAGCACTTTTTACCCCTCTGTGATGAATTCAAAAATTCTCTGGCTTTTCAGGTTACTTGTAGTTTAGTAGAACACTGAACTGGGTTCTCTCACTAATTAGACAACTGAATGATCTTGAACTAGTCATTTCAGTTCTCTGATCCTCCATTTCCTTATTTGTGAAATACGAATAAATATACTTGCACTTATTAATTCATAGCATTGTTGTCAGCCTCAAATGAGACAACGTTTGTGTAGCATGAGTTGACCCTGGTCCCACTCTCTCAGGGTCAGGCATGTAACACATTACTTTCCTTCAGGATTCTCAGGTACCTTGTAAGGGTTACGGTGTGTCTCTTTTCTATCATCAGTTAGGGTACTCATTCACTGGGGACTTATCCCTCCAGAATACTAGGGACATAAAGACTAGTGCCCAAGTTCTATTTAATCCACTTATCATTGGATAGCATTTACAAAATAATATTTACTTTAAAGTAAATATTTAGAACATTTAGGAAGAATAAATAGACAAAGGTCTTCCCCAGCACCTCAGAGGCATGTAGTCCACCCCCTATGCCACCCCATTCTGAGGGAGAGGGGAGTTAGGCTCACAGTTTAGCTCAATTCCTACGCAACTTGCTCCCATCAGGTTTTGCCCAAAACTACAATCACCGCCAGCTTCTAATGAGCTGGAGAACTAGGATCCTTGATTTTTAGGGTCATGTTCAACATCCAGTCTGGATTTCTGGATTCCCAGATCCCCAGGACTCAAGCTCCTTGACCAGATCCGAGCATCTTGTCACCTATTCCTAGCACCTAAAACTGAAAAAAAAAAAATGAATGAAAAGGGCAATGACATGTTGATTAGGTGAAATAAGACCTTAAAATCTTTCTTCCTTATTACATGATGTGAGTGAAAGACTTACCTTCTAGATCAGAAACAATTGTTACCAAAACCATGTCAAGTGGTGAAGCTTTTTAAAAGTATGGACCTTTCTAACTACTCAAACAAGGACAAAAGGCTACTCCTGGCCATGTGGTAGATTATACTAACCAGGTATGTGTCAGTTGTCCTGTCTCCCAGAAGCAGCTCCCTGTTGTCTTCTAGATGATTGATGTTTTCTGTATACATTCCTGGCAAATGCAAAGGAGTCAGTTGTAACCATAGAGAGCTATGGTAATACATATATTCCAAGGATAGCTTTTGTTATTAAGGGTTGCAGCAGGAAGTACACTGGATATTGAGTCAGAGTATGCAGGTTCAAATTTTGGTTTTTCCTCTTGCTGTTAATGTTAGACTCAGAGATGGGAAAACATTCATTCTTCAAACACTAGTTGCATGACATTGGGCAAGTAACTTAGACTCTGAGCTCTAGTTTTCTCACCTGGAAAAATGGTAATGATAGTATAATGTGCTGCACAGATCTCTTGTGAGGATAAAATAATATAATTCACAAAAGTCCATTGCAGACCTTAAAGGGCTAGATGAAGGTCAGCAGTCATTAATTGTCTTAATTATTTTCAAAAAATTTTTCATTTAACCTCTGTGAACTTCATTTATCTCATCTACAAAATGAGATTCTTGGACTAAATGGTTTCTGGGATTCCTTCCAGCTCTCTTCAATTCAATTCAATTTAGCAAACATTTATTAAGCAACTGTTATGTGCTAAGTACTTTGCTAAGCTCTGAATATACAAAGCAACAAAATTTTTTTTAAAAAACATTGCTATTAAAGACAGAAAATAGTAAAATCATGGATAAGTTCAAGATCAAATTGACTTTAGGTTTAAAGCCAGTTCAAATATCAATCGTTGTCAGATACTGACATGGGAGGGTTTCAAAGTAGGTAGCCACATTTGCTGACTATCCTTGTGTTTGAAGTCTGGGTGCATGGACCATAAAATCCAAAAAACCCCAACTCAACTGGTGGTTACACAGACTCACTCCAGGCAAAGGACTTAGAAGCAAAAAATAGATTCTGGAATATTGAAGAGGTATTAAAAAACTTAAACTTAAATACAGGAACTTTAGGTAAATAATTTCATTGGGAAAAGTACAGTTTCAACAACTCCAGTCCTTATTGCAAACATCAGAAACCATGAAGGACTAAATCCTATCATTCGTTCCTTGTCAACCACCAAATGTAATTCTACAAGAATTTTTAAATGCCTACTAAGTGCTAGGTGCTGGAGATTAAAAAACAAGAATAAAACTTTCTACACCTGATTTCTGTTCCCTCTAACCCCCAGTTCCCTCATTGTAACTTCCAACCCTCTGGCCTCTCCCTCTGATTGGATAGTTTTTCCAAGACCATTCATTTAAGATGAGTGCCCAGGCCAGTCACATCTCATTCTTCTCCAGGACATATTCCTGATTTCTTCAGCCACACACCCATCCTGGATATACTGTTTTTTCTTCCTATCCATTTTCCTTTTGTGTATTGCCTTTCCCCACTAGAATATAAGTCCTTGAGATCAGGGACGTCTTTCTTTTTTTGTATTTGTAAATCCAGCACATAACACAGTGCTTGTCACAAAATAAGTGCTTAACAAATGCTCATTTACTAAATGACTGACTCTCTGACTTCATAAAAGTTTGAAAATGGAAAACTACATTGGTAGTGTTGTTAAAGGTCTCTACTTAAGGTCAGACATTTTGGCATCATGCAGCCTTAGTGCACATCAGTCTTGCTACTCTAATTCCAAAAGAGATATGTCTCTTAAAATGAGACTAATAAAATTTTTATGTAATCTACCATGTAACTGCTTTCTTTCAACTTGCTCTTTTGCTATACAGAATGAGCCAAGCATCCTTTGTCATAATTCACGTGGCTTTTTTTAATGAGAATAACAACCAAAATAACTTCCTTTTTTTATTCACAGTTTTGTCCCTGCAGAACATGTCAGTCAGGAGAAAGAAGGAAATTGACTTTAGAATACTAGAAATTCTGATTTGAGACTACCATTCCCTACTGTTCTATCTTCTTTGTACCAACATGTTTTTTATAGATGGTTTTCTTTAAGTGAAAATGACCAAAGACTCTCTGCTAGGAGCATATGTAACATTTATCAACAATCTGTCATACATGTGGTTTCAGTTTATATCACCAGTATGGTATCTCAGGAGAATTTCTTTGACAATTTTCTTTGCTGATGTGAGTCTATAATTGCTAAGTGTGACCAAAGTGTAGTTACTGTGGCTGAAAAATGGTTTAGAAGTAATTTCTTTGAAATTTCAGATATTTTCAAAGAAAAAGATTAAAACTGTTTTCTTTTTTGGACAAATGTTTCACATCTGGTAAAAATTCTTCTGCATAGTTTTTTTTTTTTTAAATTGGAAGACCTCTCATCCCTTTGTTGTTTACTTGAATGAAAAATAAAATTAATGTAATTACTACTGCTGCTGCTACTACTACTACTTTACTACTACCACTACTACTACTACTACTACTACTACTACTACTACTACTACTACTACTACTACTACTACTACTACTGTTACTACTTTACTAATACCACTACTACTACTACTACTACTGTTACTACTTTACTAATACCACCATAATAATACTAGAAATATTAGAGGCAGCTAGATTGTGCAGTGGATAGACCTCTGGACCTGGAGTTAGGAAGACCTTAGTTCAAATCAAACCTGAGACCCATATTAGCTATGTGATCCTGGGCAGGTCACTTAACCTTTGTCTCAGTTTTCTGATCTGTAAATTGGGGTTAATGTAAGGTTCAAATAAGATAATAATTGTAAACTGCTTTGCAGACCTTAAAACTCTATACAAATGCTGTTATTTTAGTAATAGTAAAAATAAAGCATTGTTAACATATGATCTTGTTGGTCAGTTTGAACATCTAATAGTTTCAGTTTTTAAAAATTCATTAAGCTTATTATCATGCTATCAAAAATATCCTGTGAGTTTGTCTGAATTTTTTTTTACTTTTAAATTGTGTTGGCATTGGAAAAGCTTCTTGCATAAATCAATATTGTACAGGAAACATTTCTGGTCTACTCCCACTGTTATTCTCTCCTGAAATTATTTTACATATACTGTCTATATCATACCCTCCTAGTTATAATGTACATTTCTTGAGAGTTGGGACAGCTTGATTTTACTTTTTGTGCTTTCTAAGCATCTGAAAAATGATTTCATTAATGTAGGGATTTCCTGTTGAAGAATCCCCTCTTTTCATACAGACCGATTCTGCTATTCTTTACAGTCTTACAAAGTAGCATGGAGTATTGAGAGGTCAGTCGACTTGTCCAAAGTCACACAGTTAGTATGTGACAGAGGTATGACTGGAAGCTAGGTCTTCCTGATTGATGAGGCATTGGATAGCCCACTATAGGACAGTTTCTTCCATACTTTACATTTAGTTCTCCAGCTCTCCTTCTCCTGCCCTGAAACCATAATTAAATCAATACTGCCATTACTAGTAGAGTTGTTGCTGAGTGTCTTTTTCTTCCAGTTTATTTATTTTTTTGATTAAAGGGACCATCCTTTGAGTAACTACTAAAAGAAGCCTACTCATTGAATAGGTGTATCTCCCTCAAAGTGAGAATCTGATAAGACCTTACCTTAAATGACCAAGATCTCCCATTGTATCCTGGGCCATCTCCAGTCATCCTGATGAATATTTGGCCACTGGACCTAGATGGCTCAGGAGGAGAAAGTGAGTCTAGTAAGCTTGCACAGCCCTCCCTCACTCAAATCAAATCAAAGTCAACTGCAAGTCATGTCATCATCTTGATGTCATGGTCTTCTTCAAGAATGAAGGACAAATACAACAAAAACAACCTGCTAGAGGAGCTGTTGGTCTACTCCCCAAAGATTCCCTTTTCAAAACTTCAACTTTTCAAATAAAATACATCTCCCGGGCCACCCCTCTCCAATATGTATTGTCTCACTCATTTGAATAGAACCTTCTTAAGGGGAGGGACTACAGTAACTTAGTCTAGTACTTAGCACACTGTGAGCAGTGGTTGACAGAGGGGATAAAGTGCTGAATCTAAAATCAGGAAGAGTGAGCTCAAATCTAGCCCCAAGACACTTATTAATTGTGTGACCCTGAACAACTTATTTACTTTCTGTCTTCCTCAGTTTCCCCATCTGTAATATGGGGATGATAAGAGCACTCAAGATTATTGTAAGGATAAAAGGAGAAAATTTTTCTAAAGCATTTTGCGGACCTTAATGCACAATATAATGGTCACTATTGTTATGATTGTTGTTGGGAGAACAGTTAGGTGGTACGGTGGCTAGAGTGCCAGGTCAGGAGTCAGAAAGACTGAGTTAAACCTGTTTAACCAGACATGCTAGTTGTGTGACCCTGGACAAGTCACTTAACCCTGTTTACTTCAGGTTCCTCAAGTGTAAAATAAATTAGAGAAGAAAATGGCAAGGTACTGCAGTATCTTTTTACTTAATTCCTCTCTCAGAGGGAAACTTAGATTATGGCATTTAGCATATCCATTATGCCATGTGACACTGTTGAACAGTGTACTGAGTTCATAATGTTTCACCTGTCCTTTCCACTGCTGAATATATGCCCTAAGGAAGATAAAAAAATCAGTCAATAAACGTTTATTAAATACCAATTATTGGCATCTTATCAGAATGCCAAAAAAAAGAAAGAAAAAGGCAAAAAAAAAAAAAGCCCTGCTCTCAAGCAGCTCACAGTCTAACATGCAAATAAATAACAAGTTATATCCAGGATGAATTGAAAATAATCAACAGAGATATGGCCCTACAATTAAAGAGGATTGGGAAAGGCTTCCTGTAGAAGACAGAATTTTAGCTGAAACTTGAAGGGAGCCACAGAAACCAGCAGGTAGAGATGAGGAGAGAGAGCCTTCCTGAATTGGGGACAGCCAGAGAATACTAAGAGTCAGGAGATGGAATGTCTTGTTCAGGGAGGCTGTGTCACTGGATTGGAGAATACTGGGGAGGGGCAAGGTATTAAAAAGTACCAAATTACCAATATCATTAAGAATGGTTTTGCGGGGCAGATTATGAAAGATTTTCAGTTCCAAAGATAGAAGGATTTTATATTTGATCCTAGAGGTGACAAGGAGCCAGTGGAGTGTATTGAGTAGGGAGAAGTGGCACAGTCATACCTGAGCTTTATGAAGATCACTGAAAACTAAGCAAATGGATTGAAGTGGAGATTTGAAAAAGGTAGATCAACCAGCAGGATATTGCACTAATCCAGATGTGAATTGATAAGGGACTCCTCCAAGTTGGTGACAGTGTGAGTGGAGGAAAGTGGATATATGTGAGAGATGTTATGACAGACCTTTGTAACAAATTCTATATGATGTGTGACAGAAAACAAGGAATCAAGGATGATACATAGGTTTAAAGATTGTGTGACTGGGAAGATGGCGATGCCCTTAACAATAATAGGGAAATTAAGAAGAAGGGAGACCTTGGAGGGGGGATAATAAGTTTTGGAAATTTTTATTTTAAGATATGCATAAGACATCCAGTTTTAAATGTTTTAAAGGCAGTTGGAGAAGCAGGATGAGTAGAAAATCATTCACCTAGAAATGATAATTAAATCCATGGGAACTGATGAGGTTATCAAGTGAAATAATGTAGAGGGAAAAGGGAAGAGGTCCCAAGACAGAGATCTGTGGAATACCTACTATTAGTTGGCATGACCTAGATGAAGATCTAGAAAATCTGACTGAGAAGAAACAGTAAGATAGGTAAGAGGAGAAGTAGGAGAGAGTAGTGTCATAAACACCTAGAGATAAAAGATGGTCAAGATGAGAGGGGGATCACCAGTGTTAAAGGTTGCAGAAACGTTAACAAGGATCAAGAGTAAAGTAAAGGCCATTAGACTTGACAGTTAAAAGATCATTAGGAACTTTAGTGAGATAAGTTTCAGTTGAATGATGAAATCAGAAACCAGACTGTAGAAATTTAAAAAAAGAGAGTCAGAGGAAAGGAAATGGAGGCGCTTACTGTGGACAGTGTTCTTAAGGAAGTTAGCTACACACAGGGGAGGAAAGATAGTTTTAGGTAGTGATGTTGGATGGATCAAATGAAGTTTTTTCAAAAATGAGAGAGACATGTATATGTTTGTAGGCATTAAGGAAATAACCAGTAGATAGAGAAAGATTAGCTATAAGTAAGTGAGAGGACATAACAGAGAGGGCAATCTGTTGAAGAATAAAGGTTCAATGTGTATCAGAATATTTGTAGCAGGACTTCATACTAAGGAACTGGAAACTCATTGCTTGAGTGAAAAAACTCCAGCTTGTAGATATTATAGGGCATTACTATGCATCAAGAAATGACAAATATGAAGGATTCAGGAAAACACATCAATATTTATGTGAAATGATATTGAGGAAAATAAACCATAAACCAAACTAAGAGAATATTATACAAAATGACTTCAATAATATAAATGAAAATATCACTAAGAGAAAGGTGAATTCTGAGTAATACAAAATTCAATGACATTACTAAGGATGATACAATGAAATATATTTCCTAACTCACTGTAGAGATATTGGAGACTATGAGGACAGAAAGCTGAATAAATTTTTAGACATACTCAGTTTGTTTAATTCTTTTTTCTGTCACATATAAATGACCAATCAAGAGGAGTTGAAATGGAAAATGATTGCTATGCAAAAAGTAAAAATACCAACAGAAAATTTTAAAAATAAAAAAAAAATGTCTGTTGAATTGAATTAAATTTAATAAAATCTGGGCACCTAGTAAAGTGGTGTGGTAAAGTGCTAGACCTGGAATAAGGAAGACAGATTCAGACTCTCACTATGTTACCCTGAACAAGTAACTTGATCTCTTTATGCCTCATTTTCCTCATTAGTAAAATAGAGATAATAATATCACCTACCTTACAGGGTTGTTGTGATTTTCAAATAAGATATTTATGAAGTGATTTGCACACTTTAAAGTACTATATACATATTAGTTATTATTATTAATGTATTGCTAACAATCAAAATTGAATTCATCCCACAAGGCATGTAGAAATTTTGTGAAGAAATCTTATGTAGTTCCAGCAGAGCAAAATCTTAATTTTTATGAATAGTTCCAAGTTTCCTTATATTAAACCTGATGTATTTGCCAAGATCTAATGTCTTAAACAAAATAGAGCTTTCCAGAATACATAATAAAAGTAGAATCAAGGGTAAAAGAGTTTGGCTTAACTGAAGAGGCAACAATAGATAATTTATTACTTCTTACATATGTCTGAATAAATCTTAAAGATGAGGTTTATATTTTTTATGGAAACTCACTCACAGTATTAAACAAATGCCAAAAAGGTTCAGGTTGGCTTTATACGGACCATGACAGTGTCAAAACTTAAATGTGTGTGTATGTGTGTGTGTGTGTGTGTGTATGTGTATAGGCAATCATTTGCCATAGTTGTCATGGTGACAACTCATAGTGACAATGGCGTGGAATAGTGCTGATAGGTTAACAAGTTGAATAGATTAGCCAAAATGAATCATATCTAACAGTTCTTTTGACTTTACTGATATATGGGTAGCTTCTAAATCATGAGCTCTTTTCTTGACCTTGAACTTTTTTTTAATCAATGAGTTCTGTGTTTATATGTAATTTACTAAATATATATCCACCAGTGAACCCAACTATACATGTTACCACATATGCTATATTCTATATCAGTAGTCTTGTACTTCTCTATTGGAAAGAGAGGAGTGTGTCTTAGCTTCCATTTTCCAGAAACAAGATTGTTTCCTGTGATTTCCTTTTAGTGTAATTTGTATTTACATCATTGTCATCATTGTATCTGTTACTGTCTTGGTTTTCATGTCTCTAGTCTCAGACTCTTCAAATCTGCTCAAGTTTTTCTGAGCTCCTCATATATGTCATTTATCACACAGAAAGAATGATTCTATTCTATTCATATACCACACTTGATTCAGTCATTCCCTGATTGATGACGATTTCATTTCCAGGTTTCTGCTACCACAAAGAGTATTTTGCTATATATGAAGCCTTTCCTTCTGACAACTGACATTCTTCACATATGCACTTAGTCAATGGATCAATAAGTATTTATTAAGTGTCTAGCGTATCATATACAGATGATAAGACAATAATAAAACAGCCCCTGTTCTGTAGAGTCTTACAAAATTCTATTGGGTCAACTGATAGGAACAATTAAATGTCTTTTTTCATATAATTTTTCATTGTTTTTCAAAATTACTCGATAAGTTAACAGATACCTTGGTATCATACAAATATTTTGTATTTTTCTCTATCTTTTATTTTTCTACAAATTTATAGATTTTATAGATTATATAATCTATAGGCTTTATAGAGTATATGTCAACAATCAAGCATGCTTTTTGTATAAATAGCTAGAACTTATTTGCTCATGGTTTCAGTAGTATCTTAGATGACCGGTGAAGACAATGAAAGTATAATGGTATAACAATAATAAAGAAGAATCATAATATTAACAGCCGGAAAAAAAATCTTATAGTTCAACTAGCCCAACCTCCTCATTCAATAGAGAAATTGATCAAAGCTTATGCTCAACAAAATATCATTAAAAAAGCAAGACTTTCAGAACAGCATCATCATTGGCAAGATGGAATGCAAGTGGAAGAGTATTCTAGTTAAAGTACTGTCTGCCAAGGCTTTGCATTCATGGACTTAGCAAATGTATGCGCCAGGTTATAGACATCACTAATTCAGTGAACTGAAGTGAATTTATACTTAATATGTTTCGAATAAGGCTGACTTTTTAAAAGTTAAAATATTCTAGATCTTTAATTCGGCTCAAAACCCTTGACCAGAAGGAAATTAAACAAGGTTGATGCTCTTTGGCCTTCATAAAGAAAGGCTAGTTCCATGGATTCAGCTAAATGGATTCTTTGAGCACTTCCTATCAAATTGAAATTGATTCAATTTTTTTTTCTCTTTAAGTCTCTACATATTTTCAGCATACTCGTTATGTTCTGGACATGTTCTCTAATGCCAAAAAAAAAATATGATTCTGTCTTTTTCTGTCTTCTATAGACATAGTCTGACTAGTTGATTCTTTGCTCCTAATGTCAGAGATAAGCTTGAGCAACCTCTCTTGTACTTCCTACCAAAAAAGCCAAAACAACCAAAACCAAACAAATAAAAGATCTTAGTCCTTGACAGGCCTCATTAACTGCCCTGGTGTTAAGAGGGAATGAATGTGTCTCACATGTCAACTGTGAAAATAATCAAAGTTTGGCTGAACCCAAGGGTGTGGAGTTTGAGAGTGTTTTCTTTCAGAACTATTAATGATTCCGCTTCTTCTTTCTTCAATGACATTAAAACCATTGTTCCAGAGATTCTTGTGACTTTCACTTTAGTAGAACAATGGATCACAGATTTATCACTGAAAAAGATCTTAGAAGTCATCTAATTTAATCATCTTTTTTTATACATCAACAAATTGAAAGCTAAGTAGATTAAATGATTATCCTAGGTTAAAAAAGTAGTAAATAGTAGAGCTTCGATTCAAATTCATGTCCTTTAAATTGGTTTCTGTCTACTTAATTGTCTATCTCCTACTTTTCCTGCCATTGAATATTTTGCATTCAACCTTAAGCTTTTCTTGTGTGAATTAAAGTGTATCTAAAGAAAGGCTCATTGCTTTCTCTATTGTAATTCTATATCCATATGACTCCTTTGAGAAAGCAATCAATTCCCCCAATTACTTGACAGATTAGGATAGACAGATAAACATCATCCTTCCATCCTTGAAAAAAATAGATGATCTAGACATATCTTTGTTTAAGTTATTGTCACAGATACAAAGATGGAAATTTATAGTCCTTCCTCTTCAGTAACATACAGTGTTCAAGCATTTTTTAGTTTCTTCAACATGCTCAAAGATGAACGTAGTGGCCTTGGAATAAACCTGCCAATTTCCTGTCTTTGTTATTATATCACCATGTTAGTACTTGTTACCCTTCTATTCCTTCAGTGCTGATGATATCATTGTGATCATAGCCAAGTGGCAATGTTTGAACTGTTCTCCCAAAACTTTATTTTTCGGATTAAATTTTAAAATTTCTTGACACTTGCAAATCATAGGATTTCTAGGATGTAAAGGACCTTAGATATCATCTAGTCCAATCGGAACCTAAGTAGTATCTCTCTCCTCTGTAACAAAAAGTTCTTAACCTGGGGTCTGTGGAGTTGTTTTTTGTTTTTTTTTAAATTTGTAACTATTTCAATATAACCTGTTTCCATTGCAATCCCATTTTATATTATGATTATAATATATAATATTATATGTTGTATCATATTGTATTATGTTAATATATTGTATTGTATTTTATATTATATTATATTGCATTTTATTATATTATGTTAAAAAAATATTCTGAGAAAGGGTTAATAGACTTCACCAAATGGCCAAAGATGTCTATGAAAAGAAGAAAAAGGAGGAGGAAGACAAGGAGGAAGAGGAGGATGAAGATATGAAGAATAAGAAGAATCATCTCCTGTTTCACTATTGTCTACATGTGGCCAAGCAGCCTCTCTGGTTAGGAGGCATTCACTAACTAACCCACAACGTTCCTGAACAATCCAATCCCCTCTTGAACAGCTCTAATTCTTTTAAAAATTTTCCTCATCTTAACCCTCATACATTAATGCAGAGATAACTCTTAAGCGAAGAGGAACTTTCCAAACGACTCAATACAACTGAAATCAAGTGCAGAAGAGCTTAGTTTAAGGTGATGAGCAAACAATACATGATTTACCACCTTGTATAGATGGAAAAAGAACCTGAGTCAGATGAAACTTCTCTGACCTATAAATGGACTGCTCTCCACACAATCTTTTGGCTTATTGACTTTCCAAACCTCAAACAAATAGGACTTCAGGGTGGAGAGAAGCTGTTTTCCATGGTGGTGTTGTACAATACCTTTATTTTAGCCTCCACTTAATCAAGGAAGTGAATCAAAACTTGATTTGTGGTAGGGACATTAAACTGTTTATGCACATGATGGATGGAATGAAAGTTTAGAAATACCTGTGTTTCCTCAGAGAGTGTTCCCTTAGGAATCTTCAACCAGTCACAACGTCCAGAGAGGATGAAGAACTATTGTTTTCTGTTTCTCCTGCATTTCAGATCAATTCCTATTCATGGTTAATGTTTTCCCCCCTTCTCAAAATATAAATAGTTGTCCTGGACGTTGATGTAAGAAAAAAATCTTTGACACATTAGAGGCCTATATTTCTTTCAAATAAGATTGCAACATGCTTTTAGCCCTCGAAAAGAATGCCTAATAATGCTATTAAATATCTTTCCCAGAAGCATGAAACTATGGTGCTTTGTCACTTGTAAAATAAGAATGCGGCCTGTGTTCATAGATAAACAGCCTGCCTGGAAGGCATTTTGATGCATTACCTAAAGCAAAACTGACCTTTTCAGCTTACTAATAAGTTCTCTTGCCTTTTTTTTTTTCCTTAGTAAAGACTTGATTTCATGGTATGATATCTTCTTGGCTCCTGGGATCACTTTTTAAAATTGTTCCAGGCAACTAGGTCACCTAAGGTGTGCCCAGTTTATTGAATTTGGTTGAGAAATTTATTACTAATGTTCCAAATTAAAACACATTCAGAATTAGTATTGAATGACCATGCAGTCATAGGAAAATTTAGAGTCAGGTGAAATTGAATGACCATTTATCTGGGGATGCTATAAAAGGTTCATTTTTCCCCCACAACCAGCTGACTTAGGGTGATCTAAGTTCTCTTCTAACTCTATGATGATTAGGGCCATTTGTTTCAGAGGAGAGAAGATATGTTCTCATTTCATTCCTGGTAACATAGTAGGTATGCAATACAGACTCGTTGGTTGACTGCTTATAAACATAATATTCTCAGAAAGCTAATGGGCACCAGTAAGGTTTAGTTCATGACTGGGCCTTCAAAAGAGACCTTTGCCCTCAAATGATTAATACTTCTCTCCATGGATAGAACAAGAATAACTAGTTCAAACTGGTAGTTATCCAATCTTATAATAGGAACATCATAACAAAACTAGAAATATGGTTACAACAACTTTATTAGTGATGAAATGGAGCTGCTCACTTGGGCGAGGGAAGATGGGCAGGGAGGGGAAGCAACAATTGTATACAATACAGTATGCTTCCATCCTGTAATGCCAGGGAATAATGAATCTGAGTATTCTCATTAGCCAAGAGTCAGCAAATATATTCTGCCATAAATTACCAATTTTAAGGTGATTTATTGTATAAAAAAAGGCACTCAGTTTTATAATGTTACTAAGTATAATTTCATTCTCATTAGATAATGCAAAAGGAATTTCAAGATTAGTTAGGATTCATGTAAAATACACAGAAGGTTGGGTTGAATCTATCCTAACCCCATGACATATCTGAGAAATATTGTCCTCCCCTATACCCTACCTTTATCTGTTTATTCACTTCTCATTTGTCTCTTTCACATAAAAGTACTAAGATGAAAAACAAATTCTGTCTGTTTGACCCTTCTTGAGGGTTAGAGTCTTGATGAATGCCAGCTATTGTAAATGAGAGTTTCCTTTAGCATTAATTATATTTATTTTTATTTATTACTCTGAAAACTCTTCTGATAGCCCATAGTTGCATGAAGATTGGTATACAGTTCGTTTAAGCTGGAAAAGCTTCAGGACCTATTGATAGTTATCTGGGGACCAGCTTAATTAGGAAATAGTGATGATCACTGAAGTTGATCAGTATGAGATTATTATTATTTTAGCAACATGAACTCTTGAACGCCATTTGATAAGGTATGTCGTAGTCATGATCTGTGTCGGTGAAAGGAGTGCTCCCTCAAACCCTTTCAACTACCTGTAAAAAAATAACTCTAAACAAATTCTAGAGCAGTGGAATCCACAAAATGACAGAGTGAAACAAATTTCTAGTGCAATACATCCTAGAAAGTTGACAAAAAAGGTCTGTTGCATCAGTCTGAGAGAGAAATGCAGACAGGGAACCCAGCAAACTGGAGCAAGCCTCAGGTCACTGAATCACTGGCAGCTGTGGTGGTTTTATGACTTCTCAACTCAGAAATGCCAAAGAAAATTTAAAAGGTCAATAGGAAAGTTCTGTCAGACCTGGGTGAGAGAGGAGTATGGTCTGGCCCAGCCCCAGAGTGGCAGCAGGAATGGTACTGGCAGTGGCTGCTTCTGGCGCTCTCTGCCCACAGATGGTGGAGGAAATCAAGTTGCTGATCAGAGGAGGGATTGCAGGGATCTCTTTGTTGGTGCTGAGGCAGGATTATCTTGCTTTGCCTGTGCCTCAATCTGGGTAGCAGTGTTGGGTGGTGGTCCTGGGGTGAGGAGAACTATTAGTTTGATGGAGCTTGTGACAGTGGTGAAAAGGGAATCATCCTCACAGTTCCAAGGCAGAAAAGAGTGCTTGGGATCACTCACAGAGCAGATCACAGATCAGGAGAAGAGTAAATACAACCTTGTTTGATCATACAACCTGGGAAGAACTGAAAACTTTCAAGTTCCCTAGAAATATCTCTGAAAACAGCTGCATAAAATCCCTGAAGCTTGGGACAGTACATGATCCACACTGGAAGCTGAGTCCTACCTTAACAAATAGCTAAAAAAGTCAAGTTATTGGCTGGAAAAATGAGCAAACAGTGGAAAAAATATCAGAAGGAAGTTCAAAATATGCAACCAGAAGAAGACAACAAAGTCAAAACTCCTTCATCCAAGGTCTCCAAGATAAATATGCATTGTTCTTGGGCTATGCAAGAGCTCAAAAGGGATTTTGAAAACCAAGTAAGAAGAGTAAAGGAAAAATTGGGAAGAGAAATCCATGATGCAAGAGAATTATGAAAAACAAGTCAACAGCTTGCTAAATGAAATTTTAAAAAATACTGAAGAAAATATCATCTTAAAAAACGGACTAACCCAAATGACAAAAGAGGTCCCAAAAGTCACTGAGGAGAAGAATGCCTTAAAAAGCAGAATCTGCCAAATGGCAAAGGAGAACCAAAAGCTTACTGAAGAAAATAATTCCTTAAAAATTAGAATGGTGCAAATTGGAAGCTAATAACTCTATGAGAAATCAAGAAATTATAAAACAAAACCAAAAGAATGAAAAAAAATAGAAGACAGTATGAAATATTTCATTGGAAAAATAACTCACATGGAAAATAGATCCAGGAGAGATTATTTAAAATTTATTGAACTGCCTGAAAGCCATAAAAAAAGCAAACAAACAAAGCCTAGACATCATCTTTAAAGAAATTATCCAGGAAAACTGCCCTGATATTCTAGAACTAGAGGGTAAAATAAATATTGAAGTAATCCAGTAATCACCTCCTGAAAGAGATGCAAAAAGAAAAATTTCTAGGAATATTGTAGCCAAATTCCAGAGTTCCCAAGTCAAGGAGAAAATATTACAAGCTGCCAGAAACAATTTGAGTATTGTGGAAATACAATCAAGATAACACAAGATCTAGCAGCTTTTACATTAAGGAATTGAAGGGCTTGGAATATGATATTCCAGAAGTCAAAGGAACTAGGATTAAAACCAAGAAACACTTACCCAGAAAAATTGAGTATAGTACTTCAGAGGGAAAAAATGGCCATTCAATGAAATAGAGGAGTTTCAAGCATTTTTGATGAAAAGACCAGAGTTGAATAGAAAATCTGACTTTCAAGCACAAGAATCAAGAGAAGCATGAAAAGGTAAACAGGAAAGAGAAATCATAAGGGACTTTCTAAAATTGAACTGTTTACATTCCTACATGAAAAGATAATATTTGCAACTCTTGAGACTTTTCTCTTTAATTGGGTGGTTGGAGTGATTATATACATATTGACTGAGGGCACAGGGTGAGTTGAATAGGAAGGGATGACATCTAAAAAAATAAAATTAAGGGGTGAGAGGAATATATTGGGAGGAGAAAGGGAGAAATGGAATAGTGCAAATTATCTCTCATAAAAAAGGCAAGAAAAAGTTTATTCAGTGGAGGGGAAAAGGGGGGAGGTGAGAGGGAAAAAGTGAAACTTACTCTCATTACATTTGCCTTAAGGAGGGAATAATATTCACACTCAATTTGGTATGAAAATCTATCTTACACTACAGCAAAGTAAGGGAGAAGGGGATAAGTGGTCTGTACAAGGGGGATTAATAGAAAGGAGGGCAAATGGGAAGAGGTAGTAATTAGAAGTAAACACTTTTGAGGAAGGACAAGGGAAAAAGAGATTAGAATTAATTGGGGACAGGATAGGATGGAAGGAAACATAATTAGTCGTTCACAACATGACTATCATGGAAGTCTTCTGAATAACTACACATGTATAACCTATATCAAGTTGCTTGCCTTCACAGTGGGGATGTGTGGGGAGGGAGGGAGGGAGAGAAGTTGAAACTCAAAGATTTAGGAACAAATGTTGAGAATTGCTTCTGCATGCAAGTGGGATATAAGAAATATAGGTAATGGGGTATAGAAATCTATCTTGTGCTGCAAGAAAGGAGAGAAGATGGGGATGGGGGAAGGGAGGGGTGTGATAGAAGAGAGGGCAGATTGGGGGAAGGGGTAATCAGAATGCATGACATCTTGGGGTGGGAGGAGGAGAGAGATGGAAAGAAAATTTGGAACTCAAAATCTTGTGGAAACGAATGTTGTAAACTAAAAATAAATACATTTTTAAAAAGAATGGAAAAAAGAAAAAAAATGAAACATCTCTGAGTTTTAAAAATTGCATTTACCACAGCAAATTTATTTGCATCTTTTTGTATCACAGATTTTAAATCTCTCTCTTAGAATTTTTCCAATTCTTCTTCTTTAGGTTATTTTTTCCTTACACTAGAGGCATGTTTATGCAATAGAATTTTGTTTCATTTCACTGGGTCAGAGTTGACACATAAGAGTGTTTAGGCAAAACCCAGTAAAAGAGGAGAAATACTGAAACTTGGGAAAGAGGCAAGTTCCATGCCTGACCATGTTGACTGGAAAGTCAGCATAAACTAAAAGACAGACTGGATTGGAAGTGGATTATCAATATAGCATAAGATCCAAGGAGCAGAGATCAAAGGGAAGAATTTTGGAGGAGGAATTCAGAATGAGTGGTCAGTGTTAGGCTTCAAATCCATTATATAGGAATGCCAAAGGTTAACTCAACATGATATCTCAAGGTTTTGGGAATGTTTTTTCAGTCACTCATGTCTCCTGCCCTATCTAGATGTGAAGTGTCATCATGGTAATGGACAGGGTTCACCTGGTGTCTCCTACAATCAGTATCCTTGCATACATATTGGGCTATGGACTCAATAAGGGTTGTGACACAGAGAAGTTCTTGGATTCACTTGAACTAAAATTAAAAGACACAAAAATGAAGCAATCCATCTGTAAGAGTAATTAATATAATAAATTCAAGTCTTACAAACTGTATTCAAATCCTGGCTTTGCCACTTACTAGCTGCATGACTTTGGACAAATTATTTAATTCTCATTTTCCTCACATGTAAAATTAGGGGGTTGAATTAGGAAGTCCAAGATCCTTCCTAGCTCTAAATTTTTACTCCTTTGACCTTGTCCTATTTCAACTGCTTAAGAGAATCTAAAGTTAGAAGGGACTTTCAAGTTGCCTTGAGCATAGAAAGACAAAAATTTTTGGCTGAATTAAACGGAAACTTTTCCAACGATGATCAGATTGCTCTCGTAGCTAAGCTCTATCAAAGTTGAGCCTAAATAAGGAAGAAGAATGGTGATCATAAGGAGAAAAAATAATGGAGAAAGATACAGTGAAGAGGATATACTGACTAGAAGTCTTTATTAGCTCTATAATTATGGGCAAGTCACTTCTGCTGAACTTCACTTCCTCAGATGTAGAATGGAAGTGATAATACACTGCATCCCTTACAAGCCTATTTGGAGGAAAGCGTTTTACAAATCTTACGTTACTACATAAATATAAAGTAGTGGTAGTAAGGCAATAATGGAAACAGCAATAACAGCAATCCTTTACGCTCAAGCACGTAAGGTTCAAATACATCAAAACTACTGGAAATAAAAAGAAGGTTTTGAACCAAGTGGGGCCTCATCACAGCAATGGTATAGGGGAACAGAGGGAGGGAATAAACACTGAATTTATATAACACCTACTACATGCCAGGCACTGTGCTAGAAGCACTACAAATCTTATCTCATTTGATCCTCACAACTCTGGGAGGTATTTGCTCTCATTATTATTCCCATTTTACTGAAGATACTGAGGCAGACAGAGGTTGTGAATTGCCAGAAGTAGCACAATTAGAAAGTATCTAAAGCCAAATCTGAACTCAGGTCTTCTTGATTCTAGGTCAAGAATGTAGTATAAGAATGGTTTATTTTGAACTTCATACAAGAGACATAGCTATACAACCAAAGCTCAAAAATGTATTTATAACAAATAGACTTCAACTATAATACTACTTGCTGCACTTGTTGCTTAGGTAATTTTAGCCATGTTTCTTTTTTACAAATAACTTTCAATCCATGTATATCTCAAAAATATTATCTTTCCAGACAGAATATCAAGGAAAAAACTCCTTTAACAAGTCAATTACACCTCAAAATCTATTTCATTCCTCCATTCTGATCAACAACGTCCCTGACTTGTTATATCTAGTTTCTTGGATTCTACCCCTTTGTTTTCACCAAGACCTGGTTGCTCTCTCTTTCTTACCTCTGCTTGACTCCTGTTCCTAGTCCTTTGACCTATCCTTGGCCATGAATACTCGCTATTTCATAGTCTCTGCTGGTGGGACCTCTTGGTTCCCACACACTTGATTCATTCCTGACAACTGATACTTGCAGCTCCCTAGCCTATGCTTTGACCTCCTGAATTCCAGATCTTTGGCTCATTTCTGACCTGCCAGCAAACGTCTACTTGCCTGTACAAGACCTGGACTTCTGCCCAGCCCTTTCTTGGTTCCAGGTTCCCCTTTCTCTCCCCACCTGACAAACCCAACCCTTTTGTCACCTATAACTTATCGTGACAAAAGAAGCCCAATGGCATGAACTCCAAGGACGATATTTAAGCAGAGCTCCACTGGATTTATTCTACATGCTCAACTATACTGACATATGTCCCTGTTTTACCTATAATCTTTAAGTCCCTGGGTTTCTGCAGAAATCCCAATGGTAACATTCTCCAGGCTCTGTTTTTCACTTTCAGTGGGCTTGCCAAGTGTGTGTAAATATTTTTCTCTTAAACTATGGTACTTAAAGTTGAGACCTACATATGACTCTGGAATGACTCAACTCTTGCCCCAACCCAAGTGACCTATTCTGCACTCTGCCAGATAAAAAAAAAATAAAGAAAAATAACATTGTGCGTTTCTGCCCATAATGTTGAGCCCCTTGGGTAGCAAATTGAGCACTGTCCATCTGTGTAGCTCTCTAAGAGTTTTAGAACAGCTGTGCTGTCATATGGCTATAAGCCAAGCTGAGATCACAGAAAATCTAACAGAAACCCAGGCTGGATAGAAAGTCTTTCAAGGAGTCTAATTCTTACTTCAGGCAGTGAATAAATATCAATTAATTCAAATGTCCATGCCACTTTCAGGTTTACAAAGTACATTACAGTTATCTGTGTTGTGTCTGAAAGCTAGAAATGTAAGGAGGGGAAGGCATCCAGGACTCTGCCCCAAGGCACCAACATCTTGGATTGTGCTTTTGCGGGCCACTACCATTGCTTTCCCTGCCTTGGTCATTTTATTTCTCCCCACCTCTCTTGGGGCCCTGTTTCTCTTCGTCTTCTGCCAGAAGCAAATTCAGTTGAGTTGAGGAGGAAAAGAGCAAGTGATACAGATAGATATCAATCCCAGTAAGATATGTATAGATATATTACTTGCTTAAGAGGTTGATACTTTGGCTTCCCATAAGCTGGATATTTTGCATGTAACCATGTTAGTGTTGATAGTAATTTTTACCAAAGTTTGATTATAGAATTAAACAGCATGCTGTTCAGTCTCATATTATGACTCCCTCTGCCACAAAGTGGACTCAGTTTATGTTTGGTTGGCAAATTCCCATTCCCTGTATACCACAACTAGATTGACCCCAAGCACAAGATTTCCTTGTTATAGCATTTCTCATCAATCCCAGAAAATAGGAAGCACTTCATGCCTAACAGAGTTAATATAAAATAACATAGTTCTCTCAACACAGTAGGCATTTTAAAATGCTTATTACTATAAAAGGCAGAGATGATGAGTATCATCAAAGTCAAAAGGCAACAAAATACAGTTTTTCTAAGGAAACTTTTAAAAATAAAATTGGCATGCCAGAAAAATTATAGCAGCTTTCTTGGTAATAGTAATAGAGCTATTACTAATAGAGCTGGAAACAATCCATTTTTTCCAACAACTGGAGAATAGCTGAAGAAAAGTAATGGGATATTATTGCCCTATAAAAATTGACAAATTTGAAAACTACAAAGAATAATGGAATGATCCATGTGAAGTGATCCAAAGAGACCAGAGCAGACTCAGAACCATAACATATACAATGACTCTCGCAATACTTAGTGGGTGAGCTGACAGAAATGGACAGAGTGCTGGTGCTGGAGTCAGCCAAACCTGATTTGATATCCTGTCTCAGACTCTTACTAGCTGCATGATCTTGGGCAAATCCCTTAAGTTCTCTTACCATTAGTTTCCTCATTTGAAAAATGGAACTATAATAATAGCTAATAATAATGATGATAGCAAAATAATATAAAGTGCTTTAAGGTTTTGCAAAGCACTGCACAAATATTTTCTCATTTTACCCTCAAAAAAATTCTGGGAGGGAGTTGCTATGGATTATCCCTTTTTATCAGCTGAGGAAACTGAGGTGGACAGAGATTAAATGTGCCTTACTAGGGTCATACATACAATAAATAAATAAGGCTGAATTTGAACTAAGATTTTTTTTGATTCCAAGTCCAGCACTCTTTCCACTGAGCCATCTAGTTGCCATAATAATAATAGCATTTAATGCACAAACTCTTGTAAGGATCGAATAGCATAAATATGTAAAGTGCTTTGTAAATAGCAAAGTGCAATAAAAATGCTAGCTATAATCATATTCTCAAAAATATAAGTATATAGATTATAAATGCATCCCAAAGAAAGCATAATCAAGTGAAAAGGCATCAGTAATAATGATAAATAATAAAATTACTAGTAATAATAGTGAAAAACACTGTATTTGGAGTCTGGTGATGAGTTCAAGATTCTATCACTGTGTAGGCATGGCCATTTGAAATCATTTCACCTGTTTCATCATTTGTCAAATGCAACAGTTTGCAGAGATTATCTCAAGGTCCCTTCCAACTCTTAAATCTATGATCCTATAATATTAGAAGACACAAAAGAATAGACGATTTTTTAAAAATATTTTTTCAAGTTTATGTATATGTATATATGTACATACATACATACATAAAACGTTCTTTGATGTATAATGTTATTTATTTTCCTTATTAGACTTTGTAAGTTGTTGATTACTATGATTATAATGAAATCTATGTTAAGGATATATTAAAAATATATTAAAAAGAAAAACAAAGGAAGATCAAAAGCTAGGGAGTCATGATTGGAGGTCCTTAGAATCCAAGATGGAGTCGTTAGTCTCACAATGTAGCTGGACTCAGTTTTCCTAACAAATAGGAAAATGTACATTTGATGGATTATATATCAATAATAGATAAAAGCTAAACTATGGCTAATATTGGGCTTGGCAGAATAAGAAAAAACTGCAGTACCCAGGTGGTAGACCACATGGACAAGTATCTACAGGAAGTTTAGGGACCTCCACTGAAACTTGTATTTTGTCAGGTAAATGCTAAGAAGATGTTTGTGAATCATTTTACATTTGATAACACATTTATTCTGCTACAATTCTATCCATACAATTTCAATAAATATTTTTTAAGTTCCTGATATTTGCAAAGCTCTGTGATACGTTGTGGCAGCTTGGTAGCAGAGGAGATAGAATGCCGGAACTAGAGTCAGGAAATGTCATTTTCCGGAGTTCAAATCTGGTCTCACACACTTAATCAGCTGTGTGACCCTGGGAAAGTCAATTTAATCCCATTTGTCTCAGTTTCTTCATCTGTAAAATGATCTGGAGGAAATGACAAGCCACTCTAGGATCTTTGCCAAAAAATGGGGTCACGAATAATTAGACATGACTGAATGAACCGAACAACCACAACCTCCCAAAAATGCATAAAGATTTAGAACACTCAGGAAGTGGAGATTAAATCAGATTAAGCACTGATTAAGCTCCTACTTATGTGCCAGGCACTGTGCTAAATTCTGGGAATTAAAAATAAACAAAAAGAAAATCTCTGACTTCAAGGAGCTTATCTCTGAACTGGGGAACAAAAGAGGACTGAAAAGGGGGTGGAGGTATAAAGACAGCCACCTGAAGACAGGGTGGAAAAATCAGGAACGGAGCCCAAGAAGCCAGAAGTGAGATGGCTGGTTTTGGTTCTTCCTTGAATGGAGTTTTCAGGCAGCAAATCATTAATCAGAGGAGGAGAACATGAAGGAGGCATCTCTAGCATAAGCAGATTGTTAGAATGAGAGGGAAAAAACTGGAGAGTCAGGGGCTGAGTCAACTCTGAGCTTTTGAGACAATTATTTGGATGATGATTACAAAATCAACAGAAAGAGGGCAAGCTGGAGGACAGGTTGGAATAGAATCATTAATATGGTAAAGTGAAAATAACTATTGCCTCTGGAGTTGTAAGACCTGGGTCCAAATCCCAACTCTGTTGCTTCCTGTATTTGAGACTTTCAGCAAGTCATTTCAAGAGTTTCAGATATGTCATCTGTAGACTCGATGGCCTCTGGGACCCCTTCCAGCTGAAGACCTATGATTCCAATTCTTCTTACATGTATGTAATTTTATGTTTTGGCAGAATACGCAGATAGAGATATCCAGTAAACAACTGAAAGCACAGATTCAGAATTCAGAGAAGAGGTCAAAGGTAGATGTGGGCATGCCTTGCAGGTAATGCTCTTCTGGCTTCTTCTGAACCTTTTCTGTAACCCTCTCCTTGGCTATAACCACCGGTATTCTTTCCATTCTTCTCTTTCTCCTTGAAGGCATTCTCTATCATTCTTGGTTCTACATTTTAATTGACTATGGAACTGGAAAGGACCATAAGACTCATCTTATCCTGCTCATTTTACAGTAGAGGAAAATAAAGCTCAGAGAACTGAAGTTACTTCAGACAAGTAATAAGTTACTCCTGAGTGAAAAAAATTAATTCCTATCTGTTCATTGATTACAATCATCAAGATACAATCTTCCTGATCCCTTTCTGGACCTCCTCACTTGAAGTTATCAGGCTGTTTATGATCCTCAAAGGTAGTCTTGGATATTGATCATTTCTTTCTTCCAGTGATGCTGAATTCAGATTTTTTTAAGATTTAAATTTATTTATTTTTACTTTTTAATGTTCATTTTCACAAGATTTGAGTTCCAAATTTTCTCCCCATCTTTTCCCTCCACCCACCCCAGATGTTATGCATTCTGATTACCCCTTCACCCAGTCTGCCTTCCCTTTTATCATCACTCCCTTTTATCCCCTACCACTTTACTTTCTTGAAGGGCAGGATAGATTTCTATAACCCACTGCCTGTATATCTTATTTTCCAGTTGCATATAAAAACAAATTTTTTAGCATTTGTTTTAAAAACTTTGAGTTTCAAATTCTCTCCATTCTTCGGTCCCCATCAACCCCCATTGAGAAGGTAAGAAATTCAATATAGGTTATACATGCGTAGTTACACGAAAAATACCTTCATAATAGTCAATGGTGCAAAATACTAACTATATTTCCCATAAAAGAGGCATGAAAAATGTTTTACAATGGAGAGAAGTGGGGGGAGTGAGAAGGAATGAATGAGCCTTACTCTTATTGGATTTGACTTAAAGAGGGAATAATATACACACTCATTTGGATATCTTACCCTACAAGAAAGAAGGGAGGAAGGGGATAAGGGGGCAGGAGGATAACAGAAGAGAGGGCAAATTGGGGAAGGGGCAATCATAAGCAAACACTTTAGATAAGGGACGGGGTCAAAGGAGAAAATAGAACAACTTGGGGTGGGATAGGATGCAGGGAAATATATTTAGGATTTCAGAATCTTTTTGATATAGGAAATTTAAAGTAGGCATCTTGGTCTTATCACTGTATGACTAGTATGGTACAAGGTGTTGTCCTGGTCTTCCATCAAGACCCAAGTTGAGCTGTCTGGACCAATAGATTAAATGAACAGCCCCATCCCCCTCTATTGCTATCAACCCCAAAATGTGATATTCATACCTCAAAGCAAAATCTAGTCAATACTTTTTCTTTCCTCTGTTTTCGAGAACACAGAGTTGACAATGACAACAAGCCCCATTGAAACGTCTATAATTTTATGTTTTTTTAATATTTGGCACACTAATAAATTAAATGGCTATTATTAATCATTTTTATTTAAGCTTAAAATCCATGATTTGAGATTGAGGGGTAGAAGTTAGGACATTGAGATGAGAGTCTTTTCCATGAAGTTTGCTGAGCAAGTTACGGAGTTTTTCTAAGCTGGGCAATTTTGAAATGATCTCAAAGCATACCTACTAGATACCCTGTGAGGGGGAAATGAAAGAGGATGATCCAGTAGAAAACTGAGCCAGTAAAAAACTGAGGAGTCGGGAGTGGCTATGTTTGTCCCTGGGTATACCTGAGAGGCATTGTTTATAGCCTATCATCACACACCCACGTCCCACCAATGTCTAGAAAAGTATAAGGCAGATGTCAGAATGTTTCTAAGTGGTGGGGAAGGTGCTATTGATAATGGGAAAAGATTAGAAATAGAATAGAGAAATAGAAAAGGGGATAAGAACAACAATATGAATAAGGGAACAAAATCTTTGTCTATTTCATTATTCCCAAATATAAACAGGTTTGATTTTGTTTCCCCTTTAACGTGAGAGCACACATACACACACACACACACACACACACACACAACATAACATAAATATGTTTTAGTCTCTTGTCAAAACTGGCCTTTTCCCTTCTTCTTCATACTTTCTGTGGTGACAGTGACAGAATTTGGGGCACTCATCCATCTGTTTCACTCATTTTTTTTGAAGTTTGCAACAATCTCAATCCATATGCCGTATTATGACAATTGTTATTTTGCACAGTCCGGAAATGGCTTTTCCATCTTAAAAGAAACTATTTCCAGTATAACTATATCATTTAGCACATCTCATTTTTGATGTTCTGAAAATAGTTGCATCAAGTGACTCTTGGTCATGGTCATTTGTTTCCCAAAGGTCTTTGGGCTTACCTTTGGGAATGATGCTGGTAATACTTTCAACAGAGCATACTTAGGCTTCAAAATTGCTTTGGATTATGTTTCTCACTCCGCAATAGAAATGTAATCAGTCAAACTTGGCTCTTCTTCCTTCTCCTTTGTCATCCAAAACCAGTTTTCAAGTTCCATTGATTTTCCACAAAAAAATTTGTGCATCTGTCCCTTTCTCTCCATTTACTATTCTGCTTCAGATCCTTATAACCCCCTCAACCCACAAAGCATATAATAGCCTCATAATTTGGTTGCTCCACCTACAGCATCTCTCCTCTCCAATCATTCATTTCTCTACAATTTGCAAAATACTCTTTCTAAAGCATAGTTCTAATCATGTCATTCCCTTGTTGAAAAGATTTTAGTAGTTCCCTATTGCCTTTTAGGGAACGCAATAAAAAGTGCTCAATTTAAGGCCTTCTACAATTCTGACTCCAATCTACTTTTCCAACCTTATTATGAATTATTATTTTCATGTATTTCACATGCCAACTCAACTGAACTACTGATTGTAATTTAATTTAATCTTCTGCCACTATTAAATCACCCAGATCATCCTACATCTCCTGAATTCTACTCTTTGGATCTTTGTCTTCCCTAAGGTAAAATTCCTCCACAAAGACTTCTCTCTCTCCTCAAATCATGTTTTATTAATTTCTCTAGGCACAGGTAGAATGAAAGCTCCCCAAAGACCTTGCTTTTGTCTTTGTATCCCCAAAACTTTCAGCAGTGCTTTGAATGTAGTGAGTACTTAATATGTTTTATTTTTTTAGTTGAATAGTCAAACTCATTTTATAGAGGAAGAAATTGAAGCCCTGAGAAATTAAATGAATCTGTGGACAGTACAGAGCAAGGGTGGAGAACCTGTAGCCACACCCAAGGACCTAGAAGACCACATATGGCCTTGAGGCTGTGGGTTCCCTGCCACTAGTATAGAGTCATGTTAGGTGGATACTTGAATGCCTACACACAAAGGATGCTGATTAGTGCACTGATGCCAACTAAGAGGAAAACTTATATTGAAGTACACAAATCCTCAGTCTTAGATTATTATACATTTTATCAACAACTTGGATGAAGGCAGAGTTGGCATAATGAAGATTACAGAGATAGTCAACATGCTACAGGATGAAAAAAATCAGTATCCAAAAAATATCTTAATAATCTACAATGACAGACCATTTTTAACAAATGATACTGAATGGATCTGGCCATGTGATTTCACTAGTGTGAGGGAGTCTTCATGAGGAAATCCTTTCTACCAATGTAGGGCATCTTCAGTCTCAGAAAATTGCCTAAGAGACTTGAGATATTTAATGATTTGTCCCAAATCACAGAGTAAGTATGTGTCAGAGAGGAGACCTGAACCAAGTTTTCCTAACTAGAAAGCCAATCAGTCTTGCATTTACCATACCATTCTGATTCTCATTAAATAGATATAAATGTAAAATTCTTGATTTGGTTCAAAACCTCAAATTCCATGATAACAAGATGGAAGAAGTATGACTAAGTAATAGTTCAGTTGGAAAACCATAAAACACAAGCTAATGTGATCTTCTATCACATTAGTAGTCATATTCAGGAGGGGCAGCTAGTGTGGTACATTTCAAATCTGACCTCAGACACTTACTAACTGTGTGACCCTAGGCAAATTGCTTAATCCAGTTTGCCACAGTTTCTCATCTGTAAAATGAGCTGGAGAAGGAAATGGCAAACCACTCCAGGATCCTTCCCAGGAAAACCCCAAATGGGATAACAAAGAGTCAGAAGAACAGCTGAACTACACTAACAAGTATTCAGGATATGAGTGAATTATTTTCACTTAGAACAGATTGTTGGAATTTCAAGGACCCATAAGTCTATCATTAATTTGCTTTGTGATTTTGGCAGAAGTTACTTCTACTGGACCTTAGTTTCCTCTTCTGCAAAATTAAGAAGTTGGAGTGATCTCTCTGCACATATGAGACATGGTACATGTTATCTAAGGGGAATTTAAAATAACTAGACTTGGGGGAGGTTATTAAATCTCCACTCTTAATGATGCAGTGATATAGTCTTTGTCATTTAATTTAAAACAATAAACCAGGATGCAATTACTTTGAGATCAACTACTGCTTTGGTCACCATTATTTAGCAAAGGAAAGCTTGACTTGCTTTGTCAATACAGGGCTGACTATGATTTAAGTTTTTCAAGAAAAAGAATGGGTTGTTAAATATTAGCTTACAAAGGACCAAGATCAATACTAGTTTATGTCACTTGCACATTGCCAAACATAAATCCTCTTTAAAGGAGAGCCACTTTAGCCTACCAAGGAGAAAGAAGAAAATCAATGTTTGGTTACTAATACCTGCTATAGCTTGCAGAATGGATGGCATGAATTAAAAAAAATATATGTCTGCCTTTATTTTTATTTGCTTCTTGGATGAAATAGTATGTTAAAAATGGCTCACCCCAGTGCCCTAACTCAGTAAATAAAGCTTTATAGCCTTTCTCATTTAATCCTAATGTGTTTCTTCTTTCTTCTGTGTTTGGGTTCTATGTATCTAAGATGCAGAAAACGAAACTGTCAAATGAACAGATTCTAGTCATTCTTTCCTTAGAGGGTTTGACTTGCACTTAGTTACAATCTTGCCTTAGAGAAATTGTATTTCTTTTGTCATATATTAACTGCCTGTCCCTTTGGACAAGTGGCAAAGGATCTATTTTTTTTTGGCACTTTTGTAGGGTCTGTGATTTCATCAGGATGAGCACTCTATTACTGTCAACCACAATAATTCTATTACTTAGTAGATGTACTTTGAGAGTTATGCCCAAAATATGTATCGTAATCTGATGACAAGCTTCTCTGTATGCAGTACAGCTAGTTCCTGAGAAAGACTAATAGTTTATTCTTGGACAGTTACTCAAAGCCTTTTCAATCTGGAAGGTCCTGCCAGATTTTGATTTAGACTTTGAGAACCAAAGAGCAACTATACACTAAGATGAAACACAAGAAGAAGTCTTATGTACAAGACTGCTTTACCAGACAAAAATCTCCAGGAATAGCCATTTCAATTATGTTAAAATCACAACATAATTTAAAAAGTTTTTTTTCGAAAGTACTGAGCATGGGGGGTGAAGCCAAGATAGTGGAGTAATAGCACACACTTTCTAGAGCATTGCCCCCAAGCCCAGCCATATATCTGTAAAAAAAAAAAGGCTCTAAACAAGTTCTGGAGCTGCAGAAACCATAGAATGATGGAGTGAAGCAAATCTCCAGTCCAAGACAGTCTTGAAGGTCGCTGGGAAGCATCTATTGCACCAGCTAGGAGCCAGGCACAGTCCAGCATGGGCCACACCAGCAGGTGGGACCTCAGCAGCCTTTGGGAGGAGTAATCTTTCATACTTGTGGCAGTTTCCAGACTTCAGGACCCCAAAACACTGAGGGTAAATTGAAAAGTCAGTGGATAAAACCTGTGGGACCAGTGCAGAAAAGTGGAGTGGTCCAACACCAGCCCCAGGGCAGCAGAGGGGGGAGGGAACAAAGGAACCCACAGCAGCCACAACAGCAGCTGGGTCAGACACAACAACAGTTTCTGGAGCTTTAGGCCCACAGATTGTGTGGGTATTGTGCAGCTGACAGTACACCCACCCACTCCCACTGAAAGCAGAGAACTACCTTGACAAAGAGCTCAGAAGTCAAGTAAATGGATGGGGAAATGAGGGAAAAAGAATTAGACTATAGAATCTTACTCTGATGACAAGGAGGACCAAAGCATGCAAACAGAAGAAAGCAAAGTTAAAGCACCTTCATCAAAAACCTCCAAGAAAAATATGAATTGGTCTCAGGTCATGAAAGAGCTCAAAAAGGATTTTGAAACTCAAGTAAGAGAAGTAGAGCAAAAATTGGGAAGAGAAATGAGAGTGATGCAAGTAACTCATAATAAGCAAGTCAACAGCTTGCTAAAGGAGACCAAAAAAATGCTGAAGATGATAACACTTTAAAAAATAGACTAACCCAAATGACAAAAGAGATCCAAAAAGTCAATGAGGAAAAGACTACCCTAAAAATTGGCCAAATGGAAAAGAATATCCAAAAGCCCACTGAAGAAAATAATTCCTTAAAGATTAGAATGCAGCAAATGGAAGCTAATGACTTTATGAAAAATCAAGAAATTCTAAAACAAAACCAGAGGAATGAAAAAATAGAATACAATGTGAAATATCTCATTGGAAAAACAATTGACCTAGAAAATAGATCCAGGAGAGACAATTTAAAAATTATGGGACTACCTGAAAACCATGATCAAAAAAGAGCCTAGGTATCATCTTTCAGGAAATTATTGAGAAAAACTGCTCTGATATTCTAGAACCAGAAGGTAAAATAAATATTGAAAGAATCCACCAATCACCTCCTGAAAGAGATACAAAAAGAAAACTTCCTAGGAATATTGTAGCCAAATTCCAGAGTTCCCAAGTCAAAGAGAAAATATTGCAAGCCACCAGAAACAAAATGAGTATTGTGAAATACAGTCAGGATAACACAAGATCTAGCAGCTTCTACATTAAGGGATTGAAGGGCTTGGAATATGATATTCCAGAAGTCAAAGGAACTAGGATTAAAACCAAGAAACACTTACCCAGAAAAATTGAGTATAGTACTTCAGGGGAAAAAATGGTCATTCAATGAAATAGAGGAGTTTCAAACATTCTCGATGAAAACCAGAACTGAATAGAAAATTTGACTTTTAAACACAAGAATCAAGAGAAGCAATGAAAAGGTAAACAAGAAAGCGAAATCATAAGGGACTTTCTAAAGTTGAACTGTTTACATTCCTACATGAAAAGATAATATTTGTAACTCTTGAGACTTTTCTCTTTAATTGGGTAGTTGGAGTGATTATATACATATTGACTGAGGGCACGGGGTGAGTTGAATAGGAAGGGATGATATCTAAAAAAATAAAATTAAGGGGTGAGAGAGGAATATATTGGGAAGAGAAAGGGAGAAATGGAATGGGGCAAATTATCTCTTATAAAAGAGGCAAGAAAAAGCTTTCTCAATGGAGGGGAAAAGGGGGGAGGTGAGAGGGGAAAAGTGAAACTTACTCTCATCACATTTGGCTTAAGGAGGGAATAACATACACACTCAATTTGGTATGAAAATCTATCTTACATAATAGGAAAGTATGTGAGAGGGTGATAAGTGGGGTGTGAGGGGATGATAGAAGGGAGGGCAAATGGGAGGAGGGGGTAATTAAAAGTAAACATTTTTGGGGAGGGACCAGGTCAAAAGGGAAAATAGAAGAAATATGGGACAGGCTAAGATGGAAGGAAATATATTTGGTCTTTAACAACATGACTTTTATGGAAGTCTTTTGCATAACTACACATCTATAACCTATATTGAATTGCTTGTCTACCCAGTGGAGATGAGTAGGGAGGGAGGAAGGGAGAGAAGTTGGAACTCAAAGCTTTAAAAATTAATGTTAAAACCTTTTTTTACATGCTACTTAGAAATAAGAAATACAGGTAATGGGGTATAGAAATCTATCTTGCCCTACAAGAAATTAGAGGAGATGGGCAAAAGGGAAGGGAAGGGTGTGATAGAAAGGAGGGCAGATCAGGGGAAGAGGTAATCAGAATGCATGATGTCTTGGGGTAGGGAGAGGGGAGAGATGAGAAAGTTTGAAATTAAAATACTTGTGGAAACTAAAAATAAATTTAAAAAAAAATTATTAAAAAAAATACTGAACATGTAATCAAAGGACTTGAGGTTTCAATTCAAGTTTGAATCCTAAGCCCTAACCATGTCACTGCTAAGATGTGTGAACTTGTGCTAATCATCTGACCTCTCCCTAAATTTCAATTTCTTTGTGTGTAAAATGAGAGATTAGAGCTAAATCTGGGATTGAAACTAAACTCATTTCTCAATGAGTTCCATTCCTGCCTCACTGTTTCCTTCATCCCAAGTTTTACTATCATCCTGGGGAACTCAAAATAGATGTTGATATTTCCTCAAATTCCTTAACTTCCCAGTTCTTTATCTTATTCAACTCTTATGACCTTCTACTTCACTCTATCTCAACTATACACAGCAATTTAATCTCAACTACATTGACATTGCTACTTTGCTATGAGCCTCAGTTGTTCCATTTTTATATGCAAGAGGCAGCATGGCTTAGATGATAGGGAACTGGACTTGGAGTCAGCAAGGTCTGGATTTAAATCTTCAGCCAGCTATTCCTTCTGTGACTCTGGATAAGTAATTTAACCTCTCTGTGTCTCAGTTTCCCCATATATAAAATGAGGTGGCTAGACACAATGACTTCTAAGATTTCTTTCAACTCTAAATCTATGATCCTATTAACTCTTAACTGCCTCTGTCTGATCATAATCTATCATTCCTTCTCTTTCTCTGTCTTCTGATCTTTTTCCTTTTTTCATCCTTACTGTAACTTCTAATCCCTCCATCCATAGTACTTTTTCAAGCCATCACCACAGTTATGCAAAACTTGCTAAAATTAAAGATATTTTTTTAAAAAGTTCAATGGACGCCCTCAAGAGATTGATGGGTGGATTCCACCAAGAGGTCTTCAGGATTGAGGATCATTTTGATAGTATATTTTAGGGGAAATTCCACTCTTATATTCTGTAATTCTGTCATTCAACTAGGGCTGTCACTGAGAGAAAAGAAGTATGTTTCTGATAGGTTCCTATTTTAATTAATTATTCTTTCAAACTAAGTGCTAAGCTCAGCTGTTTCTACACTGATAAAATAGATATATTGCTATCAGTACCTTCGAAATTTTGTTGATCTGGGGCAGGCTCTAGTCACTCTATCCTAGTTGTAACCCTTCTGACAAAGATTGGTCCCTAGGCCACTGTGCAAGACTAATGAAAGATGTGCTGTGATTTCAGAGAATGAATCAGAGCAACTGTACATGAAGATACTTTGTCCTGGGGGCAAATGATTAACAATGAAATTGGGAGAGAAAACAAGGAAGGCGTAGAAATCAAAAGAAATCCAAAAATATCTTTGTCTGATTTTACCCTTTCGCTTATTGCTTGTTGTTTTTGTTAAGTTCATAATTTCAGAAACTTTCTTTTAGATGGGAGATTATAGATGTTTATATTTGCCTTTGTCAATATAACACCAAAATGATGTTTCAAAGTGGAAAAAAATTTCTCAATTTGCTTTATAGTCATGTAGTTAATATTCCCCTACTTTTCCCCTCTTTGAAGTAATTTATATAAATTCGTATGTTTCATCAGTCATTTCAGTCATGGCTGACTCTTCATGACCATATTTGGGGTTTTCTTAGCAAAGATACTGGAGTGATTTACCATTTCCTTCTCCAGCTCTGTTTACAGATGAGAAAACAGAGGCAAAAGGTGTTAAGTGCCTTGGCCAGGGCCACACGGCTAGTGTCTGAGGCCAGATTTGAATTCAGGTCTTCTTCATTCCAGGCCTGGCTCTCTATCCACTGAACCACCATGTATATTCACTGTAGCTAAAATCCGATTCCCTTTCATGCATACATTATGTTATAACCAAAACAATAAGCTCTGTAAATATTTGCCTCAAAAATTCTCCTCTTTCTCAGTCTACATGTTTTCATGGTTTAAAAGGATGTTGTTCAAATGAGGACCAGATTATGTGGCATGGTGTCAGTTCTCAATTATATACATTGCAAGTATATTAGCCCCCTTGTAGACTACCAGTGAAATTATTATGATCTTGGCCTGCCTTCTCTACATTAAGGAAAATGGTTCTAGGTTTCCTGGAGTTGTCCATGGTGAGGTGCTGAGGGAATGTAAACTCATTTTCCTATTAGTCTGAATCAAATGTAATCAAGCAAGGAAATCAGCTGCCCTCCCAAACCACAGACTGCATTTGAAAGTCAGAGACATGATGCTTGTATTAACCCCTGCCTGGGGTTATCTACTTGA
The DNA here is from genome assembly GCA_023548195.1 of Bettongia penicillata ogilbyi. Taxonomy (NCBI): domain Eukaryota; kingdom Metazoa; phylum Chordata; class Mammalia; order Diprotodontia; family Potoroidae; genus Bettongia; species Bettongia penicillata. The sequence continues at coordinate 5,428,310 of JAJHZJ010000497.1, forward strand.
CAAGCACTCCTTCATTAGTCTGAATCATTGAGAGTTGACATATTAGACATTTTTTCCTCATGGCATAGCTTTTTTGGCCTTAAACTTAGAAGCTGAAACTAAAGAAAGTGTTTGGGAAGATCTGTTTGAACTGAGACAGAGAAAGCAATCTGAAATAAAAGGACAACAGACACAGTGACCACAGGAACGTAAGGGGAAACCCTCACCAAAGAGCAGCAGAATTCAGATCAGTGGAATAATCATTGTTAACTCCAGGGCAAAGATGACAAAACATGGCTCTGTCCACTTGATGGAAAGGTAGAAAACTAGGTGGGAGTGAGGAGCACTTTGTCAGGCACAAATGATATGACAGTTTGTTCCATTTAGTGAACTTTGTGTAGGGTGAATGAGCATAGTATTGAGATGTGACAAGAGGAAAAAACACCACATAGTATTAATAAAGTACTGCTGTTTCAAAGTACAGGGTGAAAAAGAAGATACTATTTCCATTAGAGATTTTTCAATGATTCAGATCTACCAGATGAAATGTTTAGACCCATAGTCTCAAAGGATTTCCTTCTGAAAATTAAGTTAATTATATCAGCTCTACCATTACAGAATCTTCACATTAGATATAAATATAGGGTCCCTTTCTGGAGCAAACAGTCATCAATCAGCCTTCTGTGAATCCAGTGAGTTGAGTACATTGGGCCTTCCAATGGGTTCCATTTGCAAAGACTGTAAATTAACGACCTGCTTCAAATGGTGATTTGGAGACTCAATGAGAAATGGTTTTAATACTGATGAAAACAAATTAATGTCTCTTATAATGAATAACAGATTAGTGAGGCAGTAATGTAAAGATCAGCTAGGTGATAGATCCCTAGACATAAGGCACAAGAAGATGAGTTCCAATCTTGCTTCAGACACTTACTAGCTACCCAAGACAGAATACTTGTCTCTTTTTCCTCTAGTCTCTTTTTCCTTATTCATAAAATGGTGATAAGACCATAGCACTCACCTTTCAGGAAGATCAAGTAAAGTAGCATGTGTAAAGTGCTTTATAAACCTTAAAGAACTATGGAAATGCTTCTTCTTACTGTTGTTATGTCATTATTGTTTTCATATACCATAGCATTCGGACAGTTAGTTTTCTCCCTAATACTAAAAAAGGAAGATTGGATAGGAGTAGGCTCTTTGTTCCTACCCAACTTTCTCATGTATTATTCAGGGATCTTGCTCCAGATCAGATAATTACTTAATATCAAAAATGACAACTGGAAGAGACATTTTAGAGCCTCTTATTCTAACTCCTCTCTAGAACTAACACTTAGCATATAGCAGGTGCTTAATAAATGCTTGTCAATTTGACTTGACTCTCTGAGTCTCAGTTTACTAATCTGTGAAATAAAGGAGTTGCAGAAGAGCATCTCAAAAGGCCATCCTTGCCTGATGTGTTCAGTCATGATCCAATTCTTTGTAACGCCATGAATTATATCGTACCAGGCCCTTCTTTTCTCCATTATCCCCTATTTGTCCAAGCTCATATTCGTTGCTTCCATGAAATTACATATTCATCTCATCTTCTGTTATCTTCTCTTTTTGCCTTCAGTCTTTTCCAGCATCAGTCTTTTTCAGTGAATCCCATCTTCTCCTTATGTGGCCAAAGTACTTAAACTTCAGCTTCAGTATCTGTCCTTCCAATGAATACTCACAGTTAATTTTGTAAAATACTGATGGATTTGATCTCTTTGCTGTCTAAGGAACTCTCAAAAAGTCTTCCCCAGCACCATAATTCAAAATTGTTAATTCTGTCACACCAAACTTTCTTTATAATCCAGCTTTTATAGCCATGTATTGCTACTGGAAAAACCAGAGCTTGGACTATGCAGGCTTTTATCAGTAAGGTCGCATCTCTGCTTTTTAGTATGGGGTCAAAATTTACTACAGCTTTCCTTCCAAGGATGAAATGTCTTTTAATTTCATGGTGTAATGGCAATCAAATTAGGATCTTTTGCTGTTTTTATTTTATTAAAAGTGCCTTTGATTGAATAATGTGATTAAGGAGGATCTTTTCCACCCATTGATCAGCCTGACCATTGTGGGAAATTTGATTAGGGGAATTGTTTTATTAGAGGGTCCCAAGTACCTTTTTTTTTCTATTGAGGAACTGGATCAGAGAGTTTATATCCTCAGGCTCTCAAAAGTGTATAAATACTCTGAGGGTGAGGTTTTACTTTGAGGTTTAATGACTAGAAATATTTGTTTGACCACAGGGACTCTGGGAAGCCATTAAGGAGTGGCCCTTAAACACATACTAAAACCCAGAAGTTGATGCATCCCTTTATGGTAATTGTGTATGTATGTAATGGTCAGATATATATGTGTGTATGTAATGGTCAGGCAGTTTGGAAGTGCTATGTATTGATTTATTTTTGATTTCTCTGAAATTTTGATTTTCTCTGATACCTATGCTTGATTAAAGTGATTGTTAACACCTTGAAAGTTACTTTCCTTTTAAGAATGCAGATCTAACAATTTGTGATAGCAGACAATCCTGTGTATGTTGCAGTGCTCACCGTTACACAGCTGTAGTTGTCATCTGCAATGATCTTGGAACCCAAAAATTTAAAATCTGACACTGCCTCCATTTCTTCTCCCTCTATTTATCAGGAAGCAATGAGACAAGATGTCATGGTCTTAGGTTGCTTTTTTAGGTGAACCTTCAAGACAGCTTTTACACTTCTCTTTCACCCTCATTGAGAGGCTTCTCAATTCTTCACTACTACAGAAGTATTTTCTACATACCGATATTATTGATATGTCTCCCTGCAACCTTAAATATAGCTTTTGATTCATCCCACTTGACATTTTGCATGATGTACTCTGCATATAATTTAAATAAATAAGGTGACATATTGCAGCCTTTTCATAGTTCTTTCCCATTCTTGACAAAACAATTTTTCCATGTCCAGTTCTAATACTTGCTTCTTAACTTGCATACAGATTCCTGAGGAGATAAGTGAGATAGTCTGGTACTTCTATCTCTTTGAGAATTTGCCACAATTTGTTGTGATCCAAAAAGTCAAAGGCTTTAGTGTAGTCAATGAAGCAGAAGAATCTGTCCAACATGCTTTCTTCACAATCCAGCACATGTTGGCAATTTGATCTCTAGTTCCTTTGCCTCTTCAAAAACCAGCCTACTCTTCTGGAAATTCTCAGTTCACATATGGCTATGGCTAACTTGTAGAATCTTAAGCATAACCTTGCTAGTGTATGAAATGAGCACAATTGTTCAAAGTTTGAACATCTTTCTGCATTGCCTTCTTTAGGATTGGGGCGTAATCTTTGGCAATTCAGTAGCTACAGCTGAGTTTTCCAAGTTTGCTGTCATATTATGTGCAACACTTTGACAGGATCATCTTTTAGGATTTTAAATAGTTCAATTATATCCTCTAGCCTTATTATCAATGTATCCTCAGGCCCACTTAACTTCTTTCTCCAGGATGTATGGCTTTAGATCAGTAGCTACAACATCATAGTTATTGATGGTGTAAAGATCTTCCTTGTATAGTTCTTCTGTATATTCCCACCACCGCTTCCTAATCTCTTTTACTTTTGTTAACTCTGTACCATTTTTATCTTTTATAATGCCAGTTTTTGCATGAAATGATCTCTTGATATCTCCAATTTCCCTGAAGAGATCTCAGATTCCCATTGGAATAGATTGGAATGGAACAGATTCCCATTCCATGATTTTCTTTTTTTGCATTGCTCTGGAATTTTGCTGTCAATTGGGCAAACCTTCCCTTTCTCCTTTGTTTTTCACTTTCCTTCTTTCCTGGCATAGTTTTAAAGCTTTATCACACCACCATTTTACTTTCTTGGTCTTTTTCTTTGGGATTTTTTTTGTTGCAGTCTCCTGTACAATATCACAAACTTCCATCCATATTTCTTCAGGCATTCTATTTACCAGATCTGATCCCTTAATTTTTTTCATCATTTGCACTACATAGTCATAAGGATTGTTATTTCAGTCAAACCTGTGCAATCTGATGAATTTCCTTATTTTCTTCAATTTGTCTTGTTTAGTCATTTAGATGCTCTGTGACCCTTTATAGGATTTTCTTGGCAAAGATACTGGAGTCATTTGCCATTTCTTTCTCTGCTGCATTAAGACAAACAGAAGGCAGGTGATTTGCCTAGAATCAAACACCTAGTGAATATCTGAAGTCAGATTTTAACTCAGGTCTTCTTCATTCCAGATCCAGTGCTACCTAACTGCCTCAATTTAAATCTAAATTTCACAATAAGAAGCTCATGATCTGAGTTACAGCCAGCTCCAGGTTTTGTTCTGACAACAACCAATAGAATTTCTCCACCTTTGACTGAAAAGTGTAAAATAAATCTGATGCCAATATGGACCATCTGGTCTACGTTGGGTTATTGAAAAAGAGTGTTTGCTATAACCAGAGAGTTATCTTGACAAAATTTTATTATTTTCTGCCCTGCTTTATTTTATACTCTAAAGCCAAACTTGCCTGTTTATCCAATTATCTTTTGATTGCTTACTTTAGCATTTCAGTCCTGTATGATGTATGTGACATCTTTCAAAGTTATTTCTAGAAGTTGTAGGTTTTAATAGAACTGAGCAACTTTTGTGTCTTTGGTATCACTGGTTGGAGTATAGACTGCTGTTGTGATATTAAATTATTTGCCTTGGATTCAGACAGATATCATTCTGTCATTTTTGAGACTTGCCTCCTACTGCCTTTTCACTTTTATTGACTATGAGGGCTTGAAAAATTCTTGCCTAAAGTAGTAGATGTAGTGATCACCTGAATTAAATTCCCCCATTCCCAGTGATTTAAGATCACTGACACCCAAGATATTAATGTCTAATCTTTCCACCACCTGTCTGATCACATTCAGATTTCACTCGTTTGTAGATCTTGTGTTCCAGGTTCCCATGCAATATTAATCTTTATGGTGTCAGACTTTGCTTTCGTCATTAGACACATCCACAATTGAGCATCCTTTTGGTTTTGGCCCAGCTGCCTCCTCTTTCTGGACCTGTTTATAGTTGCCTTCCCCTCATCCTGAGTAACATGTTAGACAACTTCCAACTTGAGGGGTTCATCTTCTGATGTCCTATCTTTTAGCATTTTAATACTGTTCATGGGATTTTCTTGGCAAAAATACTGGAGTGGGTTGCCATTTCATTCTCTAGTGGATCCCCCTTTGTCACTTTTGCAAGGCTCTTAGCGATCATAAGTCTAGAGCTGGAAGTGACTTCAGAGACCATCTAATTCATATAGTACAACCCTTTCACTTTACCAATAAGGAAACTAAATTCCATGGCAATTGTAACTTGAATAAGATCAAGCAGTTAAGAAGTAACAAAATTGGGATTCAGGCTCAGTTTTCATGACTCCAAATTGCCATGCTATTTTTCTAAACTTATTTTTATAAATGAGGAGAATGAGTTCCCAAAAAGGAAAATGACTTGTGTTCAATGACACAAGTAGAAAGTAACTAAGAGGGAACTGAAGTTTGAGACCTATCACTATAAACCTAGCTCTTGCAATCTGTCTTCTCTCCAATTTGGGAGTTAAGGAGAATGAATGACTGTGCAGCAAAGTGTTATTGCTGCAGCCCCAGTGGTGAAAAAACTTTTAATCAAAGAATATCAGTCTGAAAGGGCTTCCTGGTCTTCAGTATAATGCTACCCTGAGATGATAAAACTATAGCTTTTTGATGCATTTGGATCCCATTAGTTTTTTTTCCTTCTTCTATTAGTTTGTTCTTCAATAAAAAGATATAACTGACCCCAACATAGTGATGTCATTTTGATCTTCTTCAAACACAAAGGTCACCAACCAACTGTAACAGAATGCAAGAGAGAAGCACCTCACTGGGCTGAGTGCAGATCCATATACTAGACTCAAAGGGATGTCCTCCTCTGCAAGTGTACTTAATATTGGAGGGGGCATTCCATGATATGATTTCCAATGATTCTCATGATATGAGCTAAGGAGTCTCCCAGTAATTCCCTGAATGTCCTTTTCTCTTGCTCAGGGCTGTCAGAAATATCAACTTACAAACCAATTAACAGCTCAGATTCCTTTTAGACCTACTTCTATTTAATATCAAATTGAGACTAAAGAAAATTAAAGGATATCATATCTGTAACAGACTTTTGAGCTTATCTAGTCCAATCCACTCATTTTATTGGTGAAAAATTGAGATCCAGAGAGAAGAAAGTGACAGTCCAGGACTTGAAGCTGGATCTTTGAACTCCTACTACTGATGTACTTTCCACTATTTAATTACTTCAACCTGACAAGAATTTATTAAATGCCATCTATGTATATGGGCATTGTATTAGTAGGTCATGAGGATATAATGATAAAGCTGTGACTTCCCTTGAAGATCATCTATTCTGCTGGATGAATACAACATGCACATAGAAGACTAAATACAATTCAAGGAGAGAGCACTAACTAGGGGAATCAGAAAAAGGCTCCTTCTGTAAGAGGTAGCCACAGAGTTGAGTCTTAAAGAAGCTAAGTATTCTAAAAGACAAACATGAATAACTGGATACATTCCAGATGTCAGGAACAGCCAGGGCACTTTGATTATAAGATAGACTATGTGGAAAAGAGTGATGCAAAGTAGAAAGAAAAATAAAAGGTAGGCTGGAGCCAGAGTTTGCCAAACTTTGAATGGCAAACTGAGGAATTTATATTTTGTCCTAGAGATAATAGTCACTGAAGATTTTTTGAGTAAGAGAGAGACATTTTCACACTAGGTTTTAAGTATATTATCTTGGTAACTGTGTGAAGATGGTTTAGAGTGGAACACTCCTGAAAACAGGGGAGGTCAGTTGGGAGGCTATTGCAAAAGTTCCAATGAGAGGACATGGGCCTTGAATTAGATTGCAAACTATTGAATAGGCAGAGAGAAATGAAAACAAGAGATGGTACAGGTAGCCAAGATCATATATATATATATATATATAATATATATATATATATGCACACACATATACATATATATGTATATATACATGTATATGTGTATATATACATATATGTATATGTGCAATATATGTATATATACACATACAAACACACATGTATGTATATGTGTACACGCATGCATGTATATATGCACATCTTACACATGAGTGTACGTGAAAATGTGTATATGAATGCATTGCGTATATGTGTATCTGTGTATGGAAGGATTGTATATATGTCCTTGTATATGTATTTAAATATAAACATGTTTAAATAAATATATAGACTGTCTCTACATAGTTATGATGAGCATGTTCGTTGAATTGATGAATGAATGCCTATATGCAAGGTCAAGAGAGAGGTAGATTAACAGAGAGAACGAAATTCACAATGAAGTATAAATAAGCTTTAGGAGGACAACCAGGAAGACATGATATTTTCTACCTTAGGCAAGATTTCAAATTTTCTGATCCTACAATGCAGAGAGGATTCAGGTCTCTAACATCTGTGATTTGACTTATCACAAAATAAGTGGTTAAAGGTCATGGGGTGGGATTTTCTGGCATTAAAAATGTGTATGGTTATAAAATAATTCATATTGGAAAGTGTTCCTCCTTGGACTTCCCTGCCTCTGTATTGGGCCTTGGAATGTTATTCATCTTGTATACCCTTGATCCTAGCTTTAGAAAACAATGTTTGATGGGGAGAGGAATTAGTCAAGATGTCCCTGGATGCCTGAAGGGAGAAAAGGAAGGATCCTACAGAGAAAAGGCAAAGGAGTTAAGAGTTTAAAGACAAACCTTACCTCTCTGGTTTATTTTATCCTAGAAGCATGAAATACTCATCCCGAAGCAGAACTTCAAAAAAAAAAATTTAAAACCCCTGTTGAGAATTGGTCTTTAAAACAATTATCTGTCTTCCCACAAACACCATTTGACAATAAAATGACTTGATTTTGGATGGACTGAATTAGGAAAAAGCATATCAACTGCCACAGTGACTAATTTTAAAATAAGGAGTTTGCCACACATTAGAAATTGGATAGCTCTTGTGGGCCAAGTGAGATTTAGAGTCACTGTCCCGTTTGTTCTGTTTGCCAAGTTCTCATGTTAAAATCTGGATGAGTAAAAGGTTATTGTGGTTAGTGTTTGCACATAGTAGCCAAAACAATCCTGCAAAGATGTATGCCTTATATTGCAGTGGATTCTTCTTGTAACTGGAGGGTTTGCCAGAGGCCAGATGTTTTCCAAATTAGCATGAACCTTAGCAAACAAACAGATGTGGGTTAAACATTGAGGTTGGATTTTTTTATCTGTTGTTTTCCATTTCACCTCATGGAATGATAAACAATGGAAACGTACTTTGAGGGCTTATAGATGCAAATCAGCTCCATACTTTTAACCTCTTTGTGGTTTTTTATGGTTTATCTATTGTCTGAATCATATAGGAAGATAAAACAAACATGATCTGAAATCTTTAAAGATCATCACTTTTCACATTCACTCAGGGAATTCCAGCTCCTGAAAACACTGGCAAAACAGAGATTAGAAGAAAAAGAAATCATAAGGGCAAAAGCACATTTTAAAAACACATTCTAAATTAATAATTTCCTAGACATTAGCTCAGTTTTATTTAGTTTTTTGCTTTTAAAAGTGAATGCTGGCCAATTTAAATGTTGTTCCTAAACTCAAATTTTAGAGTTATAATGAAGCGTTGAGACCAAACAGAAATACTCATTTGTCCATTCATTGAAGTCTAATCCTTAATTAACATTTTATTTCCCCAGGGTTTAATGCTAGGTTAGTAAGTAGCCTGACAAATAGAAAGGCTACTTTTACAACAGCTATTTGGAAGGACTTTACTTGCCTGATTCATTTTATTCTATTTCCCATTGCTGATTCATTTCAATCTATCAAAAATATTAATTAACACCTAATGTATGCTCAAAATTTTATTAAATGTCTGGGAGATGAGGCAAAATGAAACCTTAATTTGGAAATTCCTGCCTTCAAGGAGATTACAATCTAGTTGGTCAATGTACATATTCAGAAAGTATGCATTTTCAGCAGCAGCCTCAGTTTGCAATCCAAGGATGATGGTAAAAAAATATATTTTATATACACATTAAAAAGAATAGGCTGACTCACATGTGGAAAATTGTGTAGAGTTTCCAATTGTCCTAATACGCTCCCTGATACAAAAACTCATCTTTTCAATGCCAAGATAACAAGGATAGGATGAGAACAAGCCTATGCTTTCCAGAGTGATATGCCAAAGCACATGCCCTGTTGATCAGTAATTACAATTCTCATGAATGCCTATGCCCCAGGAGATGAACATGATGGAAAGATGGGTAGGATATCAATGCCTTTTAGACTGTGTGCCTGAGGTGATGGGTATTTATGTTAACGAAAGTTAAGATGATGTTAATGGAAAGGAAAACTCAAGAAGTGATCATGATAGCAAAGGAAAGGGGGAGATGACTTGTCTACTTTCATTTATGGGGAGGAAGTTTGGAGAGAAAAAGGATCCTTGATTTTGCCTGACATGATGTCAGGCAACAGATGGTAAGAGCAAAAATCTAGATATGGGATAAATACGGCTTCTCAAGCTCAGGTCCTACCACGCAAGAAGCACTTGCCAAGCCCTCACCAAATCTTTACATGGAGAGTATTTTTCTCCTCTCTTAACCTGAGCCTAATTTCCAGAGTGTGTTATCAAGTCTATTTTGGCTCCTTTACTAATTGTTTTGGACTTGATTGAATGTTATACTTTTAAATTAAATGTCTTTTTCTTTGTCTACTTTTCTTTTGCTAACTTTAACCTTAGAGATTCCTAGCTGAGCAAGATTCACTCCAAATGAAGTACGCTATCCTTCAAAATATCCTCTATCTAACCTGGTAATCAAGAGTTCAGTGACATAGGGCTAGACCAATATTCTTCCAGATGTGGGCTATGTCTCTGCCTTATGAAGCATCAGCCTGTGAGGACTCACAATTCTGAGTGACCCAGAAGGTAATGAGAAGATGCATGGTAATTGTGAGTCGGTTGAAGTATACTAACAATGAACAGGGTGCAAGGAGTGATGCATAAAGCATCATTAAGCATATAAAAGGAGGTGGACTAGTCATGCCATAATGACAAAAGAGTAACAACAGTGAGTGCTCCACTATTGTTCAAGAAATATTAAAAGACCCAGAGAATAGAAGAGGGAAAATTCTTTATGACTCATGAAAGGACATGAACAAGAATTGCACAGATGAGAAAGCATGAGTGATGGAGAAGAGCCTATATCAGTGAAATCATAATTTCACTGAAGTAACATGGTATTAAAGTCCGAAACATAAAATGTTATGATATATTTTTACTTTTATTATGCTCTATAATACAAAAGAGATTCATTCTGAGTAGCTTCCGTTGATCCTTATCCAAGAAGATTTAGTTAGAATGCATCAAATACCTCTGAATAAGGTCTCAAGAACACACAAGCCTGAACACATCACCAACCTATTCCAAAAACTTTCAACTGATATTTATTTTTCATCAGATAAAATCCAAATTTGTTCTCAGGGGCATTCAAGGTCTTCCACATTTCCAATCTTCTTTCATACTACTACCAACCAAGTATCCTGTTCTCCAAAGAAAAATACAGCTAAGATTTCCCTGCCTTTATGCCTTCTCAGGCATAATGTCTTGCCACCCAATCTCTTCCGGTTAAAAATTCTTCAAGAACCATGTTAAATATCAAGTCTTCCATGCAGCCTTTCCTGTTTTCCTCAGCTGAGAACTCTCCTTTACTGTGAGAGACCTCCATATTGAATTCTCATAGTAAGTACTATGTACCTCTCTCATAAAATAATAATTTTTGTTGCTGTTGCTCAGTCATTTTCAATCATGTCCAACTCTTCGTAACCCCATTTAGAGTTTTCTTGACAAAGACAATGAAGTGGTTTGCCATTTCCTTTTCCAGCTCATTTTATAAATGAAGAAACTGAGGCAAACATGGTTAAGTGACTTGCCCAGGGTCACATATCTAGTGTCTGAGACAAAATTAGAACTCAGGAAGATGAATCTTCCTGACTCTAGGCCTGACACTCTATCCATGGTACCACCTAGCTCTCCTATAATAATAACTCATTTATTTACTCTGTGGATTAGATTACTTTCTTCAAAACAACTATGTGAGACACATAATGAAAGTATTACCATTACCATGTTAAAGAAGAGAAAACAGATTCTGAGAAAGCTCCAACAGCTACCCCTCAGTCATTTGTCTAGTAGATGGTGAAACCTGGACTTGGAACTTTGATAGAATTAAGATCTACATTTCCAATAAAGTATACATCTTATTCTTTTCTACAAAAAATGTACACTTTTTTAGAGTAAGAACCATGTCATATGTCTCCCTGCATCTTGCATCAATGTAGCATGATGTAGTGCGAGTCCTGAAATTGGATGACATGGAATTGAATAGTGATTCTGACATTTAGTTGTTGTATTATGATGGACAAGTTAATTGAGCTCTACAGAAACTAGGCATCCTGGGTTATGAGCCTTTACAATCTTTTCTTATTAGTCCTAACACATATAATAACTGACTTTTTTCACTTCCTTTTTCTGAGCTAATAGGCCTCAGAGGTCCTTTTTTAGCTTTAATAGTTTGTGTTTCTTTTTTGCCGAGAAAATAGACCAAGAGTGACAATATATTTGCCTGAGTCATAACGAGACATATTCTAAGGTTTTATCCTTCTTTAAAATAAGTTCCATTGGTTCTTATATCATTTGCTCTTGTTTCTTTTTCCCATGACATACAAATAGAAACCAATAAACTACATTTCAGGTTGAGCTCTTTTCCAAGAAACACTTCACTAATTTGTATTCCACAGTGTCAAAGCTGGGAAGCTGATCTTGTATTTATCTGAAAAATGTTTTTCATTGTATTGTAACCATGTCTGTTTAGACCCAAGATAGGGAAATTCAAAGTTTCCATGATCCTGAAAACATAAAAACTATGCATTGGGCTCATATTCCAACATCTACTGGAAATTCTATTTAAATGTTAATGAAATCCTCACCTGTAAGACCATTTGCATAGGACTCTCCTTACTGGTGGAGATTGATTATTAAGTATTCCTTGCACTTAGGAGGTCAGAGTTAAAGAGAGCTAGTTTATGTATGAGATTTCTTGCAGAGATATTCACCTTAAGAGAATCTACAATCATGGTGATTTCCCTCTCTAAGCTGGAAGCCAAAAACCCAGGATCTCTCTTCTCCCAGTCTCTCACCAACTCTGCCCCTCACATAGGCAAGGAGTAGTCATAATCAATCTCTACCAATTAGGGAGAGGCCCAAGAAAATGGACTTTGAACCTCAGGTTACATCAGTTCAGTGTATTAAAGCCCTCTAGAATACATAACATTCCATCACGACCTCCAGACCTTTACACAAGTATTATGTATTTGATAAAATCCAAGAAGTGATTAGGGTCTTTACTAGGACTGTAGTTGTGTGAATGAAGACAAGGAAAATAATAGGAGACATTGAGTTACAAATCAAAGTATCTGGCAACTAATCAGATATGTTGCATGAGACTGAAGAGTTCAGAAGGGGAGAGAGACGACTGGGGGAAAAGTAATGAATGTATTCAACAAATGTTTATTGAGTATATATACACTTACTACATTAAAGGCAATGTGGAGATTGCTACAAGAAGTAAATGATGCAATTCAGTTCAACAAGCTTTTCTAAAATGCCTACTACATGTGAAGTACAATGTAAGGTATGGGATATCTATCTATCCATCCAGGTGCATGTGTGTGTGCATGTATACATATGCACACATATATGTATATGTGTGGGAGTGTATATATACATATAGATTTATTTACATGTATATGTATATATATAAGAAAGTAAAGAATAACCTAGTCCTGATCTGAAGGAACTTGTCCTCCAGTTGGGTTTTCCAATAGCTACATAAATAAGTAGGATATAAGGTAGACTGCAAAAAAAAAAAAAAAAAAAGACTAATGAGGGGAAGGGATAAAGGAAACTGTACCGAATCGGGCCTCAATAAATGAAGGTGGAGGGAGGAGAGAAGAGCCCGTTCCAAGCAAGTGAAGTCTCATGAACATGAAGTAGGTATGGAAATGCATATGATTATGACATGGAAAGACTTTCAGTTGCTTGCATCCTTGTTTCAGTTTTAGTCAGAGTAGGTAAGAGCTAGATAAAACATTTAGGATCATTGAGCTTAACCCAATCATTTTGCAAATGAGGAACTTGTGCTCAGCTCAGAAAGCCTTAAGGAGAAAATTCATTTTCAAGTTGAAATTAGCATAAAAAACTTGTCCATAATCATAAACGATGAAAACTAAGTCATTCTTTATAATTACACATGAGCTAATTTGGGTTCATTTTGTTTGGAGACAATCCATGATGAGGATTCGAAGCCTTCATATTTTTTTAAATTTTCCTTCTTTAATTGCAGAAAATAAAAGCAGCAGCAGCAGAAATCAAGTATCCCTGACAAGATTATCAAAATCAAATTTTTATTTTTTTGTTTTTTGGTTACAATTAAACCTGAAAGGGAGACTATACTTATTGTATTACATAATATTTAATGTTCCCTCCTCTAAGCACTTATGCAAAGGGCATGTTGAATTACTATACACAACTACTCCCCAGATAGGCATTTTTTTGTCTTATAGTCCAATACTCCAGGAGGGGCAGTTAGGTGGTGTAGTGGATAGAATACCAGTACAGGAGTCAGGAGGGCCTGAGTTCAAATCTCACCTCAGACACTTGACACTCACTAGCTGTGTGACCTTGGGCAAGTCACTTAACCCCAATTGCCTCATCCTGGGCCATCTTCAGTCATCCTGATGAATATTTGGTAACTGAATTCACATGGCTCTGGAGGAGAAGTGAGGCTGGTGACCTTCACAGCCCTCCCTCACTCAAAACAAAGTCAAGTGCAAGTCAGGTCTTCATTTCTCTGATGGCATGGTCTTCTTCAACAATGAAGGACAAACTTACAGATAGGCATTCTATGCTCCACTTGGGATAATGTGATTCAAAATACACATTACAGTTGGAATTTGTAATTTATAATGAAAAAAATCCTTATTTCATTCCTAAAATATGTCCTTGCTAGAATAATTCAGCTGTTAGTCACTAGGCGATTTATAAAATCTGTACTATCTGCCTGGTTTCTGACCATCAAGTTCATGAATTTGAAATCTAGTCTTAGCTGTATGACTTTTGTTATTATTGTTTGGTCATTTCAGCCATGTCTGACTCTGTGACCCTATTGGAGCTTTTCTTGGCAGAGATCCTGGAGCAGTTTGCCATTTCCTCCTCCAGCTAATTTTACAAATGAGGAAACCGGAGCAAATAGGGTTAAATGACTTGCACAGGGTCACACTTCTACTAAGTGTCCGAGGGTGGATTGAACTGGCAAAGATGAGTCTTCCTGACTCCAGGCCCAGTGCTCTAAACACTGTTCCATCTACCTGCCCTTTAGGTAATTCCAGTTCTATGACTTTTGGTTTCCACTGCTGTTAAATGAGGGAATTGGAACATATGTTATTTAAGTCCTCTTCTTCTAGCTTTAAACTTCTTCCAATCCTAAGTCTAGTCAACCTGGAAATGTTTTTATTTTCTTTTTTATTCAACGAGAGAGAGAGAGAGAGAGAAATTTCAAATTTTACAAATCACTGCCATGATTTAAATAGTAGAATATTTAAAATTCATAGCATCATCCTATAGCTGGAAGGGATTTTGGAAGCCATTTAGTCCAAACCCCACACTTTGAAGATAAAGACCCTGAGACCCAGGGATATTGCCTGAAAATCACAATGTCTACTGTTTTATAGCTACTCATCAAAGATGGGATTTGAACACAGGTCCTCTGACTTTACAGCCAGTGCTCTTTACATAGTGACAAAGTAAAAAATGCAAATTAAGCATTTAAAATATAAGGGGGCTTCAGAGAAAATGTAGTGGCCAGTGGTGAAGGGTTTCCTTTTTTATCTCAAATGTGATCATTTTGTACAGAATCTAATCACAAAATTGTAAAGTTATATATTAAGGAATTTTCCCACAACCTACAACAATGTGCAAATAAATATTTAATTGATTTGAGGGAATTATAGAGCCTTGCACGTTGTTTGAATGTAAACTAATACAACACAAGAAATACCTTGTAATTAGATGAAATCATCAGTCATTCCATTTTGGCCCATGCATAAAAGAATCAATTCTTTCTGTGGTGGATTCCAGGTTCTGGAGCACGTTGTGGAGGCAAACCCTTCCACTTCTGTGAGAAGGCAGCAAGGGATGGGAAGGGGACTTTCTCTTCCCTCCCTATGACCACCACTAGAAATGTTATTAAAGCTACTGGACCAGTAGGAAAAAAAACACACACTGCATCTAATTAGTAGCAGAGACACATAGATTAAGACAGATATGGATATAGTGAGATAGTAATGTGAAGGAGATAGCAGCTTCAAGGAGTGTGATCTTTCAGAGCAGGGAAGAAGATTGGATTTGAAATAAAGGATAAGGTCCCAGGAATCCAACTGAACAACCCATCCAACAGAGATGCTCCACCCAAAGGAAGCTACATGAAGACTCGAAGAAAACAAAATGAACTTCCAGGTTGTTAAAGGGAAACTCACCAGTGAGAGTGTCTACTACTAGGAGCAGAAGACCACAAGACTACCGCCAAGAATCCAAGGTAGCATCTACCCTCTGGAGCTATAAACCACAGATGTGAAAAATTGGGAAATAACCCAGAAGAATGGTTAGAAGATATAATATGACAACTATATACAAACAAGATATGTACAAGATAAATTGGAGAAAATCATGAAGGGAAGGAGCTATCGCTAAGGGGGATAGGGAAGGGTTTCTTGTAGAAGGGGGAACTCCATATCTGTGTTCTATTGATAAGCTCACATGATTTTATTATTTTACACTTTGTTTACTATGCTGATTTTTTTCCTAGTACTAAACTTCCTAGTATAAGTTTTGTTGGATAATATATAATATTTTTGTATGCTGATGAATACATTAATGCAATATTTTAATGCTATACATATTTTAAATCCATTTTTATAAAATGTATTGGCCTGTAGTTTTCTTTTCCTGACATTATTTCCAGGATCCAAATTTCAAAATATTTGTCTCAAAAAATAATTGCAGAGAATGTCATTTTTCCCCTTTTAACATATGTCTGTATATATTTGTATATGTGTATATAAGTGTATATGCATACATGCTTATATATCTGTATTTACATGTGTGTGTAATGTAAGAAATTTTGGATCAATTTTTGGATTTTTCTGTGGAATCATTTTTTCGTTGGATATTTCATAGAATTTAATTATTAATTCATCTGATTCTGCTGTGATTTCCTTGGTACTTTGCTGATGGACTATTTTATTTCTTTTTCTGAAATTGACTTAGTCAAAGCTTCTATTTCCTACTTTGTCATTTTTCCCCATTTTTATTTTTTAAAAACGTACAAGTCCTTGAAATTCTAATTTTTCTTTGCATATGCGTTTGCTCCAAAGCTTCACTTTTCCAGATTTATTTTTTTAATTCATTATGTTCTCCCCTTTCTCATTTCTGATATAGATTATTTCTTATTTCTCTTCTCCTACCTATGTATATACCCATTTTAAAAAGAATAAGTTTTGCTGTTTGTAAGTTATGTTCATCTTTTAAAAGAAGTATTTCTTTGCTTTATTAGTTTAGTTTTTTATTATCTCCTTGACCTTTTGCTCTTAAAAAAAGGTTCTTTTATGTACTTTCTATTGTATTAGCCTATTGCTCTGATCATTTTATATTTTTAATTATAAACTCAATTCATTAATTCCCTCTATATTTCTAATATAGATAGATACATAAATTTGCTTCTGAATATTACATATGTTTCATTACATTTATTTCTATGTGTTGTGTTATTTCTGCATTCTGTATTTATATTTTAGTAGTTGTTAATGTACTTTGTCACTGTTTCTGTAATTTGCTCTATCACTCAAGAATTATTCAATGTCCTTTTTAGTTTCCAAAAAGGCCTAGATCTCTTGATCACATATCTTCCTTGTTCGTTTCCATTTTTTATTCTATTACGAACCATAAACATCATGTTTAAAATGACTACATTTTTAATTTATCTCTAACTTTAATGATCAAATATGATCAATTCTTGTGATTAGTCTAGGCATATGTTAAGAGCATGTTATCTATTTCTTCCCAATGTTCATCAAATACTATTTTTTTCAGTATTCTATTCACATTTAAATCTTCTCCCTTTTATGTTTGATATATCACATACTCTGATATCCCTTGGAGAATATCTGCCCCAAGGATATGAAGACTTTACTCAGCAGAATGGGCAGATAAAAGTAATTTTTTCCAACAGTTATGAAGGTGGCTAAAGCAGGCACAGAAGAAGGCTTAGCGCTTGGTCAGACATCAAAGATGCGAAGGTTATTCGCTGCCTCCTGGACCATAACCAATCATCTTGACTTTTGTCCTTCTCCTGGACTTTGTTGACTCTGGAAGAGAGAGTGAGGCTGATACATGCACAAATCTGCCTCACTTAACTCCAGTGCTCTTGCAAGACAAAACATCATGCATGCTGTCGTTGATCTTCTTCAAAAATGAAGGAGAAACAGCAACAACATTAACATCTCCTACTATTTAATTTGTTTCTTTTTATGTCAGTTAATATTTTTCTTTCTAAATTTCCTAGGTTGTTCTGTATATGATTTTACTATACAACATAACTTTAAGCATGATAATATATTATGGCCTTTTTAAACTCTCTTAATATGTCTCATTTTAAATCAACTCTGTCGGATTATATCCCTTCAATTTAGTACATTCTGGAACTAGGAGCAATGTAAATTTTGGTCTTGAATCTATGTACAGGTTTTAAAATGACACATTTCTTGAAACCTATGTTTGAGTTATATTTTAAAACCCTCTATAACTCTTTTATATTTAGATAAAACCAGCTTGTAGCCAAAGTAGAATTTTTGTTATTATTGATAATAATGTTTTTATTGATGTATTTTTTGGTTTGTTAAACCAAATCATAATACCTTATCAATGAATATTTACAACTACAGAATATAGCCTTATAACAAAAACAGTTGAGAAAAACCTAATGACTGCAATAGTATGTGCAGTAGTCTACTCCCATAGTCTAGAACTTCTCTATCAAGAACAAGAAAGTATTGTCATTATTCTTCCTCTGGAAGCAATATTTCCTTTAATCCATGCTCTCATGTCCTTTAGCATTATTTTCAGTTTGCATCAGTAAGGTCACTTTCCATATTCTTTTCCTGGCTCTATATTTTCTGCAACAACTTCTACAAAAGTGCTGTAACTCTGCAGTAAGAAAAAACAGCTTTCAAAACCTACTTTTGATACTTACTACCTATGTGATATTGGACAGATCTCTTGACCTTTTTGAACTCAGTTTCAGTTTCATCCTTTGTAAAAATGATTCAGCAGCCTTTATGGTCCCTTCTAACTAAAAATCTTTGATCATTTACATTAGATACATTTCCATATTTCTCTGAATTTCGGATATGTTGTTGTTTCTGTGGTGCAATAATTTGCTGTGGTCATTAGTACTTTACAATTTTTCTTTTTTTAAAAAAAATGTGTAATTAATTTATTTTTCAGTTCTCAACATTCACTTTCAGAAGATTTTTAATTGAAAATTTTCTCCCCATCTCTCCTCACCCCCACTCCAGAAGAGCATGCACCCCATTCACCCTTTCTTCCAGTCTGTCCTCCCTTCTATTATCCTCCTTTCTTTCATCCCTTTCCCCTCTATTTTCCTGTAGGGCAAAAAAGATTTCTATACTCCATTGCCTGTACATATTATTTCCCAGTTGCATGCAAAAAACAATTTTTAATATTCATTATTAAAGCTTTGAGTTACATATTCCCTCCCTCTTTCCCCACCCACCCTGACTGAGAAAAGAAGCAATTCATTATCGGTCATACATGTATAATAATGCAAAGTATTTCCATAAAAGTTACATTGTTAAAGATTACATTTCCCTCTATCCTATCCCATCCTCAATTTATTCCATTCTCTCCCTTGACCTGTCCTCCTACACTAGTGTTTGCTTCTGATTATCCCTTTCCCCAATTTGATGTCCCTTCTATTATCTTCCCTCTCCAGTACCCTCCCCCATACCCCACCTTACTGTAGGGTGAAATAGATTTTCATATGTAAATCCTATGAGAGTAAAGCTCACTTATTCCATTTCATCTCACCCCCTCTTCCCCTCCATTTTAAAGCCTCTTTCTTAACTCTCTTATCTGAGACGATTTGCTACATTCTATCTCTCTTTATCTCTTACTCCTAGGAGAGAGAGAGAGAGAGAGAGAGAGAGAGAGAGAGAGAGAGAGAGAGAGAGAGAGAGCGCACAGGGTGAGTTGAATAGGAAGGGCTCATATCTAAAAAAATGAAATTAAGGGGTGAGAGAGGAATATATTGGGAGGAGAAAGGGAGAAATGGAATGTGGCAAATTATCTCTCATAAAAGAGGCAAGAAAAAGACTTTTCAATGGAGGAAAAAAGGGAGGAGGTGATAGGGAAAATGTGAAGCTTACTTTCATCACATTTGACTCAAGGAAGGAATAAAATGCACACTCATTTTGGTAAGAAAACCTATCTTACCATACAGGAAAGTGGGGGAGAAGGGGATAAGCAAGGGGGGGATGATGGAAGGGAGGGCAATGGCAGGAGGGAGCAATTTGAAGTCAACACTCTTGAGGAGGGACAAGGTCAAAAGAAAGAAGAAATGGAGGGCAGGATAGAATGGAGGGAAATATAGTAAATTTTATTTTTTAGGTATTCTCCCTTTGTATTCAGCTCATCCTGTGCCCTCTATGTGTGTGTATGTGTGTATGTATACACACATAAACACATATACCCATGTACAGATACATACCTACACATATATAATATACACATACATAGATATCTATACATACCTAACATATATATGTACACACATACATTTATGGATATACACACATATATTTATGTTCTGCCCATACTCATTTGTTTTCATTGCTCTATGTTTGCCCAGAGGCACTATTTTATCTCTTTTGTGGAGGAAAATCTTGAGAGCTTGAAATTTTCTGACCTACTCTGCCATCTTCCCAGAATCCTCTCTTGAGTATAATCTTATAAGGGAAAAATAAGCTTTCAATGACATAGAGGACTTCCAAGCATTCCTGGGGGGAAAAAAACCACCTATGCTATGCAGAAATTTTGAAGATTCTAGCTTCCAGGAATTTCTGGAAGAAATTCTTAAGAGGTCTTAATTCTTAAGAAATTCTTCGGAGGTCTAAATCTCTCTGCAGTAGCTTTCAAAAAGCACAATATTCCATAGAAAGGGACAATAATCTTAACAAAAATTGATAGCAATTAATCTTAGCAAGTTGCAATGACATGATCAGGAGAAAGAATGAAGGGTGTGTGTGTGTGTGTGTGTGTGTGTGTGTGTGTGTTCAGATAGACAGATCTACATAGAGATGTATTTAAAAGTATGTCTTTTCCATATTCTATTCAGTGCCTAAAAATCTAACTTGCCTAATTGCCTAAAGGAGGGAAATTTTATCAGTAAAAATCCTATTTATTTATTGGTTTAATATTTCATGTATATTGCTATAGGCAATACAATGTTATGCAAAGGCATTCAGAAAGAAGAAAACAAAACCAATACTGTTCAAATTTAGAGGGAGAAAATGAGTAAAAAACAAGACTTTTGCTGTAAATTTCTGTGATCAAGGTTTCATTTTTAAGATACACAAGAAACTGATTCAAATTTATGATGATAAGGTATTAAACCATCAGCAAATGTTTGAAAATGTACCAAATTACTAATAATTAGTGATATGCAAATTAAAACAAGACTAAGATTCTTTCTTGTACCTGTTAGAATGTCAAAGATGATAAAATAAGGAAAAGACAAATGCTGAAAGGACTGAGAGAAAATAGGAACACATTCACTCAGAGAAATAAGAGAAAAATATACAAAAACACAGGTACAAAAATGCATAGCAATTCTTTTTTGTAGTAGCAAATAACTAGAAGCTAAAAAGTTGATCAACTTATGATGTAAGAAATGATGAAAAGGACGATTTTGGAAAAACTTTGGAAGACTTGTATGAACTCATAGAAAGTGAAGTTAACAGAACTGGAAAAGCAATTTATACAACAACAATGTAACCATAAGCAACTCTGAAAGACTTAAATGATCTGATCTATGCAATATCAACCATGATTTCAAAGGACCAATGACATTACCTGCCTCGTGAGGGAATCAGGGTACCTAGTATGTAGAATGAGATACAACACATCGTTTTCACATAGCTAACATAGGAATTTGTTCTGCTTGACTGTGCCTTCCTATTATAACTTTTTTTTCCAATTTGAAAGTAGATGGGAAGGAGAGCTGGGATAGGGATAGGGCTCCCTCTATCCCACTTCCTATTCCCCATCCCAACATAAGAAGACAGCAGAAGGAAAACCCAAAGAAATCACAGACAAACAAGACAACTTTGTAAGTTTCATATTGAATGTATCATATGCTTGAAAAGAAAAGCACACTCTAGGTAACTTGATTTGCAGTTTTATGTACCATCTTCCCCTTCTGTTTCACAAAGTATATAGAAATGATAATGTATTTAGTGTTAAGCTCCAAAAGAAAGAGAGGTGGGGGAAGAGGGAGAAAGACAAAAAGGAAAGAACAAAGGAATGAAGGAAGAGAAAGAAAGCATAGGACCAGAACATAGGAGCTCAAATTTTATTTCTGACACTGAATAGCTGTGTAATCTTGAGCAAAATAGTTCAACTCCCTGAGATTCAGCTTCCTCATTTGCAAAACTGGGTTGATATACTGCTCTTTCTCACATTGTTGTGGGGAAGATACCGTGGAACTATGAATTATTGTTATTATCAAAGCTCTATGATATATGCACAGCTTAAAGACAAAGCTCAATGAATTGACAAGCATTTTTTAGGTCCTAACACAGGTTAGGCAATGTGCTAAATACTGGGGTTACAAGTGGAAATGAGGGTTCATACTGGGTTCTTTTATTTGCAATTATAATAGAGAAAAACCAAAAGAACTGAAATGAGATGTAAAAAACATTGTCCATTTGGACCTCTTGGGTAGTAAAGAAAGACACCTGCATGGGTTTCTACGTTATCCTCGGGACCGTATTTAATTTCTGCTCAAAATAATGTACTAACATTTATGACTTTCTACGTTTGAATTATATTCATGGTATGAGTGCTGTGTTTTTGTGGGGTTTTTTGGAGTAATTGGCTGAAGCAGAGGGCTCCGCTTCAGTAACTCAAGTAGAAAATAGAAAATAAATTTGTTTTCTCCTTTCCCTTCCAATCATCAACTGATGACTAAAGTGGATGGTAGCACAGTGTATAAGCCAATACATGTGGAGTCAAAAGAACATTCATTCCAATCTCATCTTAGATATTTGCTAGTTTTTTGACCCTTCGGCACAACCTCTCTGTTTCTTACTTTCCATATGTGAATAATGGGGACATATCGCTGATAGCTTCTAAGATTTCTAAATCCTGTGATTGTTCATATTTTCTTTTGGCTTCTCCTTCCGAGATGATTTTTCTGGGGTACTCCAATAATGTTTTTCTAGTAACTTTCTCTAGATATATTTCAATCCATGATAATATATGACTGTGAACGGTGAAAAACATAATATATATATATATATATTTTTTATATTTCAGGTAATCCTTTCAAAGGCAATAGAAAAACATGAAGGAATGTTTTTGTATTTCATTTGAGGTTGAAAATCAGTGAACCATTGACTAACCAACCAGAATTTAATAAGCTTTTATTAAGGACCTATTATGTGCCAGGCACTGTAATAAGCTGGGGTAATACAAAGAAAAGCAAAAACAGTCCATGTTGACAAGGTGCTTATACTCTAATGGGGCAACATGCAATTCACTATGTAGAAATGAGCTAATCTCAGGGAGAGGGTCAGTACTGGAATTATGGAGAATCAGGAAAGGCTTCTTGCAGAAGGTGGGATTTTTGCTGAGACTTGAAGCCAGAAAAGCCAGGAGGTGGTTTGAGGAGAGAGTTGTTTTAGGAACTGCAAGCAGGCCAATGTAGCTGGAATGTGGAATGTTTGGAGGGAGTTTGATTAAAGTGATTTCTGTGATTGCATATATCAAGGAATTTTGTCTAATCTTAAAATAAAATTGCTAAATCTTTGTCATTTCTAAATTTAAAAAGAGAAGTTGATTATTTTCATCGGGGGCAAGCTGCTAAGGGTCTTCTGTCCATCAAATGTTTTTTTTGCAATCAATGATCAAAACAACAGGCCCTTGAATTTTCCATGCTTTTCAATTATACATCTATGAATATATGATCTGCTACACAACATTAACAATATTATCTATATCTACCTTGATCACTCTCGTGTTAATTTTTTGTTACTGTTCAGTAATTTTTCAGTTGTGTCTGATATGTCATGTCCCCATTTGGAGTTTTCTTGGCAAAAATACTAAAGTGGTTTGTTATTTCCCTTTCCAGTTCATTTTACAGATGAGGAAACTGAGACAAAGAGAGTGAAATGACTTGCCTGGTGTCACACAGCTAGTAAGAGGCCAGATTTGAACTCATGAAGATGAATCTTCCCGATTCTAAGCACAGTGCTATATCCACTGTTCCACTCAGATGACTCATTAATTTTACTTCTCTTTTTAAATATCTTATCTTCTCCTCGTCTCAGATAGTACATTTGTTAATCATTCAATCAACAAGTTTTTTTCAAAGTAATTCATTATGTGTTAGGCACTTGCTAAGTGCTAGGAATACCAAGAAAAGCAAAAAACAATTCCTACCTTTATGATGGGATATGTATTCTAATGGGAGAGACAACATGTAAATAGCCAATTAGACACATGATGCAAATAAAGTATCTTACAAGAAATGATCTGAAAAGGGAGACAGTAACAATGGTGAAAAACTTGAAAGGCCTACTGTGCAGGGTGGGCTTTAGGTTTATTCTCAAAGGAAGCAAGTGAAACTGAGGTATACGTGAAGGGGGAAACCATTCCAGGTAGTGGAGTTTGAGGTAGTTTGAAGACAGATGAAAGTCGGGGTGTCACGTACGGGAAACTGCAGTTAGGAGAGTGTAGTTAGAATATAGAGGACGTTGAGGGGAGAAAAGGTAAGAGAAGACTGGAAAAGTAAGAAGGGCCCAGGTTATAAAGAGTTTTAAATGTCTTTATATATATATATATATATATATATATATATATATATATATATATATATATATATATATATATATAAATTTATTTATTTAACTTTTTACATTCATTTTTACAGAATTTGGGGTTCCAAATTTTCTCCCCATTTGTCCCCTCCCCCCACCCCAATACACTGAGCATTCTAATTTCTCCTATCACCAATCTGCCCTCTCTTCTATCCTCCCTCCCTTCCCTTGTCCCCTTCTTCTTTTATGTCCTGTAGGGCCAAATAACTTTCTATTCCCCATTACCTGTATTTCTTATTTCCTAGTAGCAAGAACAATACTCAACAGTTGTTCCTAAAACTTTGAGTTCCAACTGCTCCCCATCCCTCCCTCTCCACCCATTTCCTTTGACAAGGCAGACAATTCAATATAGGCCATATCTGTGTAGTTTTGCAAATGATTTCCATAATAGAAGTGTTGTGTAAGACTAACTATATTTCCCTCCATCTTATCCTGCCCCCCATTGCTTCTATTTTCTCTTTTGATCCTATCCCTCCCCAACAGTGTTGACTTCAAATTGCTCCCTCCTCCCATTGCCCTCCCTTCCATCATTGCCCCCCACTCTGCTTATCCCCTTCTCCCCCACTTTCCTGTATTGTAAGATAGGTTTTCATACCAAAATGAGTGTGCATTTTATTCCTTCCTTTAGTCAAAGGAGATAAGAGTAAACTTCATGTTTTTCTCTCAGCTCCCCTCTTTTTCCTTCCACTAAAAATTCTCCCACCTGCCTCTTCTATGAGAGATAATTTGCCCCATTCCATTTCACTCTCTGTCCTCCCAATACATTTCTCTCTCACCACTTAACTTCATTTTTTAAAGATATGATCCTATCCTATTGAATTCACTCTGTGCTCTCTGTCTCTGTGTGTGCGTGCACATGTGTATGTGTGTGTGTGTGTGTGTGTGTGTGTGTGTGTGTGTGTAATCCCACCAACTACCCAGACACTGAAAAGTTTCAAGAGTTATAAATATTGTCTTTCCGTGTAGGAATGTAAACAGTTCACTTTTGGTAAGTCCCTTATGACTTCTCTTTGCTGTTTACTTTTTCATGCTTCTTCTCATTCTTGTGTTTGAAAGTCAAATTTTCTTTTCACCTCTGGTCTTTTCATCAAGAATGCTTGAAAGTCTTTGATTTCATTGAAAGACCATTTTTCCCCTGATGTATTATACTCAGTTTTGCTGGGTAGGTGATTCATGGTTTGAGTCCTAGTTCCTTTGACTTCTGGAATATTCTATTCCACCCCCTTCGATCCCTTAATGTAGAAGCTGCTAGATCTTGTGTTATCCTGATTGTATTTCCACAATACTGGAATTGTTTCTTTCTAGCTGCTTGCAAGATTTTCTCCTTGACCTGGGAACTCTGGAATTTGGCCACAATGTTCCTAGGAGTTTCTCTTTTTGGATCTCTTTCAGGCTGTGATCGATGGATTCCTTCAATACTTATTTTGCCCTCTGGTTCTAGAATATCAGGGCAATTTTTCTTGATAATTTCATGGAAGATGATGTCTAGGCTCTTTTTGTGACCATGGCTTTCAGGTAGTTCCATTATTTTAAAATTGTCTCTCCTGGATCTATTTTTCAGGTCAGTTGTTTTTCCAATAAGATATTTCACATTCTCTTCCATTTTTTCATTCTTGTGGTTTTGTTTTGTGATTTCTTGGTTTCTCATAAAGTCATTAGCCTCCATCTGTTCCATTCTAATTTTGAGAGAACTATTATCTTCAGTGAGCTTTTGAACCTCTTTTTCCATTTGGCTAATTCTGCTTTTTAAAACATTCTTCTCCTCATTGGCTTTTTGAACCTCTTTTGCCAATTGAGTTAGCCTATTTTTCAAGGTGTTATTTACTTCAGCATTTTTTTGGGTCTCCTTTAGCAAAGTGTTGACCTGCTTTTCATGCTTTTCTTGCATCTCTCTCATTTCTCTTCCCAGTTTTTCCTCCACCTCTCTAACTTGATTTTCAAAATCCTTTTTGAGCTCTTCCATGGCCTGAGCCCATTGCATATTTCTTTTGAATGCCTCTGATGGTAAGCATTGTTCTTCCTCATCTGAAAGGATGAAAGGAAATATCTGTTCACCATGAAAGTAATCTTCTCTAGTCTTATTTTTTTCCTCTTTTTTGGGCATTTTCCCAACCAGCTCCTGGGTTATGGAGACACCCCACTGCCCTCTCAGGAAGCCAAAAAGGCTTTCTCACTGACCTTTGTGCCTGTGGGTGGAAGGACCTGCGCAGCTGCTGGGGATTCTGTCCCTGAAGCCTGCTCAGATCTGCTCCTCTTGGTGCTGTGCAGCCAAGGCAGGGATGGGCTCTGCTCTGGGTCCAGTGCATGATGGACCTTTTGTGTCAGTTTTTCAGGGCTCTCTGGAACAGAAATCTCCAGTCCATTGTTCTGTGGCTTCGGCTGCTCCAGAATTTGTTGGGAGTTCTTTTTTACAGGTATTTTATGGGCTGTGTGTTAGGAGCTAGCATATGTATGTCTTTCTACTCCACCATCTTGGCTCCTCTAAATGTCTTTATATTTGATCCTTAGAGGCAATGGGAAATCATTGGAGCTCACTAAGTGGGAGACTGATACAGTCAGACCTGCACTTTAGAAAAGTCACTTTTGCAGCTATGTGGAATGAGGAAAAACTTGTAGCAGAGAGATCTGTAGAAGACCATTGCATTAGTCCGAAAAGAAGTGAATAGGGCCCAAACTAGGGCTTTGGCTGTATGAGTGACACATGAGAAGAGGACATGAGGTAAGTTTTAAAGGCAGAAATGACAACGAATTGGCAATGGACTGAACATGTAGGGTGGTTTTAAGTGAGAAGTTTAGGATAACACAAAGATTGTGAGCCTCAGAGGGAATTTAAGAAGCAAGGAGGGATTGGGGTAGGGTGGTAAATATTGAATTCTGCTTTAGACGTGTTTAGTTTGAGAATCCTAAGGGACATCCAGTTCAAGATATCTAAGATTGCAGATGGAGATTGCTAACTGTTGCTGATTAAATGATTGATGCTCGTGCTGCATTTACTCATTGTGTAAATATTTCCCCCCTTCATCTAGCTTATACTTGTCAGCATCTTGAGGGTTGATCTCAAATATTCATAGTTTTAACAACCTCTCACTCCTTTTCAGCTACTCTTCCACCACTTCAATTGCAGAAGACAACCACTCAGAATCAAGAAG
The DNA here is from genome assembly GCA_023548195.1 of Bettongia penicillata ogilbyi. Classification (NCBI taxonomy): domain Eukaryota; kingdom Metazoa; phylum Chordata; class Mammalia; order Diprotodontia; family Potoroidae; genus Bettongia; species Bettongia penicillata. The sequence continues at coordinate 5,455,838 of JAJHZJ010000497.1, forward strand.
CATTTTGTATTTTTTTTTTTGGTCCATTTAATAGATCATCATGGCCAAATAGTCGAGCACCTGGTGGATAATTTGTGGATAAAAAATTTCATTGTACCTAGCTATGGGGCTATTTGGAAACAAAGTCTAATGTTGGGGCCATGGTACACAAAGGTACATTTTACCATAGCATAGAAGTGACACTGGATTCTTAAAAATTATACCAATTCAAGATAAATTCTGGCAGGTTCTATAAAGCTGGAAAGTCTTGAGTTTAATCCTGGCAGCAGATTGTATCTATTGTTCAAGCAACAGCCTATTTAAATGTAGACAGGCTCATCATTAGCACATTGGTTACTAGGTAATAAATTATTTGGCCATGGTAACACATGCAGCATATTTTTTAAATTACTCCTACATGATTTAAATATTTGCTTTAAATTTTGTATTATACCTTCTGTGAAGAAACCAGTCCATCTGCAGAAAGGTGCAGCAATCAGTGAATTGACAGGGGGAGTAGTTGCTTTTAAAGAGCTATTCAGAGTTCTACAAAACCATTGCAACTCTTAACATGAATTAATCAAAAAATAAGTAAACAGCTATTCAAATTCTATAATTAAACCCATCAAGATCATGGAGTCACCAAGTGGGAGAGTGTTGAGAGGAACTAAAAGAGATTTTGTTGGCATTACATGGAAGATAAAATAACAAAAGAAGTTGAACAAGAAGACATCAAGAGGGAGATCAGAGAGAAAGTAGCATTATGAAAACTCAAAGAGTAGAGAATATCTGAGAAGTGGATGTTCATGGATGCAATTTAAAGGGATCTCAGAGGTCAGTTAGTTTAAACTGTTCATTTAAGAAACTGAGGCCCAGAGAGACTGACGTCAAAAGATCACAAAGAAGTTTAGCCAGTGTCTTCTGATGGCAAATCAAATGTTCTCTGCTGTGCTGCTTGTATCTTAACCCCTTACTGGACTGTAGACTCCATGAGGACAGGACTATGTGTTGTCTACACTCCATATATTAGCACCTAGCACAGGCTTTTGCATAGGATAGAACCTAATGGTATTCTTTGGCTTATCAGGAAGTCAATTGGAAATTAGAAAGTACTGATTAATTTTAGACACTCTAATAAGTGTGAAGGATGTGAATATAAGTAAAATGAGAGATAGTCTATAATCTCAAATAGCTTATATTCTAATGGGGGAAGACAAAACATGAAAGGGAGCTGAAAATGAGTAGAAGTGTGTATGTGGAGGGAAGAGGGAGGAAAGTCACCATGTTTCTGATTCTGATGGGAGTCAGAAACAAAGCCAGAAGAAGAATAGAGGATAATTAAGTTGTTGCGGGCCTTTCTTTAAAGGAAAGAATGGGAGAAAGGGGGTCACAAGGGCAAAAGAATTTTCCCAGATGAGAAGACTATAGGGAAATAGAGAGGACCACAGAAGAAACTTCCAGGGTGAAAAGGCAACTGAGGCATCATGGAGACGTCAGAGAGTAAAAATCAGAGCCAGGAGAAGAATGGCAATTATTTGGCCTATAAAGAGCCATAGAATAAAGAGGAACAGAGAAGAACTTTTTTTAAAGTAATTCTTTTCAATGAACAAAAGTTCGATTTTTTCACTCACCTCTTCCCATCCCACATCTCAAATATATATATATATATATATATATATACATATATATATATATATGTGTGTGTGTGTGTGTGTGTAGATAAGATATATATATACACACATATATATATACACACATATATATATATATATATATATACACACACATACATATACATATACATACATACATTGAGAAAATCACCCCCTTTCTATCAGAGAGTGGGGAGTATGTTTTGTCATGAGCCCTCAGCTATCAGTGCTATTTATTCCATTGATGAGTTCCTAAGTTTTTCAAAGTTTTTCAACTTTACAAAATTCCTCTTTCTGTACAAATTGTTTTCTTAGTTCTGCTGGCTAAGGATGCTGGCTAAGTCATCATGTTCTTTTTTCTGATGGAAGTCAGAAAGTCAGAAGAGGAATGAAGTATAGTTATTCTAGACCTTTCCTCATAAAGAAGAAACTCACCAATGGGAGAAAGGAGTCTAAGAAACAGAGGAATGTTCCCAGGTGAGAAGACCAGAAGGGATGAGGAAACTTCCAGAGTGGGAAGATAACTGAGGCATGGTACAGAAATAAGAGAAGAGGGATGAGAGGAAAAGGAATGATAGAATTCTTTGGCCTGTGAAGGTCTATAAAATAAAGTGATGGAGTTAGTTTTTTCTTTATTAATTTTTTTTAATCAACAAAAGTCTGAATTCTTTTCCTCTTAACCTTTTCCCATCCCTATTCTGCATCAGTTCAAACAAGTCTTCCTATGTTTCTCTGAAGCCATTCCTTTCAGTATTTCTTAGAACTCAAAATTTTTCCATCACATTTATATCCCTTAACTTGTTCATTCATTCCACTGAGGGTGGACATACCCTCAGTTTATAACTTTTGACACCATGAATATAACTGCTATAAATATGTGTGCATGTCCTTAGAGATTGTTTTGTACCCTCCCTTAATTTAATCTCCCTTCTTCCTCTTTCCTATTGAATTAAATCTATTCATGCACTAAACTCTGTGTATAACTATTTCAGATGAGAGTAATGTTCAAAAATCTACCAGTTCCCTCACTTCTTCCTTCTAATTTATGTAGATTTCTCCTTCTGCACCCTAATTATGATATTATTTCCCCATCCTTTCTCTCCCTTTGCCCACCTAGTCTTTTCTTCCACCCTCACCACTCTATTTTTTAAGATCCTCAAAACATAACACAAGCACTTCCAAGTTCTTTGCCCAAATAGATTTCTTTTATGACTCCTGATGATGATAGAGTTTGGAGGGGACTGGTGTATCATGATCATCCCCATATCATAATGTAAATGATTTGTCCTTACATAGCCCCTTATGCTCATTTATATTTAACTTTTTGTATTTGCACTTCAAAGTTCCTGTGTTGCTCTGGTCTTTTCATTTAAAATGCTTCAAAGTCCTCTATTTCATTAAAAATCTATCTTTCTCCCTAAGGTATTAGACTCAGTTTTGGGGAGGTCTTATCCTTGATAGTATATCTTTATCTTTTGCTTTCTGGAATATCAAATTCTAAACTCTTCATTCCTTTACTACTAAAGCATTTTGATCCTACGTCCTTTTAGTACTTGAATTCTTGATTAACTGTTTGCAGTATTTTTTCCTTTGAGTTGAAGGATCTAGATCTTAGAGTTTTCATTTTGGGATTACATTTAAGAAGTACAAACCTCACTCAAAAAAACAAAGTCAAGTGCAAGTCATGTCATTATTTCTCTGATGGCATGGTCTTCTTTGACAAAAAAGGACAAACATACACACACACACTTTTAAGAAGTTATTCATGGATTTTTTTTCACTTTCCACTTTGCCCCTAATTCTAAGGAATCCAGCAGTTTTATTTTACAATTTTTTTGAAATATGATGTCTCAGCTCCTTTTGTAGCTTTCAGGTAAGCCATTTAATTTTTAAATTCTTTCTCTCTGATCCATTTCATGGATTAGGTGGTTTTTTTTTTCTTATGAGATGCCTTACATTTTCTTTTTTTTCCTCCTTTGACTTTGTTTAACTTGTTTTTTAATCTAAAAGAGTCATTAACTTATATTTAATTCATTCCAATTTTCAGGGAGTTTGTTGCTTGAGTAAGGTTTTATTCCCTTATTCCAAGCTGTAAATTCACTTTCCAATTCTTAACTCTTCTGTCATTGTTTATAGGCATTCTAGTAGAAATTCTGCCTTACTCATGGTTTTTAGGGCTTTTTTTGTAGATATTTTAGAGTCTCTTCTTTTGGATTTCAGTCTTGATCATTCCTTTCATCATAATAGATTTTTATAGTGGGATTTTTTTATTGCTGATTTTTGTGTTCATAGCTTTAATCTGTTTACTGACATTCAACTTTATGTTAGGGTTGGGCTCTGCATATTTCTGGAATTAATGACTGAGTTTGTCTTGCTGCTGCTTTCTTGAGGGTACTGAAAGCTGAGTTATTCTTGGATCACAGAAACAGGTAGGGACCTGCGAAATTTCAGAGGTCCAAAAGTGATCTTATCTAGGACAAAGTCGAATTTCTACCCCCTTGTTGAATTCTGAAGGTTTCTAATCATGGCTTGGATATGAGCAACATGCCTTTGGGTTAGAATTCCAGTCACTCTGCTGCTGAACTCAGCTGCTATTAGTCAGCTAGAAAAGCCCTACTGATTCAGAGTAATAGAACTTTAGTTTCCGCTTTGGCCTTGGAATCTTGCTCTAGTGATGGTCATGAAGATGATAATGGTGGTAATGGTGATGATGACAATGATGATGACTAGCAATTATGTACTGCTTTAAGGGTGAAATGAGCAGGTAGGTGGTGCGGTAGAAAGAACACTGTACCTGGAGTCAGGAAGACCTGAGTTCACATCTAGTCTCAGACACTAACAATGTGACCTTGAGAATGTCACTCATCTCTGTTTGCCTCCATTTCCTCATTGACAAAATGAGCTGGAGAAAGAAATAGCAAACCATTCCATTATCTTTGCCAAGAATACCAAATGGGGTCATAAAGAGTTAGATATGTCTGAACAAAAACAACAGATTAAGGGGGGCAAAATGCTTTTAAAATTTCATTTCATTTTATCCTCACAAAAACTCTGGGATGTAGATACTATAATTATCCTCTTCTTACAAATGAAGAAACTAAGACAGCTAGAAGTTGTGACTTGCCTAGGGTCATGCAGCTGCTGAGTATCTGGGGCTAGATTTAAACTTAAACCTTGCTGACTCCAGATCAAAGGCTTTATCTGCTGTGCCAGCTAACTGTATCTTCCACTGTAGGCTTCAGATTTGGCTGGAAGCTGAAACTGAGATTCTCCTCTTCCCTTAGGTCAGAAATATATGATAATTATGTGCTTCTAAACTTGATCTTACTCACTCAATACATAACCTAGCACCAGTCCTCTCTCTCTCCAACCTCCCAGGTCAATGGAAGACCATGAGAGCTGTATCTGGATTGATTATTTTCAGAGAAAGCTGATGTGAAAGAAGATGGTGGCATGTCTGCCTCTTCTTATTCTTTCCTTCCTCCCTCTTGGAACATACACATTAAATCAAAAGTATTGCTATCTTTTTTTAAGTTTGTTTCTATTTTTCAGTTTAATTAGCTTACCTGCCAACTGAGAAAAGGTTTTGATTGATCATAACTACTTATGGTTTGTTTCATAATTTATGGATTTCAAAAGAGACAGAAATAGTCAGACATGTTATGCAAAAATATAGGGGAAAAGAGGTCCAGAAAACAGAAGCTCTGTCTGAGTTATTTGGAAAAGGATTTATTCTCCTAGGCTGAAGACTCCTGAGCTATTAGAGAGATTCCAATTGATTTATATACTTTATAAATGCAAGAATAGAGTCCAAACCATCTCATTCAGTTTTGTTTCCTTGACTAGGTGAAACACAATTTATAATTAAATCTATCAGACCTAATGTATTTTTAATACATTTTTGCTTAATTTAAAGATCTTTCCCACCTATTAATAAGCTGATGTGACCTGATTAAGTCTCATGGAAGCCTAAGTCACATGTGTTGGGAGGAGCTTCCTGAATGAGTGGAACAGAAAGGGTATAGCATAGCTGAGGGGAAGTTGGTAAGAACAGTTAAGATAGAAGAGAGAAGGGACACAGGCAGACACATCTAAAGTTGTGTGTTTGCTTGTGGGAAGGCCCAGGGGGAAGACTTGGAAATGGCATTATCCCCTACAGTGCTAATGTATATTGACTTCTTGGTTGCTATGATGGATTTGGCTTTCTGGTGTTGGAATTTGGCTTTCTAGTGTCTGAATAAATATTTTTCTCCTGCTTTCTACATGCAGAGTCTGTTATACTTCTCAGTTCAGAACTATGCCAGCATATTCATAGTTGTCTTCAGGGCTGTGAATGCTGCCTTGGCAATACATTTGGCATCACGAACAGGATTGCAGGGCATAGAATCTCTATTTGGAGACAGAATGGCTTTAGAGGAAGAAATGAATATCTCAGGATTAGAGGATTTACCTTATTTCTCCTTAGTAAGGGAATGGGCTAAAAGCACTGGACCCTGTGAAAACTGGAAACTGAGGTTACAGGAGGGAGAATCTAGAGATTTGGAAAGATGTTTGCAAAGAATACCAATAAAATCAGGGAAAGAACTGGGAGGGATGTGTAAGAGAGACTGGATTTTATGAACAGGTTACTATATTATGTGTCAAAGCAGAGATGAGCAGCAGGAAGAAAAAATAATTAGATGGTAAAGTTAGCTAGTTTGCATGGGAATTGTCAGTGTTTGGGCTGTCTTTTAAAAGAGCAAGCTAAAAGGTCACAGGTGGAAGAAAAGGTTGTTCATTTAGCTGGAAGAAAAGGCTGGCAAAAGAAGTATACATGCAACTTTTGTACAGACCTAGACTAGTTGCCACAGTGACAACTGCTAGGAGAGTGCATGGGCAGAAAATATAACATGAAAATGAAATGTAAATGAAAAAGTCAGAGGGGGAAAATGAAATTATGCTGGGGGACTTCTCAGGCAGAAGCACACCCAAAACTAAGGTGAAAACAAGGAGAATCATGGGGGCAATACAGTATTTAGGGAGATAAGTGAGGATTTTACTCAGCAGGAGGTCAGACACATTTTGAGTCGGTTCACCCAAAGGATGAGAGAATTGTTAATATCCTGGATGGTGAGAATCAGTGATGAAGGGACTAGAGATCAATAGATGACATGGATTGCTTGAAATCTATAGGTATTATAATCTTTTTGTATGACAAGCTTTTAGAGATTACATTATGTGAGGAGGTAACAATACAACTAATCTGTTAGCTTTGGCTGCAGAAGGATGCAATAAGCAATATCCTACTGACTATATGTGGTCTAGTGAAGATAGATCCTGGTATTCACTTAGGAACTGTCTGAGAAAGTTAAAGGAAGATGTAATGAAGACTGCCATAATGATCAGAAATGCAGAAGCATAATATGATACCCCCTTAGCAGTTTCCCATAGGAATATAATAGTGAAGATGACTCCTCCTGCTTACAAGCCCTAGTTCTGACTCTAATAATTGGGGAAATAGGACACCCTCTTTCAGGACTATTTTATAGGATTATTGTGATATTAGTGACATTATATACCTCATCTAGGACAAATTTTAAACCCTTATATAAATTACTAGGAAAAAAATATGAATTTGACTGGGGACTTGAGCAGAGTAAGAATTTTGAAGAAACAAAGGCTACCATACAATTGGACCTAGATTTATGGCCTATTCAAAATGGCCTGATGGAATTAAAAGTGACTGTTCAGGATGAATGTTCAAACTGGATTTTATGGCAAAAAGAACAAAACCAAAATGTACCCTTAGGGTTTTGGTTTAGGAAACTCCATTCATCTGGAGTTCAATATCCCCCTTTTAAAAAGCAGTTGGTAGCTGCATATTGTGCTTTGGTAGAGATTGAACAACTGACTCTGGGCCATGAGGTAATATTAACGCCTGGAATCCCAATTATGACTTAGGTAATAAGTATCCCAGCTTCTCACAAAATTGAATATATTCAAGAGGCTAGTATAATTAAGTGGAAATGATATGTTTAAAAAAAAGATCTAAAACAGGTTAAAGTGGAGTTTCTGCTTTACATGAATATATAGCAAACATAGATACTGAAGGAAATGATACATCCCCTGAATCAAAGTAACATAAAGTTGGTACAGTCCATGGTAAAATGGAATGAGGGATATGATGAATTAACTGAAGAACAAAAGAGACAGGCACAGTTTACTGATGGGACAGCAAAATATTTGAGCCACAAAAATCATTGGAGAGTAGTACCCTAGAATCCATGTACTAGGCAGACTTTGGAAAGTACTAGGATAGGTGGAAGTAGTCAATATATTGAACTTATGGCAGTACATCAAGCTATCAAAACAGGACAAGGAGGACAGTGTCATATATTCACTGATTCATGGACAGTAACTGATGGATTAGCTACATGGATGCCCATGTGGAAAAATCAAAATTGGGAAAGTCATGGCAAACAATTCTGGGGCAAAGAATTATGGGAAGATATATGGCATATATCTTTGGTTACTAATTTGTCAGTTTTTCATGTAGATGCTCATGTGGCCCTCGCCATGCCAGAACGTGAGTACAATGCACATGCTAATAAACTAGCAAAGATTGCTACTCATCATATTGTCCCTACTCTGACATGAACTGGTGATCTAGTACTACCAAAACGGGTTCATCAAATGGCTGGCCATTTAGGGGTCCAGGTCACACACCAGTGGGGACAAGACAGAGGTATTTGTAAATAGCAGAGGAATATTATATATGTCAATTGGAAAAGGAATGAACTGTTCCTCGGGTAGTAACTGGAGAGATAGCAAGGGAAAATTACCAGTCCAGATTTTGGCAAATAGATTATATTGGACCTTTACCCCAGGATAAAGGATGCAAATTTATATGTACTTGTGTTGACACTTATTCAGGTATACTAGTAGCTTTTGCCTATAAGAATGTGGCCCAGAAAAACTCCTGTAAAATTCTAGATATCATAAGTCTCTATTATGGAACTCCAATGCAGACTCAAAGTGACAATGGGTAACATTTCAAAGGTAATGAAATGAAGAGATATTGTATATTAAACAATATAGAATAGATATATTTCATATTATCCATAAGCATCTGGGTTAAATGGATTATTGAAAGAACAGTTAAGGAAGTTAAGTTCTAATAATTCTTATCAGCATTGAAAAGGTAATTTGTTCACTGCTTTATGTAATTTGAATAATAGACCAGGAAAAAGTACACCTCTAGCCAGAATGATGACCCCAAATCTGCAAATTAGAAAATAACAAGCATACAAGATCTCAAATATTGAGTAATAAACTGTGAAATCAGAAGTCCCAACACCATATCCAGAGACACCTGGTTTGGCAGGATATGATTTACATCGTTTAGAGGACTTTTGGTTGGATTGGAAAGAAATAAGAAAAATCTCTACTGGAATATGTATAAGAATCCCTAAAAATTATTTTGCATGGACATTACCTGAAGCAAGATTAGTGATAGATTCTAATTATCAAGGAGAAATTATTGTGACATTCTAAAATTTAGGTGAAGAACCCATAGTTTTTTTTAAATGATAGAATAGTTTAAGTAATTATTATTCCTTGTGAAATAATACCCCTTGTGAAAACTGACCCTTCTTGTGAAATAACTAGCAGAGGAACTGAAGGGTTGAGTTCTACTGATAGAATAAAATTGGGAGTTAAAGTACAGGTAAAATGGATGTTAGAGGATGTTTCAAAGGTTGCAGAAGTTATAGCATATGGAAGAGATAATACTGTAACTGTTGTTTATTCAGGAGAAGATGATTACCAAATTGTACCCCTTAACTTATATATTCTACCATGCATGAGGTATAATGGTGGGTACATGGACTCCAGAAGCACAACTGAACCTGCATCTACACCACTTCTGGTCATTGTCTCCTTGTTTGTTTTTGGCTTTTTTTCTGTTAAACTTGTTTGCTAAATTTGTTTCCTGCAGGCTTGGTACAGTCCATCTGCAGATGCCTGATTGTTTAAGCTGGATATCATCCCCTGTCCACAACTGTGATGTGTCACCCCTGGACCTGGCATCGACCAAGCTCTGGATGCCAGATAAAGAGCTGACCTCTCATATGGGACCTCTCAGGACAGGGACAGCTCTACATTCAAATTCAACAAGAAGGAGCTATAGAAGAAGGGAACTTCATCACTTTCCCCTAGATTTTAGGCCCCATTTGTTGAAGGAAGGAATGATGGAGTGCTTGTGCTCAAGTCCCACCCTAAGATATTGTTTTATGTGCTTATTTTGTGTGATCTCTGTTATAATGTTGTAAAGTTCTGTTGACACCAATTGCCCACTGACATGTAATGGATAAGAAAGATCTTGGGGCTGAATGTATTGTTAACATATTTTTGCTTAATTTGAAGATCTTTCTCACCCATCAATAAACTGATGCGATCTGCTTAAATCACATGGAAGCCTAAGTCACATGTGGCAGTAGGAGCTTGCTGAATGGGTGGAACAGGAAGGGTGGAGCAGAGCTGGGAAGAAGTTAGTGAGAGCAGGTAGGGTGGAGGAGAAAGAGGACACAGGCAGGCACAGCTAGTGTTGTGAGTGTTTGCTTGTGGGAAGGCCCCAGTGGGAGGATGTGGGGAAGGCTTGATGCTAATGTGTATTGACTTCTTGGTTACTATGATGGATTTGGCTTTATGGTGTCTGAATAAATGTTTTTCTTCTGCCTTCTATATGGAGAGTTGGTTATACTTTTCAATTTAGAACTGTGCCGGCATATTCATAATTGCTGTTGGTGCTGTGAATATTGCTTGGTGATACACCTAAGTATGAACAGGGTTTGTGCAATTCCTTGAACCAATTAAATCCATTGTGTGAGAGAATGTATCAAGCCCTGAGCACTTTGTGCAAAAGTGAGAAGTTATCCCAGAATCTATTACTATGAAGATTCCAGAGATTGGAGCAAGCATGAAACACAGGGAAAATTGAGTTGTGACAGAGAAGGGAGATGCTCAGGAGACTCCTTGCTTCTAAAGGCATTGTGGAGAAAATCATTCAGGATGAGGGAAGTTCTAAGAAATATGAACTCTGTGCCTAATTTTTTTTGCTAATTTCTGTCTATCCCTAGTTTATATTCCCTTTGAAGAGTAGGTATTCCTGAGGGATGGAAATGTACTAAGTGCTAGGGATATAACTAGTATCCTAAATGCACCATTGGTCTGAGGGAGATGGTAAAATGACCATCCTTTGATTAATACTCTGTTGCCCTTATCAACAAAATGATTAAATTACACAGAAACTGTATCTCAAACCCTTTTAATCTCCATACCATTGTCACAGAACTAGTCAATAGGCAGAAAGGAACTCATTAGCTCTTCTTTGCTCCTGCTGTTCTGCCTAATTCCAACTCCATGGAACAAGCTGCCCCTCTCTAATAATCTCAGCACTCCTAAGTCTTCACCAAGCTGCTAACTCATAACCTGATTGACACCATTTCCCATAGTCTCCTCTCCCTTCTGAGTGAAGGTCTCGAGGGAAGAAAACCTTCCTTTTTAGAGGATAGAAATTGTATTCTCCGCTAACTAGCCTTTCTATCTGCTGCCCTGTCTGTTTTCAAATCCAAAGAACAAATTGCCCCTGTGTCCTGTACACAATGATTTATCCCACCTCTTTTCCTACCTCCTTTTGTGTATTATTTCCTCCTTTAAATTATAAAATCCTTAATGGCAGGGACTACTTTTTACTAATTGTAGACCTAGCACTTAGTACATTTCTTGGCACATAATACATCCTTAATAAATGTTTATTGGATTAAGTTGGTGGCATCTGAAACCAGATCTTCCATCAACTAGGAGACATTGTCTTTTAAAGGAAGCATGTTGGTCAATTAAGTTATATCAAGAGTCAAGAGAAGGAGGCATTTAGCTCAGTGTTTCCAAATTTATATAATAAGATTCTTAAGAAAAAACAGCTTCTTGAACTCCATACATTGTTCGTAAAGCTTTAAAATAATTTTCTTAACTTGTGTTTTATTCAAATAAAATTAAGAATTAATTGTTTCTTAATACACAAAAATTAAACTTACAATAAAAATAACACATGCATTTATATATTTCAAATGTTTCATATTTGCAACTTTTGAAATAACCATAATTATGTCACTGATGTAATAGATGGGCTTTTCAGTGCATTTTTAAAATGTTATGTCATTCATGATATTGCCACTTTAAATTCCATTTAAGCTACCAATTAAAACCATTATTTTATTTTTTTTAGTTATATATGTGCTCACATAGGCTATGTGCATGTGTCTACAAGGATTTGTCTAAATTTTATTCACAGACATTAACATGTACATATACATATATATGTATATATATATATGTATATATACATATATGGATTCTCTTCTACCAAAAGAGATTTTTATTGCTTCCAGGAGGGGAGCAAGAGTTTGGGGATCACAGGACTAGCCACTCTTCTCTTTAGAGAAGGGGTAATAGACTAGGATCATATGCATCTATCTTCAGTGCCACTAGTCTAGGGATAAATAATTTTTCTTTTCAAGTTGCATTCTTGGTCCATATTTTTAAATTACATCTGAAGGCTTAACTCTCACCTGAATGTCAGTCATAAAGACTGTCATATATTGTGAAGAACAAATAAGTCCATAATTTGCCCAAGTCAGTAGCAAACAGAAATAAGAAACATACATTTAGTATATAACAGACAATACATGGAATGAATGAACTTTCCCACTGGGAGCAAGATATCTCATCTCAAACAAAAGAGAGAAAAAAAGTTCCTGATCTTATCCAATGGGAATTTCACAAATTCTCTAGGGAGCTAGGCTGGGAATAGGAACATGCCTAGAGTACCAGCTCCTCCATATGTTTACCTTCTTCACAGAATCTTTCTCTCCTCCCAGAGACTTCTCAATTAAAAAAGAATCTAGAAACTATTATGTCCTTCCAGAAAGCCAGAAGCCAGAAAAAGAGAATTATCTCCTTTTCAACCTTTCATTAATTCTGCCCCTCATCAGACCTGGAGTATCAAGTCATCGTTTTCTCCACCAGTGAGGAAAGTCCTATGGGAATGACAGATTAGAACCCCAGTTATATTTATAAAATCTACAGCAGAAATTTCATTTTACAGAAGTTAGATGTCATTTATTTAAAGAGGTGGTATGATACATAGTGGATGGAGAACTGGTCTTAGAGTCAAGAAGACCTGAGTCCAAGCCTCACTCTGAATTCATGATTCTTGGCAAATCATTTAATATTTCAAGCGCCCCCTAGAAAATTCCCTAAGTCTATAAATTGAAGAACATAATGCTGATCAACATATATAGAGGAAATGCCTTGCTGGGAGCTTGCTGCACCAGTGAAATCACACTGAGAATTGCTTTGTTTGAAAAATGAGAGATTTATTATTTACCAAAAACATAATAAAATTTGCAAGTTCAAGTGCTTGTATAAATATACTATCACAAAACAAATCTAATTATTAAACATTACATTTTAAGTACAATAAGACCAAGTGCCATAACAAATTTTCACCATCAAATGGATTCCATATCCATCCACATTTAGCAATAACTAAGTTTTAAAAATAAAATGAGAAATTCTTCTACAGACTGGTCAAGTAGATTGATAACCAGGTTGGTTGTTGTCCTTCATCTTTGAGAACCAAAATGACATCACCATGATAAAGTGAAATTTCATTGTGTCCAACAGTGGCTGATCAGAGCAACATGAGCTCAGAATGCTCTACCACAGGTTGGGCACAGATAGTCCATAAATTTGTGCATTCTACGTTTACTTTGTGCTGTCTCAATTCTGCTTTGCTCTAAGAGCACAGCACATTTCTGATGTGAGCATGCCATGCTGAGCGGTCCTGTCCCAATATCTCTTATGTCACACAATCAATTCCAAAGTTCTTGAGACCTTGCCAATGTCCTTGTATTGCTTCTTCTGACCACCATATGAGTTCTCCATAAAATAGTCTTTTTGGCAAGTGTACATTTTGCATTCGAACAACGTGGCCAGCCCATCAGAGTTGAACTCCCTGAAGCACAGTTTGAATGCTTCACAGTTTAGTTCAAGTAAGGACCTCAGTGTCTGGTACTTTATCCTGCCAGGTGATCCTCAGAATCTTCCTAAGACAGTTCAAGTGGAAGTCATTCAGTTTCCTGGCATGGGGCTGGAAGACTGTTTATGTTTCACAAGCATATAACAATGAGGTCAGCACAACAGCTCTGTAGACCTTCAGTTTGGTAGTCAGTTTAATATTTCTTCTCTCCCAAACTTTTCTTCAGAGCTTCTCAAACACTGAGCTAGCTCTGGTAATGTGTGCATCAACCTCACCATCAATTGTCCATCTCTATAAAGGTAAAGGGAATAGATTATCCTGCAGCAATCACAGGGGGGTCTCTCTCTTAGACTTTACTGGCAAAATTCTTTCTAGAGTCCTCCTTAATAGGTTGATCCTTCACCTGGAAGATAGTCATGTACCAGAGAGCCAGTGTGGCTTCAGAAAGAGCTGAGGAACAGTGGATATGGTGTTTGCTGCCTGACAGCTCCAGGAGAAATGCCAGGAGCAGAACAGAGGTTTGAACGCAACGTTTGTAGATCTGACTATGGCCTTTGACACTGTTAGTCATGAGCGCTTATGGAAAATTATGTCAAAATTCGGTTACCTGGAGAAGTTCATCAATATTGATGGTCAATTTCATGATGGCATGTTTGCCCAGGTTCTGGATAATGGACAATGCTCTCGTGTCTTCCCAGTTACCAATGGAATGAAATAGGGCTGTATACTTGCTCCGATGCTTTTTAGCATGATGTTTTAGCCGTGTTGTCAAATGCTTTCAATGAGGATGCACATGGCATTAAAGTCAACTACCGTACTAATGGCAAGTTCTTCAATTTGAAAAGGCTACAAGCCAAAACCAAAGTGGAGGGAGTGTTGGTGCACAGTTTTCTGTTTGCAGTCGATTGTGGACACAATGCAGCCTCTGAAACTGAGCTGCAACAAAGTATGGATCAATTCTGTGTTGCCTATGTTAATTTTGGCCTAATAATTAACACCAAGAAAAAACAGGTACTTCATCAGCCACCATCACACCATCCATACATGGAAGCATCGGTTACATCAAATGGAGCAGTTTTGAATGCTGTGGATAAATTTACTTACCTTGGTAGTATACTTTCCCGGGATGTACACATTGATAACCAGGACTTTTCTTTTAAACTGGGAAGTATCAAAATATGATTTGATAAGTTATTATACATAACTCTTCTTCATACTCGTGATCACTTTATCTTATGAATCAGAGTATGAATTTAAGGACCTTTCATTTATTTATTAGATTCCTTTGTGTTGTTACTTTCTGTTGTGGTTTATTAATGTCTACCCAATATGCCAAGTTTAGTAGGAAATTTTTGTTTAAAAAAAGAATTTTCTCTATCTCTATTATAATCACTTAAAATGGTAATTTCTTCTTTTGGCTCTAATATATTTAAAACAGTCAGAATTTTACAATAATAAGTGCACTATTGTTTTCTTATATGTTAGCATACAATTTTTATAAAGAGATTTTCTTTTAATGAGCTATTTAATATAAAGTTGATATTTCTTATAACAACTTAAACTAGTTAGTTCCTTATTCATACTTCTCAAATGAAATGACTGTTCAATATAGCATGCAATGTGTCCAGATTGTGGTGGGAGTATTTATGTGTGTGTGTGATATTTTCATTTTAATATATATTGAGCTCCACAAAGTCAGAGTCAAATATCATTTTTTTCTGGTATCATTTTCTCTTTTTAAATTGTAAATCTTATTGAAATTTTCCTTTGATGTAATATTGCCATTCATTAGATTTCAAAATAACAAATCTATAGAATTTCAATGATATAACATATATTATGCAGTCAAAAGAACAGCTTTAACTTCATCTGTTGCCTCATCCACTTACAATGCAAAATAGATTTTAGTTTCTCAAACAATAAATCACAAATATCCTCAGACATTGGCAATCTTCCCCCCGACTGTGTTGTCTAGAAGCTGAGTCATTTTAAAATGCTTTACATATACTTCACTAAGCATACTTTATCAATAGATAAACATGGTATCAACATTTTCCTATTGAGTAAGTTTTTTTAGACTTAGCCAAAATGACTTTTTACTGTACAAGCAATTCTTTTGAAGACATAGTTCTTGAAATGGGTTGTATTGTAATGAATTGAAGAATTTCAATTTTATTGAAAAAATTATCTTGCCTTGATAGTGTAGTCTGCATGTACATTTTCAAGATATCATTTTAAATTATTAATTTCATGCTAAATGCCCACGAAGCATGTGTACAAAGCAAACACAGTTATTCCCACTAGATAAGTAACAATAGTTGTGTATCCAAATACTGTTGTGGATCAGTCATTTTTCAGTCGTCTCTGTCTCTTCATGGCTTTATTTAGCATTTTCTCTGCAGAGCTACTGAAATGGTTTATCATTTCCTTCTCCAGCTCATTTCAGGGGTAAAGAAACTGAGATAAACAGAGTTTGCCTGGGTCACATAGCTAGTATCTGAGGCCAAATTTGAACACAGAAAGATGAATCTTCCTGACTCAAGGACTGACACTCTATCCACTGTGCCACCCAACTGCCTATTGTAAATATTATGAATCATATTACTTTGGACTTTGACTTTTTACTTTGTGTTTATATAATTCTATTACATAAACTGCCTCTTGTCTACCTGCATGAATTTTAACAGCTCCAACAGATTTTCTCTTCAAACCATTTCCATATTCATCCATCAAAAAGGAGTACTATTTCACTTTTTAGAAGCAAGAATAAAATCTAAGACAATTCAATTTGAGTTTAATTGTTGAAGATTTTAAATTATATTTGCAGTTGCTCTCAAATGATTTCAATTTTTAAATTATTACATTTTGTAAAGTAAAGGGAGAACCAGTACTCAACAAAACTAATGAATTTTGGAAATATACATTATGGTTTTTCTAACTCCACACAAACTGTTGAACTTAGAGTTTACATACTTAATGTTCTTTGCTGTTCTTATTCACATTTATGTTGATTTCTTCCTAATGCTGAACCATCGTGGCATTCCTAGTACAAATATAACTTGGTCATAATAAATGATTTCTTGGATGAATTTCTGTAGTCTATTTGATAAGATTTTACTTAATAAATTCGAATTGATATCCAGTAATAATATTAATTTATAGTTCTCATTCTGCATTATTTCCTTACCTGGATTAGATATTAGGACTATAATTATTCCATGAAAAGGAAAAACACTCTCTTAATTTTTGAGAATAATTTGTGTAACATTGGTACTAATTGTCCTTTAAAAGTTTTATGGAAATCTTCAGGAAATCCATGTTGGCCAGGAGTTTCTCCCGCTCCTTGCCAACATTTCTGCTATTTCCTTCACTAGAATAGTACTAATTCTTTCTGTGAGGTCAGATTACTCAAGATATCAACTTGGTTTTCTCTTAGTTTGAGTATTTCATATTTTTTGGAAGTTATACCTTTTTATATTCTTAGTTTTGTTAGCACATAACTATGTGTAATAAATTCTAACAGTATTTAAAAAATTTCTTTTGGTTTTGTTGTGATTTCACCTTGTTTATGTCTGTTCTCTTTTTTTAAAAAATCACATAGTATATAGATGGTTATCAAATTTTTTAGTCTTTTCAAATAACTAACTTATAGTTTTATTTATCATATCCATCATCTTTAATTATTAATATATGCTCTTTGTTTTTACTTTAGGTTTATTTATTGACTTTCTGATTTTAAAATGTGCATTCAGTTAATTAATCCTCTCCCTTTCTATTTTGTTAATGTATATTTAGAAATATGATTTTTTCCTTGAGGATTACTATAGCTGCATTCTCCAAATTTTGGTATGTTGTCTCATCATTATAAGCCTCTTTCATATAATTATTGTTCCTATAATTTGTTTTTTTATTCATTCATGATTTAGGGTTTTATTATTGTCTCCATTTGGATTTGTGTCTTTTCTTTGTGCTCCCTGAATTGATCATACTTCATATTGTTTTGTGGTCTGTAATGAATGTGTTCAGCATTTCTGTCTTTTTATTTTTATTTGTTTTATTTTTAATTTAGGGAATAAAACAAGCATTTCCATAATATAGTATAATAAAAAAGATAATTTCACATGAAACTGCAAATCTATTATATACATCTTGTTATACCCTTTAAATATATAATGTTATAATATAAATTTCTTTTTTCCCTTATTTTGTCCCCCCATTGACTCAGAGATGGTCAATATTAGACACAAATATGTATATATGTGTAAAATAATTCTACACATATTTTTATTTATCTGTTCCTTTTCTGGATTCAGATAGCATCTTCCTTCATATGACCTTTGTGGTTAATCCGAGCATTTATAATAATCAAAATGACTTAATTGCTCAAAGTTGTTCTTAAAACAATATGCTGTTATGGTATACATTTACTTGGGTCTGCAAATTTCACTCTTTATTATTTTGTGCAAGTCTATCCGTGTTTTTTCTAAAATCACTGAGCTCATCATTTCTTATAGCACAGCCGTGTGCCATCACAATAATATCCCATAACTTCTTCAGTCATTCCCCAATCGATAAGCATCCCTGCAATTTCCAATTTTTTGTCACCACAAAGAGAGTTGCAATAAATATTTTAGAAAATATAGGTTCTTTCTCTTTTCCTAACCACCTTAGTAGTGGTATTGCTGGGTCAAATAGTATAGACAGTTTAATAACTCTTGAGCATAATTCCAGATTGCTCTCCAAAATGATTGTATCCACCAATTCCTCCAACGATGAATTAACATTCCAGTTTTTCCACCTGCTCTCCACCACTTGTTGCTTTCCCCTTCAATCATTTTAGCCAGTTTTATAAAATGGTATCTCCAGATACCAATTTTGTAAAATGCTATCTCCAGATTGTAAACTACCAATATTTTAGGAGACACCACATAAGTTTTAGCTCTAGTTTTTACAGCAACGTTTAAAATTCTTTAGTCTCCCTTTACTTAGCTATCTTTTAGATGTGACCAAAACCGAGAGGGGAATCAAAATTCCTTGTCACTGATGTAGTACTGTCTATTTCTTTTAATTCAGTTAATTTTTCTTTCATAATTAGATGCTAAGACATTTAGAACAAACAGCTAAATATTGAAATTAATTTTTTATCCATGGTTCCTTTCAGCTTAATGAGTTTTCCTTTCACCTTAATGGATGTCCCTTTCTCTTTTGATGTTATAATCATTTATGTTATGTATTATTGCATGATCACGCCTTCTAATTTTTTGTATCCATTACATATACTCAATTTTGTTCCCATGCCTCATTTTTATTTTATATGTAGCTTTTTAAAAGTATGTTTCGTGTAAGGAACAGATTGTAGGGCTTTTTTTCTTATTCAATCTGTCACTTTTTTGTTTTGTTTTATTGCGTTATTTAATACGTTAACATTTAAAGTATGAGAGTTATGTTTATATTTTATTCCATTTGTCTCTAATAATATGCTTTTTAAAAAGCTTAGATCACACTCCTTTCTTCTGTAATGATAGAACTTTGTCTCTTCAGTTATTTTTTGTTTAATCCCCTTTAAGAAAACTTTATTTCCTTCAAGCTTCCCACTTCAATTTGTCATGCTTTTCATTAATTTTGGAGTTTTACTTAATTAATTCCCTCTTCTTTCTTCCATTAACTACTTATCTAACTTTTCTCTGCCTGTCTCTGTCTCTCTCTGTCTCTCTGTCTCTGTCTCTGTCTCTCTCTCTCTCTCTCTCTCTCTCTCTCTCTCTCTCTCTCTCTCTCAGTTAAGTAGGCATCTACTAGCATCTTTTCTCTCCTCTCTTCAATGTTGGACTTATTTTGTTAGAATTTTTTTCATTTTCAGAACTTTTTTTTACTAAAATAGGATTTCTCTCATTCTCTTCATGATTCTCCTTTGGTTTCTATATATCCTAGTCTTCTGCTGTTTGACTTATAGTGTTTATATCTATTTATTCCTTCATTAGACTCTGTCTTCCTCATGGAATTAAAGCTTCTAAGGTACACATTTTGAGTTCCCTCTTCCATTAATTTCTGTTATTGCTTTGTAGATCCTACTTCCTCCTTCATTTTCTCCCCTAATTTACCTCACTCTTAAAGATATCAGTTCCTAGAGAAGAAAGCAATAATAGAGGTATTGCTCTATGGCAGAAATTTTCCTCTGTATATAATTGTGCAATGAATTACTGCTCCTACCTTTCTCATGGTCATTTTCCCCTATTAGTCATCAAATTTCTCCTCTGGGTCCATGCTGTTCAGGAGTATGCTGGATGACATGAACCTAGTTCGCATCCATTCAGGAGAGCAGATTATGAAAATTTCAGTGTGAGCATTTACACCTTGGAAATCAGCAAACATTACAAATCAGGGCTTGATTTATTGTTTTATTGATTGTCTCATCTTAAGAAAGGGGCAGTTAGTTGGTTCAGTGATCAGAGAACCCGGCTTGAAATATGAATTCCTATCTGACTTTTAACATTTATTAGCTGTGTGACTTGGGGAAAATCACTTAATCCTGCTTGCTTCAATTTCTTCATGTGTAAAATGAAATGGAGAAGAAAATGGCAAACCACTCAGGTATCTTTACCAAGAAAACCCCAATGGGGTCATGAAGAGTCAGACATGACTGAAAAGTGACTGAACACACAGTCTTAAGAAAGTGATGAAAAAATTCTAGTAATGCAAATTATATTTAAAATTTTGTTTTATGTCTCTCCCCTACCCCTGCCCAGAGAGTCAGTTGTTTAACTGCTGACACTGCTGAAACCTTCTCACTCTTTCAGAGGTCAGTTACACCCAGAAACTATAATTCCCCTTCACCTGAGTCAGGATGTTGCCCATGGAGGCATAACACTCTCTCAGAGGTAACTATTTCTCCCAGTACCAAATCCTTACAGATTATACCCATTGTAAGGTCTTCATCTGTCATTATAGAATATCTCTTCCTCCCCTACGTTGGAATGGTTTTTCTAGGGGTAAATAATTCCCCCCTTTTTCCCTCTTTTCAACCCCTCATTTTACTACCTTACCCATTTTACTAAAGGTCATCTTTGTCCTATGAGACTGTGGGAGTTATTTTCCCTTCATTATTTGCCACTGACTTGATTGAAATAGACACACATTTGCCTTTCTCTTCTTTCTACATCCCCTTCTCCCTTTGTCATCATTTTCATTCTGTAATTTAGTTCCAAAAATAAAATAGAACAGAATAAAACTATATGTGTATGCACATACACACACATTTCCCATGTAAGTGGAATATTGAGAGGTTTAATCCATAGTGTTTTAGATCTACTTCTTCATCAACAATTCTTGGAATTCAGTTCACTCATTATTTTGTGTTCTTTTGTAAAGAAATTTCTTACTGGTCCCTGTGCTGTTATACTGTAGTTTCATTTTTAAGTCCAAATATCTTTCTTTTTCTAGTTGTGTTTCCCAACCACCCCCACCCCTACATCTGCCTCCCAAGTGTACTATTTCTTTACTTGTTCCTTTTTTGGTTGCTGTGTTTATTTTCCTGTAATATTTCTGTTATCTGTAATTTATAAAAACAAATAATCTCATATCTGGTTTTCTTTTGGGATACTTCAAATATCTCTCCTTTATCGAACATCCATCTTTATTTCCACTGATGATTAGGCTCAGATTGGCAAAGTATTTCACCTTGTGGTATATTTTGAGCCTCTTTGCTCTTTAAAACACATTTTCTGTTCCTTTCTGTAGTTTTTGGTGGGTAATAGAATAGTCTTGTTTTATTTGAATTTTATTTCCTTTATATTTTAGGGTCTTGTGGTCACTTGCAGAATTTAGTTTTTCATTAGAATTGTTAGTGTAATGGATAGAGTATAGTGTAGTTGTGTAGTAGATAGATCACTGGACTTGTAATCAAGAAGACTCATCTCCCTAAGTTCATATCCAACTTCAGACATTTAGTAGCTGTATGACCCTGGGCAAATCACTTAACCCTGTATGCTTCAGTTCCTCATCTGTAAAATGAACTGGAGAAGGAAATGGCAAATCATTTCCAATATCTTTGCCAAGAAAACTCCAAATGGGATCACAAAGAGTTAGGCATGACTGAAGAACATCAACAAAAACTTTGGATTTTGTAGCATAAGGTTGTTACTTTTTTCTAAGAGGGGATATGTGGATTCTGTTAAATGGCATTTATTTTCTGCTTACAGAATTTCTGGGCATTTTTCTTGTATTACTCCTTGCACTGTAATGTTTAAATTTTTGGACTCATGTTCTTCTGAGGTCTATAGTCCTTAACTTGTATCTATGTGTTTTTTTTCTTTTGGAAACAACATATTTTGCTTTTCAGGGAGATCATGTTTTCCTTTAATAGCATAGCTTTTTATTTCCCCCCCTCACAAATCTCCTTCATTTCTGTAAATTTTCATTCCTAGTCAGTTGTTCTCTCTTTTGTTTCTTTAGACAGATTTCCAATGATGGTTTCAAGGTGTTTTTTTTCTGCTGATCATTTCTGCTATGTAAACCATAAATTCTCCTTTCATAATTCTTATTTCTTTTTTCAGCCATTTAGGAACATCTTGCTGTGGCTTGATGCTATCTTAGAAATCCACAGGGTGCTCTGCTTCTTCAGATATTGTTTCACTTTTCTTTTCTTGGACTATTCATTCAAAGATGGACTCATTTAGATGATCTAAAGGCCTCATTCCCTTCTATTATTAATATCTCCCCTGTTAGCTTAACAGTTTATAGTCAAGGGTTTTATCTGAATATTTTTCCTACTGGGATCTTTGGTAACTTCCATATTTTTTCCCTTGTATTTCCCTATCACTCACTTTCTAACTCCTTCCCTTTTGATCATAGATTTTCCCAGGGGCTGGATCTCAAGAGAGTCTCAACCTCTTTTCATGCTGAGCAATTCCCCTTTCATTTTCAGTCTCTGTTCCCAAATGACTTCTAGGGTAGAGTCAGCCTCAGATGGATGTCAGTTCCCTTTCCTTCAGGTCTGGTGGAAATCCACATGTTCTGGTTCGCTGCTTCTTTTTCCTCTGTTCCTCAGTCCTCTTGCTGATAACTGCTGCTGCACAGCAGAGATGCTGCTATACAAATCAGAGTACTCTTCTGCTATACTTCTTTCTTCCTACACAGAGTGAGAGATTGGGCAGAGTTAAGGTCTGCTACTTTTTAAAAATAATTTATTTATTCTTCAGTTCTCAACATTCACTTCCACAGGAATTTGAATTCAATATTTTCTCCCCAACTGTCCCCACCTCCTACCCTAGGACGTCATGCACCCCATACACCCCTTCCTCAAGTCTGTCCACTCTTCTATCATCTACCCTTCTTCCATCCCCCTTCCCCTCTATTTTCCTGTAGGGCAAAATATATTTCTATATTCCATTGCCTGTATATCTTAATTTCCAGTTGCATGTTGAAACAATTTTTAACATTCATTATTAAAGCTTTGAGTTCCATATTCTCTCCCTCCCTCCCCACCCATCCTGATGGAGAAAACAAGCAATTTAATATAGGTCATGCATGTGTAACAATGCAAAGCACTTCCATAATAGTTATGTTGTTAAAGACTACATTTCCCTCTGTCCTACCCTTTCCTCAATTTATTCCATTCTCTCCCTTGACTTGTCCTCCCACAATAGTGTTTGCTTCTGATTATCCCTTTCCCCAATTTGCTGTCCCTTCTATTATCTTCCCTCTTGTATTCCCTTCTTCCTTGCTTTCTTACAGGGTAATAGATTTCTACATCCAATTGATTACATGTTATTCCTCCTTAAGCCAGATTCCATGAGAGTAAGGCTCACGTATTTCCTTTCATCTCCCCCCTCTTCCCCTCCATTGTAAAAGCTCTTTCTTCTCTCTTTTATGTGAGATGATTTGCTATATTCTACCTATCCCTTTCTCTTACCCCTAGTCCGTTCCATTCAACAGTAAATTTTATTTTTTTAGGTATTCTCCTTTCATATTCAACTCACCCTGTGCCCTTTGTCTGTCTGTCTGTCTATCTATCAATCTATCTGTCTACCTGTCTATGTAAATACACACATACGGGTGTGTATGTGTGTGTATGTACATATATATATACCTACACATATATAATACATTCATATATACATACCTATACATGCCTACATATATAGTCTAACTATGTTAATACTGAAAAAGGTCTCATGAGTTACAAATAACATCTTTCCGTGTAGGAATGTAAACAGTTCAAGGTTAATGAGTTCCCTAAGGCTTCTCTTTCCTGTTTACCTTTTCATGTTTCTCTTGATTTTTGTATTTGAAAGTCAGATTTTCTATTCAGCACTAGTTTTTTCAACAAGAATGATTGGAAGTTCTCTATTTCATTGAAATTTCATTTTTCCCCTGAAATAGTATATTTAGTTTTGCTGAGTAGGTGATTCTTGGTTTTAATCCTATCTCCTTTGACCTCTGAAATATCATATTCCAAGTCCTTGGATCTCTTAGTGTAGAAGCTGCCAAATTCTTCCGATTGTATTTCCACAATACTTGAATTGTTTCTTTCTGGATGCTTATAATATTTTCTCCTTGATCTGGGAACTCTGGAATCTGGCCACAATATTCCTAGGAGTTTTCATTTTCAGATCTCTTTCAGGAGGTGATTGGTGAATTCTTTCCATTTCTCTTTTAACCTCTGGTTCTAGAATATCAGGGCAGTTCTCTTTGATAATTTCTTGGAAGATTATGTCTAGGCTCTTTTTTTGATCATGGTTTTCAGGTAGACCAATAAATTTTAAATTATCTCCCCTGGATCTATTTTCCAGGTCAGTTGTTTCTCCAATGAGATATTTCACATTGTCTTCTATTTTTTTTCATTCATTTGGTTTTATTTTATAATTTCTTGGTTTGTCATAAAGTCATCAGCTTCCATCTGCTCCATTGTAATTGTTAAGAACTATTTTCTTCAGTGAACTTTTGAACCTCCTTTTCCATTTGACCAGTTTTGCTTTTTAAAACATTCTTCTCATTGGCTTTTTGGACCTCTTTTGACATTTGGGTTAGTCTATTTTTAAATGTGTTATTTTCTTCAGCATTTCTTTGTGTCTCCTTTAGCAAGATGTTGACTCATTTTTCATGGTTTTCTTGCATCAATCTCATTTCTCTTCTCAATTTTTCCTCCACCTCTCTTACCTGGTTTTCTAAATTCTTTTTGAGTTCTTCTATGGCCTGAGATCATTACTTATTTTTTTGGAGGTTTTGGATGTAGAAATCTTGACTCTGATGTCTTCCTGTGATGGTATGCTTTGTTCTTCCTCATCTGAAAGGATGGAAGAAAATACTTTTTTCAGGAAGAAAGTAACCCTCTTTTATTTTTTTCCCCTTTTTGGGGTCATTTCCCCAGCCAGTTACTTGACTTTTGAATCTTTAATCAAGTGTAGGGTATACTACCCTAGGCTTCAGATGTTTTGTGCAGGTGTTCTCTGAGCTATCTCTAGGACCTGTAAGTTCTTGGTTCCTCCAAGTTGGCACAATCAAGGGAGAGTTTACTCCTCTCCTGGCCTGTACTTGTGTGCCTGTGAGCAACCACAAGCACTCTTTTATGCCCTGGAACTGTGAGTAGGGTTCCCTCTCCACAGTCACCATGAACTCCACCATACCAGTGCTTCTCCTCACCCTAGGTTCACTTCTCTGGACTGAGATCAGATCAGCCACTTGACTCCCCCAGGGCCTTTAGGCCAAGAACTCCAAAAGTGTCTGGGCTGTTGCAGTGGCTGCTGCTGCCCTGCAGTCAGGGATGAGGCCAAATCATGCTCCCCTTTCACCCAGGTAAAAGAGCTTTCTTACTGACCTTTGAAGCTGTCTTTGGCGCTCTAAGCCTGGTGCAATAAACCCTTCTTGTCAGTCTTCCAGGCTGTCTTGGGTTGGAAATCTGTTTCACTCTGTCATTTTGTGGTTTCTGCTGCTCTAGAATTTGTTTAGAGTCATTTTTACAGGTATTTTATGGGTTATGGGGGGAGAACTAGAGCACATCTATCCTTCTACTCCACTATCTTGGCTCAGCCTCTCTCAATCAGAGGTCTGTTACTTTTTGCCTCAGAAAGGTATAGGAAGGTGAGGGAAGAATAATTAGCTGGTAGACACTGAAGCAGCAGAGGAATTACTATGTGGATCCCAGAACACATGTCTCTAGATTTGATTGTGCCATACTTTCAGAATATGGAGGATACTAGAGGAAGGGGTCTTGAGTGAATTTAGTAGGGATTAGTGATTATTAGCCTACTCTGTTAATAATTCATAGATTTGTAACTTTATTAGGACTCTTGGTATCTTAGACTGCGGAGAGCAATTCAATCACCGCTTCTTGAACACAGTTCTTACTTTGGAGAGCTTTGAGGAGTCATGAACTTCAGAGAAAATGTCCTTCATTTTGTTAGTCCCATGATCCAATACCACTGCTCTTTCTCCTGTTTCATCCTTCCTTCCAAGATCAAATCAATTTTCCTTCACAGGGAAGACTATGATGACAAGACCATTCAGGAACACCCAAGCCTATATTTCTAGTGTGTAAGTAGTGCTGATTCTCTGTTTTATCATCTTAAGTGTCTGTTTAAAAACCCAAATGTAGAAGCGAGACTGAGTTTCTAATTTCAACCAAAGTTTGACATGAATACTCTAGAGAAACAATATGTTACCTCTTGACATTTATAATCCTTCCAGTATGAAAATACTCCAGGTTCTAATAAGCCCCACACCTCTAATGATTTAACTCTGACATGGTCTACCTCTTTAAAGTCCATGCCACACAGTTTTAATTAAACTTTGATTATTTATAACCAGTCTTCCTATGGTACTTTTTTATAATCCTGTAATCCAACAGCACAACTCATAGTTCACAAAATTAACATTAGTACAAAGTTCCTGGCAACAGGAATTTAATGGGAGAGAGAAACAAAAGGGCTCTCCACATGAACAGGGTTAAGAGACAAGGGATCTTAATGAGCAGAGACTGGCAGCCCTCAGAAAATTTTGAAATATATAAAATTTCTATTCATGTGATATGTCAGCTATCATCCTCCTCTTCCTCCTCATGTCTTAAAAGTACTATTTTTTACCTAAAGTATCATTGCTCCTAGAATCAGGTTTGCAGTCAATTTATATTCAGTGGGAGAAATGAATAAATTCTTACTGAACTTAGCTCTATTTAATACCAATTGGTGTTTCACATGTAGTGTGCTTCATACACTTAGGACATTCAATCAAGAGAGAGGATGTTAATCTTAGGGAGTGTTTGCTCAATTAGATTTACTCTTATAGAATTTGTGCAAATTCAGTTAGTCTACATTACACAGGCAGTTCATGATGAATTAAACACTATGAGGAAAGATTACCAATCCTCAGGTGAAAATAATATTGCATGGTTGAATAATTTAAAAAGTAAATGAACCCATAAATTCACTCATAATAAACTTACACTCTACCTTATTGGATTATGATAAGCATCAACTGTTGCATGAATAAAAAACATGACCTAAATATGTTATTGATGACTTATGCAAGGAATTTCATAAGGAGAAAGAAAAGTAGAATCAAATTTCTATCATCTTCGTCTTTCCCATTGACCTTGAAGTACTTTAGAGTGGCTATAGCTTAAATTGGTATTTTTCTTGACTCTAAATTGCTTTCCAGAATGAATAGACAAATTGATAGAACCCTGAGAAATGAATGTGTGCCTTTCTTACCTTGAATTTTCCCATTGTTTGCCATTTTTGCCAATTTGATGTAACATTTTATGAATTTTTAAATTTGTACTTCTCTTATACATTAATACTTTTTCTCCTGTGATATTGGGTTCATTGATACTGAATCATCCTTGGGCATCATCTAAGCTAAGCTCCTTTTCAATTCAGGAATATTTATTACAACAGATCATCTGGCCTCAGCTTAAATATCTCCAGGGACAAGGAATTCCACAATACTATGTTTTGACAATTATGTGTAATAGAAGAAGCATAGGTTGTGCCACCCTTCCAGAATGTGGAGGCTGGTGGGGAAGGGGACCAGAGTGAGTGCATTAAGGATTAGGAATAACTTTTAGTTCATTAGTTGTTATTTCATTAGGGTTCTTGGTGTCTCAAACTATGGAGAGAGCTACAATCACTTTACTTCCTATACATAATTGTCTTTCTGGTGAGACTTGAAAATACCTTGGATCATAACCCAGAGGTGCTACTTACTATCTCTGAGACATTTAGTAGCTTATTTCACCTTTCAGATGCCTCATCTTTAAAAGGGATATAATAACACATTCTATTTATCCCAACTATTGTGAGTATCATATATATGTAGAACTTCCCAACCTGCCTGTGCGTTGGTTTTGCACTTGGGCATTCTAGGATTCGCAGAACCTCTAGTTACTTTGTCTGACCATGAATGACTCAATAAGGACTTGGGCATTTTGGAGAAGACAAAGCAATTCTCTTATGGATTGTTGAGCTAGAAGAATCAACGCCTCAATGTATCTTTAAAAGGGAGTGATACACCCTCCTTGTCTCTCCTTTCTTGGTTTTACATTCTGTCATGACTTCTATACTCTGTTAAAGGATAGGGAATATGCAATATTCTTTTATTCCATCATAGAATGGACCATTTAGCTATTTGAGTCTGAGTTGCTGGTTGCCTCCTCTTCTTTCTGATTTGCTTATTTTTTGTTTTTTGTTTGCTTGGTTGGTTTTGCTAGATGATAAGTGACTGAACAATCCCAAGATGAATGTGTCCTTATTTGGGGGAAGTTTCATAAAAATGAGAACTTGAGATATCCTGGTTTGCTTAGAGGACCTGACTGATGGTAGAAGGAATTTCTGCATTGGACATGATCATCAAAAAGATAATCAGACTAAATCTGATACAATTTTCCTGAAGACAAAGTGCTTTTTGGACAGTGCAGAATAATGGTGAGATATAAAAAATGTCTCTTCAGTTGTCCTGAAAAGAACTTCCTATTCTGATACTAAATTCAGTTTCTTAGAAGACTATAACAGTATTAATTTATGCTTATCAACTTTTCTATCAATGTATGCTGTGAGTCTTTTATTTGTAGGAAATAAGTACTTGTCCCATTATTTCCCAACACTCCACCCATTCCCCTCAAAGGAGACCCTTAGATGTGAGTTGAGCCTAAGCTTTGAATAATTTTTCCCCAGGGCTCTGGGGTGGTGAGAATAACATGAGAAACATAACCTAACCTTTCTTCTGGTGCATCAGGAAGTCCAAAACTAAACTCTGTCCAACTGCATATGTGGATCCAGAGTGGAGGGGCTCCTTATAGGAGAAGGAAAAGGTGCAATGCTTCAGTAATGATTTTAATGTTAGATGGGTAAAATACTTGGTAAATCATAAAGCTCCATGAAAATAGCAGTTATAATATGAATTTGTTTTAACCAGGTGCATTCACAAGTATTTTGGACATTAGTCATTCTCCTTAGGACATGAACTCTAAAGAGTCAACTAGGGCACATGATTTAAAATGTATGTGTAACTTTTAATCATGAGGACCCAGAATAAGGATAGTTTAAATGCATTATGGCTCAGTTTTTGTGAACCATCTACAAATTAGTATTGAGAAGATACAGCTCTTCATTACTGATGGAATTAGCATTTTTTGGTAGACTCTTAAAGATATTGAACTGAATACATCCCTGAAGGTAGAAATTTGGAGTGCAGCACTAGTCCATGTATAGCTTTATCATGTGTATCTTTCTTTGTCCTCTTCCATCCACTGGAAGTACTTCCATCCATGAACTGGCACTAATGTCCAAGTTTCTGTCTGGAGGGAAGTTCTTAGCTCAACATTATTAAGAACCCACAAAAGAAATTAATTTACAGCAACTTTAGTACAAAGAATATAAATGATGGAAAATGGAATGTTTACAGGGACACATACTGAGACCCTCAGACCCCTCCCTTATGGTTCAGGTTACAGTTCCTGCAAATGCTTCATGATACCAGGTAGCCCAGTACTAGGAACCTGAGTACAATGCTACTGTGAGCCCTAGGATCAATGCAGCACTATTATCCATATCCTCTTGAGGTGAACACTCATTGCTTCAGTGTAAATTACCTTAATACTGGACACTAAATAGACCCTGTTTCCCCTTGGTGCTTTTTAAACATTATTGGGAAAAAAAATTTTAAACAATTTTGATAATTTTATCAATAAATCTTGTGGTACATGTCAAAGAATTGGCCGGCATACTCCTATCAACCCCCCATTATGATTAATTCCCAGAAGTAATTAACTAAAGCTACATTAGAATGATCAGAGCTGATAGCACATGCAACTTAACATTTCAGTAATTTTTAGTTTATTGTAGGCTGAAAACCCACTTGGTACCTACTTTGCCTAATGCTTCTTTAGAGACATTTTCTTAAAGTTCTCTTCATTTAAATGGTTTAGTAATTGTGCATATAATTTTTTGATTTCTCTTTTTCTCTGCATTATCTCGTGCAAAACTTTCGTGTTTTTTAATGCTTTTTGTTTATCACACCTTATGATTCATTCACTCCATTATATCCATCAACAATACATTCAGTAATTTTCCTCAATCACCAAGCAAACAAATTGTTTCCAATTTAATATCCCAAATAGTATTGCTATCAAACTTTCATATAGATAGGATGCCAATAACTTACTTAAGTTTATAAAACCAATAGTAGGATTTCTGGGCCAAAGAGTATGAACAATTTTAGAATTTTTCTTAATTAATTTCAAACTATTTTCCAAAATGCTTGGACAAATTTATAGCTCTAATGGGAGAAATTCCAGTGCCCTTTTCCCTTGTTGCCTAGGATTAGGAACTTGGTATCTGAGAACTCTTGCTGTCATTTCTCCATGTGTATTCACTTCTGGGGCTGATAAGTTAATGGCTGGTCAGTCCCTGTGCAGTCATGTCAATTCATAGGCACCAAGGTCAAAGTTCTCTTTCCAAGTACTATTATATCTTTGTACCACTCTGTCTAGATCTCTTGCGGGAAAAAGGTGCTAATTTTGACTGACATATTGACTCCACCCCTTTTATAGATTCAATACAAAGAGGCATTTTTGAACCCAAACTGTGTGAGACAACAAAATTAATCTTCACAATTATGTAGACGCAATCACAAGCCCAAACAAATGTTTACCATCCTGGGAATTCATTAAGTTTCTGGTAACTTGTCTGATAAACTGTCTATTTGAATGTCCATTGCTTCTTTTTCTGAGTTGGTATGTAATTAGTTTGGAAAGGTTGAGAACTTTTTCTTCTATTATCAACCTCATTTCACTCCTACATATTTTGCTACAAGTTTGAAGATAGCTCTTCCTGGTGGATAAACAGAAGTTGCATTGTCCTGCCTTCACATGGCTGTCTGCTAATATTACTGCATCTTTTCCTCTCAGTGGTCCTAGCCTTTCCCTATTAATAATCTAGTTGTAAACATAGCTAACAAAGAAAACTAATGTGAAATATCTTTATTATTTTCCTTAAAGCCCAACTCACTTTGAACATTAAACTCCTTAAGAAATATATTCTTACAATTTGGAACCACACATATCAATACAAACATACACAGTTCAGTAAATTTTTTCAGCCACTTAGTATCTCTCACTTTTCTTCTTCATTAGGAATAATAATTGTATTATTCCAAGTGTATTTTTAGAGATTCTTCTTCCTTTTGGATCATATTTTTTGTTAAAGTTTCTGTTTATGGAGTCATATTGGAAAAGAAGAGTTATTATCCCACTTAGAGAGCTGACCCTAAACCCTGATATATGAATAAGCCCTCACGCGGAATAGAATTTTAAGCTAGACAAAACTCATGTGGAGCTGCCAAAGAAATTTTGCTGAAGCATAGGTATGCCCATGTCATCCTTCCTTTGTATACCTAGTGTTTAACACAGCGACTGGCACCTAGAAAGTACTTTTTAGTAATTTTTCAGTTATGTCCAGCTCTGTGTGATCCCATTTGGAGTTTTCTTGGCAAAGACACTGGAAATATTTTCCATTTCCTTCTCCAACTCAATTTGCAGGTGAGGAAACTGAGGTCAACAATGTTAAATGACTTGCTCAGAATCACACAGCTAGTCAGAGTCTGAAGAAAGATTTGAACTCAGGAAGATGATTCTTCTTGACTCTAGAATCAACATCCTATCTACTGTGCCACTGAGATGCCCAGTAAGCCCTTAATAAATGCTTATCAATGGACTGATTGATCAACAAACTTAAATGGCTCTTTATCTCTAGAATAAAAAAATAAACCCCAGAGTCTGTCAATTAAAGCCTTCCCACCTTTCCAATCTTTTTTATATCTTACCTCTATACACTCTACTCATTTGCCATAATGGCCTGCTTGCTTTCCACAAACTGGTACTTTAATAATAAAATAATAATATTTAATAATAAAATAATGAAAATAAAATAATAAAATATTTTTAATAATAAAATAATATGGTACTTTCATCTCATCACTGTGTCCACATGCATGGAATGCCCTCCTACCTCTCCTTTGCCTCTTGGAATCTTTTGTTTCTTTCAAGATTCCACTCATGCACTATCTTTAGCTCCCAGGACTTTGCCCCTGAAGACTGCTTCATGTTTATTTTGCAGAAATTCCTGTTGTATCTCTATTTATTTTATGTTTTCCAAGATAGAATGTAAGCCCTTTCAGAAAAGAGTTCTGTTTCACTTCTGTCTTCATATTCCCATCTTAAAATAGTGCTTTGTAAAAAGCAGTCCCTTAATACAGATCAAGTAGATTCATAAGTCAGGAGACTGACTGTCTTGTCCCACTTCTCTAATTTGCTTTGTGATCCTTAGGTCTGCTGTGTATTTTAAACCAGTGTCTGAAGCCAGTTTTGAACTCAGAAAGATGAATCTTCCTGACTCCAGGCCCAACTCTTACTAGCTGTGTGACCCTGGGCAAATCATTTAACCCTATTTACCTCAGTTCCTCATCTGTAAAATGAGCTGGAGAAGGAAATAGCAAAACATTCCTATAGCTTTGCCAAGAAAACCCCAGAGGGGGGTCTTGAAGAGTTGGACATGACTAAAACAACTGAACAATCGTAAATCTAAAGATGGAAGCAATCTCAGGAGTCATCTAATCTAATTCTTTCATTTTACAGATGAGGAAACTTGCCCAAGTGTGGCAGAATTTGAACCCAGAGAGAGACTTTTTTTACCTCTTCTGGTTCTCACATTCATAAATCAATTTTTTTGTTTGTTTTCTACTCTGTCAAATATGGAAAGCTGCCCGAAATGCTCTGTGCATGAGATAAGGTGTTGGAAAGTGCTTTTCAAAGCATAAAATGTTAACCAAATGGAAGGTATTAGTATTGTTAGCATCACGGTGCACACTGCCTTGAGCCCCAACTCAATCCTTCACTTTCAGAATAATAAGAGTTGGCAGAGGTACAGAAATAGCTTGCATAAGTCCTCTAGTTAAGGTGCAGTGTGCAGTCTACCATACCAGAGCCCACAAAGTTCTGACAAGTTCCCAAGGTGGAAGTGTTTCCAGTTTTGATTGACAACTCATTATACAGGACATGAAAGAATCATTACGACAGAATCTGAGTTGTAAGGCTACCTCACCGGGGGACTTAAAGTAATTGAGGTAAAATGGCACTTGAGTTTAATCTCAAAAATAGTGGCTGATAAATACATGAAATTATATGATAATTTTTGTGTTTCCAGAAAATTATAAGGTGTTTTTTACACATTTGCATGTGAATTAGCTCATGTTAACTTCACAACAGCCCTATAAGGTAGGATAGACAAGAAACTATTCCCCTCACTTTAGGAAAATAGAATGTAAAGTAGGAAGGAGTTTTTGTAAGACTGTAAAGTGAGAGGCTGCCAGAAGGTCCATTAGCAAAATTCAGTTTGGGAAAGATCTAGGATTTCTTCAGCATTGAAGAACTTCTGGTGTGGGGATTCCTTCTACAGATACAGTAGTCTATCTATGTATCTATGTAATCTATCTATGACTCAGTAAATAAGTCCTAGGTAATTAGTTGTCTGAGACACACCTAGGATCATAGATTTAGAACTAGAATGAAACTTACAGGGCACTGAGCCCAGCCTCTTTATTTTAAATATAAGGATCTGAGGCCCAGAGATTAAATGACTTCCCCAGAGTGACATAGCCAATAAGTGTCTGATTTGGGATTTGAACTCAGGTCTTCTCAATTCTACATGAACTGGCTTACCCATTGTGCTGTTTATACTCAGGGTCCCACAAAAGATAAATGTCTGACAGGATTTGAACCCAGGTCCATTTGATACCAAGTTGAGTATTCTGTATACTATGCCACATTTTGTTGTTGTTCAGTTGTGTCTGATACTTTGAGATCACATTTGGGTTTTTTTCTTTTAATTCAATTTATTTATTTTCAACATTCATTTCCATAAGATATTGAATTCCAAATTTTCTGTCCATCTCTCCCCTACTACACCCCAGGACAGCATGTACCTTTCTCCTGTTTGCCTTCCTTTCTACCACCCCCTTTCTCCCATCCCTCTCCCCTCCATTTTTCTGTAGGGCAAGATAGATTTCTATATCCCATTGTCTATATAACTTACTACCCAGTTGCATGCAAAAACAATTTGAAATATTAATTTTTAAAGCTTTGAGTTCCACATTCTCGTGCTCCCTCCCCACCCACCTTCATTAAGATAGGAAGCAACTCAATATAGGTCATATATGTGTAGCCATGTAAAACACTTCTTTAACAGTCATGTTGTGAAAGACTAACCACATTTCTCTCTATCCTGCCCTCCATTTAGTCTATTTTCTCCCTTGACCTGTTCCCCCACAATAGTGTTTGCTTCTAATCATCCCTTCCCCCAATCTGTCATCCATTCTATTATCCTCCCCCCCCACCTTCCCACAGGGAAAGGTAGATTTCCATACCCAATTAAATGTGTGTTATTCCCTCCTTAGCCAAATATGATTAGAGTAAGGCTCACTCATTGCTTCTCACCTCCCCCTTCTTTACTTCCACTGTAAAAGGTCTTTCTTGCCTTTTTTATATGAGCTGATTTACTACATTCTACTTTTCCCTTTCTCTTTCTCCCAGTATATTCCTCTCAATACTAGATTATATTTTTTAGGTATCCTCCTTCAGCTCATCTTGTGCCCTCTATCTATATATCTATATATATATATATATATAGATATATGTGTGTATATGTGTGTAATACATACATGCATACATATATACACATGTATACATATACATACACATATATAATATACACATAGAACTATATATATAAAATATACATATACTTACATACATATATACATACATATGTGTGCATATACTCCCTCTAACTACCCTAATACTGAGAAAGGTCTCATGAATTACAAATATTATCTTTGCATATAGGAACATAAACAATTCAACTTTAATGAGTCCCTTATGGCTTTTCTTTCCTGTTTACCTTTTCATGTTTCTCTTGATTCTTGTATTTGAAAGTCAAATTTTCTATTCAGCTCTGGTCTTTTCAATAAGAATGTTTGGAAGTCCTCTATTTCATTGAAATTTCATTTTTTCCCTGAAGTAGAATACTCAGTTTTGCTGGGTAGGTGATTTTTGGTTTAATGCTAGCTCTTTTGACTTCTGGAATATCATATTTCAAGCCCTTTGATCCTTCAGTGTAGAAGTTGCTAAATCCTGTGTTGTCCTGATTATGCTTCCACAATACTTAAATTGTTTCTTTCTAACTGCTTGTAATATTTTCTCCTTGACCTGGGAACTCTGGAATTTGGCTACAATATTCCTAGGAGTCTTCCTTTTGGAATCTCTTTTGGGAAATGTTTCCATTTCTATTTTACCCTCTGGTTCTAGAATATCAGGGCAGTTTCCTTGATTTTTTTCTTTTATTATTTTATTTGTTTTCAGTATTCTACAATCACTTCCATATAACTTAGACTTTTCCCCCTCCCACCTCTTCCTTCCTCTTTACCTTCTCCCTCCTTCCCCAAGTTGGCATACAATTTTATATAGATTCTACACATACATTCCTATTAAATACATTTTCACCTTAGTCATGTTGCATAGAAGAATTAAAACGAGTGGGAAAAATCATAAAACAAACCAAAGCATAATACAAAAGAAAATGATCTGCTATATTCTGTGATTGAATTCCATAGTTCTTTCTCTGGATGTGGAAGGCATTTTGCCTTGAGATCATTGGGAATTTTTTAAGTCCTTGCAGTGCAATGAAGTTCTAAGTCTACCAGAAAAAATCTTCACATACTGTGGTTGTTGCTGTATATAAAGTTCTCCTGGTTCTGCTCCTTTCACTCAGTGTCATTTCATATAAGTCTTTCCTGGTCTTTCTGAAGTCTTCCTGTTCATCATTTCTTACAGCACAATAGTATTTCATTGCATTCATATACCACAATTTATTCACCCATTCCCCAATTGATAGTCATCCCCTTGATTTCCAGTTTTTGACCACCACAAAGAGTGCTGATATAAATATTTTTTGTACATGTGGGGCCCTTTCCCATTTTTATGATCTCTTGGGGATATAGTCCTAAAAGCAGTATTGCTGGGTCAAAGGGTATGTACATTTTTGTAGCCCTTTCCTTGATAATTTCTTGAAAGATGATCTCTAGGCTCTTTTTTTTTGGTCATTGTTTTCAGGAAGACCAATGATTTTAAAATAATCTCTCATGGATCTTCTTGCCAAGTCAGTTGTCTCTTCAATGAGATATTTCACATTGTCTTCTATGTTTTCATTCTTTTGGTTTTATTTTATAATTTCTTGATTTCTCATAATGTCATTAGGTTCCATTTGTCCCCAATCTAATTTTTAAGGAATAATTTTCTTCAGTGAGCTTTTGAACCTCTTTTTCCATTTGTCCAATTCTGCTTTTTAAAGCATTCTTCTCCACATTGACTTTTTGGACGTCTTTTGTCATTTGGGTTGACTATTTTTAAAGGTATTATTTTCTTCAGCATTTCTTTGGATCTCCTTTAGCAAGCTGTTGACTCAATTTTCATGGTCTTCTTGCATCCCTCTCATTTCACTTCCAAAATTTTCCTCTGCCTCTCTTACTTGATTTTCAAAATCCTTTTTGAGCTCTTCCATGGCCTGAGACCATTGCATATTTTTTTGGAGGTTTTAAATGTAAAGACTTTTTCATCTAAGATGGAAGACTTTGATGTCTTCCTCTGATGGTATACTTTGTTCTTCCTCATCTGAAAGGATGGAAAAAAATACCTTGTTCAGGAAGAAAGTAACCTTCTATAGTCTTATATTTTTTCCCTTTTTTTGGGTATTTTCCCAGTCTGTTACTTGACTTTTAAGTCCTTTATCCAGTTGAGGGTATACTTTTGGGACCTGTAAGTTCTCAGTTCCTCCAAGGTGGCACAATCAAGGAAGAGGAGTATACTTTTCTCCTGACCTGCATTCTGATCTGGAAGTAACCACAAACGTTTCTGCCCAGGATCCTCTCCAAAGCCTCCACTAGCTTCACCACATCAACACTCTTCCTCACCCCAGGGCTGCCACTCAGGAATGAGACCAAGATCTGTTGCTCTATTCCCCCAAGGTCTTATGCTGAGGGCTCCAAAATAGAAGCTACTGCAGCAGTGGCTGCCACTGTCCCGGGACCAGGGTTAGGGCCAGACCTTACTCCCTTCTCACCCAGGTAGAAGGGCTTTCTCACTGACATTTGAAGCTCTCTTTGGCATTTATGGGTTGATTCTGCTTCCTGAAGCCTGTGCCAGTCCTGTCCCTGCTGTGCCACGCAGTCAAGGCTGGGCTGGGCTCTGCACTGAGCCTGGTATAATAGACCTTTCCTGTTGGCCTTCCAGGTTGCCTTGGACTGGAAATCTCTTTCACTCTGTCATTTTGTGGTTTCTGCTATTCTAGAATTTGTTTAGGGTCATTTTTAACAAGTATTTTATGGGCTAAAGGGTGAGAGCTAGACCAGGTCCATCTTTATACTCCACTCTCTTGGCTCCACCCCTCTCTCTCTTTCACTCTTGAAAGGATACATATATACCTGTTTCCACCACTACCCCACTACTTACTCTACTCTCAACTATGTTTGTATTCTGACCTCCAACCTAGACTGAAGCCTTTCTCTCCAAGGTTACCAATGATTTCTAAACTGCTAAATCCAGTGGTTATTTCTCACTCTTCATTCCTTGACTTCCCATACATTTTGACACTCACAGTCCTTCTTTCATGATACTTGGTTGCTTTGGGTTCCATGACACTGCTCACTTTTGATTTTCCTCTTAGACCTTCTGACTTCTATGGAGAAAGATTCATCCATTCATAACTGCCAACATGCCAACCAACTGCCACTGAAGGGACAGTAAACCCAGTAATCTCAGGAATAACAAAAGACTGTCCATGTTCCTAACCCA
The DNA here is from genome assembly GCA_023548195.1 of Bettongia penicillata ogilbyi. NCBI lineage: Eukaryota > Metazoa > Chordata > Mammalia > Diprotodontia > Potoroidae > Bettongia > Bettongia penicillata. Next base: position 5,493,939 of record JAJHZJ010000497.1, read on the forward strand.
ATCCTTATAGTCACTGCCCAAGGAAACCATTCTTGTAGAGATATCACTTGCCAACTACTACTTTGCTACTGAACCTTAGGGACTACTGGACCTTTTGATACTATTTGCAGTTAAAATTCTCCTATTTGCATAGTTTCTCACTATTAGCTTGAGGATGTCTTTACAACTCACTTTCTTGTATTTCTATTTGTGTCCCTCTATTTAGTATGGTGTTTTGCATAGTCTGAAAAGATAAGATCAAAGGAAAATAGATTTTTATTTCTCAAAAGAAACTTAGAGACTACCTAGCCAAATCTATAGAAAAGGAAAATAAATCCCGGAGAGATTAAATGACTTGCTTCTCATTACCCATATAGTGCCCGGGATGGGAATTTTAACTCAATGTTTTGTGTCCTGGAGATATAGGCTTCCTTTTAAACCAGTCCCTGGAGAGAACAATGGGAGACAAGAAAATTACCTGAGATGCCATCATGTCTCCTAGAAGCGTTTTCCAGCAAGTTATTTGACTCATTTGTGTCCATAATGGTCCAGATTATATTTATTCACTCTGCTTTAGGGAAGCTATAAAAGCATAAATCATTAAAAATGTTTGGTCTATCTCAAACTCTCAGCTGGAACATTCTAGATATTAGTCAGAAAGTCTCTCTCTCTCTATCTCTATCTATCTATCTTACTTGTGCGCACACACACACACATCCCACACTACTGTATTGTTATTTTTGTTGTTGTTTTAAATTGTGTCCAACTTCATGACTCCTTTTGGGGGTTTTCTTGGCAAAGGTACTATTTCCTTCTCCAGTTCTTTTTTAAAAATGAAGGAAACTAATGCAAACAGACTTTCCCAGAGTCACACAGCTAGTGTCTGAGGCCAGATTTGGACTCAAATCTTCCTGGCTGTAGGCCTGGCCTCATATACTATCCACTGTGCCACCTATCTGTCATATTATTATATAAAATCTCTTAATTCTTTTCCTTATATGCTTTATACCCACCAACATTTTTAACTTTATTTACCACCCTCACTCCCCCAGAGCACACAAATAAATCAGTACTATGATGAATAGTCATGATATCTTAATCTTTTGAAAGAAATGGTAAAACAGAAAAAAATGGTAAAACTTCTAAAAGACCAGGTTTATGGATATAGGCTCAGTGCCTGTTAGAGCAATGCAAAAGAAAGGAAACAAGGAGTTTCTCCAATTCTCTTCTCAGCAAAAGGAATGGCTCCAACTACACACTGGAGAGATTCCACATGACTTGGCCATAGTCTTTGACTTCACATCTCATTCTGAGTCCTGTCAATGGCAGGACTCAACATGTGGGGTAACCTTACTTTCTGTCTCTTGGAAGTCAAACTCCAAACTTGGGTTAGGAAAAGGGCTGAGAAGAAAAGCATTGGGGAATCTCTGTCTACCATTGTCTAGTAAATTAATAGACTCTACAAAGCCTAAAAGAGGAGGAAGCCCCAAAACCTTAACCACAAAGAGAGCAAGGTAGAAGAAGAAGAGGGAGAAGGGTAGATAGGGAACATGGAAGGAGGAGAATAAGCTTAAAATTAAAACCCAAGAAGAGCTAGAGTATTGCTTCCTCCTCTCTCTCTTTTCTAACCTTTCTCGTAAGTGTTTCTTCTCCTTCCTGTCTCTGCCTCCAATCAAACAGCCTTCCACATTTAACAATGACTTGCTTTCTTGGCCCCTTGACTTCAGTGATTTAAGCACTGATATATCACATGCTCATGACACAGACAAATTTTCTCCCATAATTAGAATAGCTCACATTTGTATAATGCTTTGAAGTTCAGCAGCACAGTTCAGAATAATAAGTAGCACTGAAGTGCCTACTATGTTTAAGTGTCTTTGGATAGAAAGACAAAAAACAAAGCAGTTCTTACCTTCAAAGAATTTAAATTGTTGAGAGGTGGCTTTTAAGGAATTTAAACTCTGAGGAATCAGATACAATGTCTACACAGATCTGATGCCCTGGCTTTCTTCCCATCCTCCCCATCTCTAAGGCTTCTTCCTCAGATGAACAAGTTTCTCTCCAACCATGTTGAAAGATGATGAGATGAAGTGACTTGCCTCAAATCACACAGGTAATGCAAATAATTTGAACTTGTCTTCTAGTCTTAAAATTAGTCTGCCATATAACATTCTCTCTGTAGTGAATATTCTTTCATTCAAACCTGGAAATATGACCTCCTGAAGAGAGAGATGGGAAGTATCTCCTATTAGCTAACTACCTAAGTGTACCCTGGAGAATAATATAATACTGACTTACCTCAGTTACAAATGCAAAGATTTTGAAACTACCTGCCTCCCACCCAAGGAGTTACAAAAATACTAATAACTCATTTTTAAGTGACAAAGAATGGGAATTTGAGGTGATATCTATCTTTTGGGGGCTGAACAAGATATAGTACATAAAGTTAATGGACTATTCATTTATGTAGAAAGAGGGTTTAGAGGTAAGAGCCCAGATCTAGAGTCAGAGGATTTGGGTTTGAAACCCAAATTTTGTCCCTTTACTAAATTTTTTTGCTTTGGGGAAGTCACTTCACTACTCAGCCTCAGTTTCCCCATCCATAAATTATGTGGTTAAATTCAATCTCTAAGATCCTTTCTAGCCTTAGGCCCTATTTTTATAGACATAGAACTAGTGTATGGTAAGTTGCAAAGTCTAAGTAAGACTAATATAATACTCTTCTCTAAAGAGCAATCAGTCATTACAATCCTTAGTTGCAGAGTGGGAAATGTATGGTCATTGTGCTATAATATTACCTTTCTCCTCATTTCTCCCCAGTCCCCACTAATCATTCTGAGCTGAGTTTTTACCTGTCTGGATAAGTTAGATCATCATCCTTTATTAACCACATAGAGCTTTGTTGCCGCTGGAAGGAGAATAAAGAGTAACTCATGTGAACTAATAGTAACTGATGAAAAATGTCAAGTGTTTCATCAGAAAACCTCATGCAACTTCTGCATGCTTTAATGCTCTTAATAATGAATTTGGTATGAGATTCTATAGCTCCTTCCAGCCCATGCAGAACACCAAATAATGCCCTCAGAGAAGGATTCATGTGCTTTGTTCCTGGTGCCTATTATTCTCAGTACATTGGATAAAGATAGAATTGGGGATATTTGTCAGAAAGCTAAAAAGATAAGGTTCCCTTGCTCTTCATGTATTCATATCCCAGCATCCTTGTTATTGCTGCGGCTTTGACTGATAGCCAATGTCACTGCAAGTACAAGGGTCTGTCTGAGATTGGAGGATGGGCGTAACTCTGACAAAAGGTGACTCAACATTGCAGGAGAATTGCACATGGAGGTCCTGAGGTTGTAGTATCTTTTGCATTGCCCTGCAGAATAATTGACCAGAGAAGACTGGAAATCTTGGTTAACAAGAGGGTAGTAAGAGCTTATGGAAATGCATAAAACTCTGTTCAGAGACTTGGAAATGCATCATCAACACTCCCTATTTCTAGAGAGATTTTCAGCATGTCATTCAACTGATGTTCAACAGGATTCAAATGGGAAAGCAGATTAAGGGTTTGAAGTCTCTCACCTGAGAAGGGATGAATAAACCCATTTAATTCTCAAAAGACGTAGAAATATAGTTAGGGTTTCAATGAGATTGAGAAGATAAGGGTGGAAAAACAGCATAACTTGTATATAGCTTAAAGAAAGATATTTTCTCTGTCAAATCAGTTTGGAGAGTTTAGTTAAATCACTTGGGGGTGTTTTATTCTTTTATAAACCCTTGTTTATCCAAATCACATAAAAAAGCATTTTAGGAATAAAAACAGTGGCATTTTCTCATAGAGCCCAGGACTCCTGCCTTTACAGAATTGTCCTTCTGCCACCTAGGGGTGTGGATGTGGCTAAAAACAAAAGCAACAAAACAGGCCGAACTAAGAGTTCCTTAGGTAGCTAGTCAAGTCCACAATATTTATTAAGTCCTTACTATGTGCCAAGCATTGTGCCAAGCACTGGGGACACAAAGTAGAGCAAGAAATAATCCCTGTTGGAATTCAAATTCTAATGGAAGAGCTCACATTCCTGTTAGACATCTGACAGCCATTTTTAGCTCCTTAAGCTTTTCCTTCAGTTTGCTTTTTCTACCACTGTTTGGAAACATGTCTGACTTACCTAAAGGTCAACTACATGCTGTGATTTGAGAGGGTTGGTCAGAAAAAGATGCTCCCCAGGATTTTTACTTGCTTAAATTTACAGTATTGGAGATTCATTCCTAATGAGATATAAGAGCCTTTGCTGATAAGGCAAATAATACTGAGTGTGTTAACTCATTGCAGCTATCTTGGCTTATTGGGAAATGTAATGGAAGGAGCACCAGTTTTGGAAATGGGGGGGGCATGGGTTTAAATCTCATGTATTCTCTGCATGGTCTTGGTCAAGTCATTTAACTTCTCTGGGCCTCAGCTTAGGATCATAAGACTATAGATTTAGGTTTGGAATGAATGATTTCCATACTAGATAGCTAGGCGGCACAGTGGAAAAAGGGTAGGGTACAGACTCAGGAAGACCTGACTTCAAATCTAGTCTGACACTTATTAGCTATGTGACCCAGAGCAAGTAACTTAACCACTGTCTCCCTCAGTTTTTTCAGTTGTAATAGCACATAACTCATAGGATTTTTTGTGAGGCTCTATTGAGATATTATTTGTAAAGCACTTGGCACATGGTAGGCACGCACATTTTAGTAAATACCACCTCCTCTATCTAATCCATCTTTCTCATTTTATACATGAGGAAACTGGGACTTCATGGATTTGCCCAAGACTATGCAAGCAGTGACAGAGGCAGTATCTGTCCCAAGTCCTCTGACTCTGCAACTTCTCTTCATTTTACATGTCTCCTCATGTAAGAAGCTGGACTAAATGCTTTTAAGGTTGAGCTGTGATTCTCTGATCCCTACCTTGCACTCATTTTCCTCACTGGTAAAATTAAAGGATTAGGCCCTGGTACATAAGGTTCCTTCCAGTTCCAAAGCTATTCTCTAATGAATTCCTTGAGTCAGATTTCTTTCAAGCAATTCTGCTTAAGACCCTCACCTTTGGGGACTTGGGATTTTAATGGAGGTGTCAGCCTAATTTTGAATTGTGGGTCTGACAGTTCTGAGCATCCATAAAGCCAGGCTAATGATGCAAAGACTTGGAGGTGGGAGCCTCTGAGAATGGTCCATGCACTGGAATTCGTTCCTACCCAACCAGCAACCCCTGTGACGACAGGTCCCAGGCCTGACCCTAACCCTGAGCTGCAAATAAGGTTAATTCTCAATGTCAGTGGAATTGCTCTACAAGAAGTTTTAGTCCCACCATTACCTCAGACCGAATGAGACAGATTTGAGTCCAGTTAACAATATTTCCAAAGAAATAGTTTCCGAAGAGCTACAATGATCCTGAAGCTAGATTTATATGCAAATCTCTTGAATGTGAACCTCTGTTAGCAGCCAACAACTTCCACTCTGGTTTTTCAGATCCTTCTACAACACCCCTTCCCCTCACCCTTCACAAAAGAAACTTTTTCCAGTTCCTAAACCTTACATATTACTCCTCATGACTTTTAAGTGTATTCTGTTTCTGGATCAACTAGTTTTTAACATGATCAGGCAAGCAGAAAGAGGTCAAAAAAATTTCTATTATATCAGTCAATGAAAGTTCTTTAAACACCTAGTGCATGCAAAACATTTAATGTTGATGAAAATATAAAATATTAGCCCCTGCCCTCAGGGAGCTCGATCTCTAGAAGCTGGATAACAGCGAGCATTGTTAGAATACATACAGCCCTGAGATCAGTGCATTAGGAAAGTGTGAAGCTAAGTTGTCAAAAATAATAACAAAGAAACAAGCAAACAAAATTCTGGGTGCAAGCATACTGGAGGAGAAATTAGTAAAGATTTCCTAAAGAAGAGGGCATTTGAGTTGGATCTTTCATATTGGATAAGAATTCCAAGAGAAGCAGCTCTGTATAGAGTAAACAACTGTTTATTGTTCCATCATCTCCAACTCTCGTTGACCCCATTTGGGTTTTCTTTTTGGCAATACTGCTGGAGTGATTTGCCATTTCCTTCTCTGGCTCATTTTATAGATGAAGAAACTGAGGCAAACAGGGTTAAAGTGGCTTGCCCTGGGTCACGTAGCTAGTAAATATCTGAGTCAGTTTGGAACTCAGGAAGATGAATCTTCCTGACTAGAGTTAAAAAAGAAAAACAGCTGACTTCAAGTCCTAACTGACACATACTGGTTTATGTGACCATGATCAAATTATTTAATTCTCTGTATCCCTAGGCAGCTCTCTAGGACTCTGAACTATAATCACTATCCATCGAAGGAGGAAATTTCTCCATCAGAAGTTTCTAAACATTTGGGGACCCCATGCCAAAAACAAAGATATTAATATATTAAAAGGGTGCCTTAGGGTGCTGGTCAGTTGCAGAAAAAAAAATTGATTCTATCTTACCCTGAATAAAAACAAATTTGTCCTATGCTGCACTGCTTTTACAACAGCCTTCAGCAATCAGCATTTCTGTCCTTGAGTGCCACTGAATACAATTACAGCAAACTCCCATCACTCACTGCCCCCACAGTGGAGGCATCAATTTCCTTTTGTGTCTTGATAGCCATTAGTATGATTTCCTTTCACTTTCATTTGTTTCATTCCATGCCAAGATAGTCTGAGAAGCAAGGTGATGGTGCGTAGAATGAGCACTAGATTTTGTCTCAGAGGATCCTAGTTCGAACCCCAATGTTACCCCTTGCTAGCTATGGAGATGAGCCAATCACTCAGCTTCCCAAAAGGGGTTTGAACTGAAGAGAGCCCTTCAGCTCTAAGAATATTCTCTGTCATTGCAACACAGTTAGAAATAGTAGGATATTTAAAGTGTTTCTTTGTGGATATTTGGTTATGATTTTCCTTCTTAAATATTCTATTTAAAAAAGCATAACTGAGAGAGAATGTCAGACATCCTTCCGTTGTTAGTATTTGGGCAGTTCTACTTATTAAAATGCCTTCCCAGCTGCACAATTAAATGGGTAGAACGATACATTTCTTATCTCAAGAGATATAAAAATGTAAATTCTGATTCAAGCTGTAACCTGTACTCTCCAAATAAGCTTTCCTGGGTGCTCTTCTCCCCCTCCCCCCTGGAAATAAAGATAAAATTCATTTTTGTAAAGGACAGAGCTAGTGGAAGCATCATTTCGCTTCTTAGTTACTTGTGGCATTTACTGACATCTAGGGACTACCTTGAAAAACTGCAGCCTATAAAACTTGAGCATCTGATATAACTTCACATCCCCAGGGCAGGGAAAAGCTGAAAATCTCATCCTCAGATTAGAAGAGTTTTCAAATTCAATGTAAAAAACAAACACACACACGCCACTATCACCACTCAAGTCATTAAGAAATTGATTTAAATGAATTAGTATTATAATTCCCTGGTCAGATGAATTCAAATTTGGAAATAACCCTACAATATTTCAGAAATACAAAAAGTGATCTATCAGGAGGGGCTTTTTTAGGGGGCTAACAAACCATGACACTAATTTTCATTATGCCACTACATTTCTCCTTCTAATGTGAAAACATAGTCATACTGTGTTTATCATGTAGAAAACATTTTTGTTTTGTAATGAACATGGTTATTAATTTTATTTTTCTTAATAAATGTGTTGGCATAGTACCTTGAACATAGTAGCCACCTAAACAAATGTTGCTTGATTGAAAACAAAACTATTTTAATAAGATCAGAGATTTAGAATTGAAAGGAAACTTCAAGGCCCTTTAATCCAACTACTTCATTTGATAGGTGAAGAAATATGACCCAAGAGGAATTAAGCAACTTCCCCAGGATCACAAAGGTACTAAGTCAGGGGGGTTGGATTTGAAATCGGCTCCTCTGACTATAAATCAAATGTTTTTTGCACTGTACTATGCCGACTTTCTTTTGTAGACAACAAGGTGATTTCTAAATGTCTCTGGAGCTTGTTATTTTTCCTCTTCAGAACAAAAGTATTTTTTCAACAACTCTAAAGGGTTATATCTTTATTAGTGGGCTTTGAGACAGAATTGTGTTTAGTCTGTTTAAAAAATATAGTGAATTATAGATTCTTAGACTAGTAATCATTACACTTATTACTAGAAGAGATGACTTCTTAATTCTAATGACAAAAAAAGTGATTTTATAATGCCTTTCACATGATAAGTGAATTAAATGAATTTTGATAAAAGAAATGCATGTATGAGTGTGTTTACTTCAAGTATCTCTGATCTCATGTGATATATTTACATAGGAATATGTAATTTCATTAGAATAGGTTGGAGAGAAAATAAATTGGAGTTAAGGAGACCACTTGAGAGGTTATTTACAATACTCTAGGTGAAAATGATGGAGATAGAATTGACTAAAATTAGCAACTTATTATATGTAGAGAATAAAGGAAAGAATTATACATGTAGAGCTGGAAAGGATCTAAAAGATCATTTAGTTTACACTTCTCATTAAGTGAAGAGATAGAAGCTTGAGGAGTTAGAGAAAGATTTGTTTTGTGCTCTCAGATTTTAAATTCAGTGTGCTTTACCTCCCTCCTGTCATGCTACCTCTGTAAAACTTAAAGATGGTTATAAGATTTTGAACCTATGTGACTTGAAGGATGGTAGTACTAAAGACCCAGACAGAAAAGTTGGGGGAAAGGAAAAAATTTCTTGAGGAGGTATAAGAATAAGATAATGCCTTTAATTTTTAGTTTTGGTAAATTTTGTAGTGCCAGAAAGATAGTAAGTTGAAAATACACAGCAAGCAGTTGTAAATGTAGAAATGGAGACTGGGGAATCCATTAAAGTTAGAAATACAGATTTGTGATAATCAAATTCATGGAGTGGATGGGGCCAAAGGAAAGAACATAGAAATGGAAGAGAAGAGTGCCAAGGGTCCCTACCTTTCAGACCAAGGACAAAGATGAAGCAGAGCTATGAAATGGAATTCTGGTTTTGTTATCATTCATGTATTCAGTTGTGTCCAACTCTTTGTGATCCGATGGCCATAGCATGCTCTGTCTAAGGGCTTCTCTTGGCAAAAATACTAGAGTGGTGTGCCATATTCTTCTCCAGGAATTCTGGTATCTGTTGGCAAAAACAGTGGTGATAGGGAAGGACCACAAGACACCAGACCCTTTGAAAGAAAAGTCCCTTGGTTACTGAAACAACTTGCTAGGAGCTGAGTGGAGGGAACCACTTTTCTGTGAGCAGTAGGAATTTAATGAATGGACATGCCCAGTGAAGGATAGCCTGGATCCCTAGGACAGTCATCCTTAGCTGGGACAATCACACTGGTAGAAGGGGTAACCAATGCCTTTGCAATGGTTGTTCCTATGCCTGGAATGTTCTTTCCTTTTGTCTCCACCTTTTAGAATACCTGGCTTCCTTTGAGATTCAGTTCAAAAATCATCTTCAGCAGGAGACCTTTTCTGGTTCTACCCCATTTCCCCTAGAAGCTAGAGTGTTCTCCATTAGAATGCAGATTTCTCCTTTTCAGAGGTAGTTTTTACCTCTTTTTTTTTTTTGTATCCTCAGGGCAAACCTCAACACAGTGCTGTATCTCATCGTTGATTAATTGGCCTTGGCCTGTTCACCTAGAAAACCCACCATTCTGTATGTTCTAAGGCAAATCCAAAGCTTGACAAGTCTATCATTCCCCAGTAAGGGTCAAGGATCTGCTAAAGCATAAAAATGGTTGTGGTTGTGGTTGTATGATTTGTCCTTTGTTCTGGAAAAGGAAAATGATGACATGACTTGCAATTGAATTGGGTTTAAGTGAGGAAGGGCTGTGCAAAGTCACTAGCCTCACTTTCTCCTCCAGAGCTATGCGGGTTCAGAGGCCAGACACACATCAGGACAACTGGAGATGGCCCAAGAGGCAGTGGAAGACCCTTGGCTTTCTTAAGCTAAGGTCTTGCCCAGTCAGGTAATGACCTTTCAGTGATTAATCCTGTTTAAGAAGTGAGTCAAGAGATGGCCCCTTTAATCTAAAAAAAAGAAAACAAAAAAACAAAAAAGAAATCACACTGGAAGGGTATCACACCTCTTCTCTCCTTGGGCCTCCCATTCTCTTCCCCCCTTTTCCTCCCTCCCTCTACCCCCCAAAATAGAAAGCAAAGGTGGTTTATTTTGTTTTTTTTTTTTAAGACCTGAGGCTCATTTTGTCATTTCTGGAGAAGCCCATGCTAGTAACTCAGCAGTGCCACCTAGTGCCTGTTATCCTGAATTTGAAGTACTATCTCTCCACACTATGATTAAGCTGAAGGAACTCATCCTATTAGTGATTCAAACATCATTTTCTGTGTCACTGTTTCTGTTTTTGTCTCTTCCCCTTCACCCCTCTCCTGTGTCTCTCTGTCTCTCTCTCTGTCTTCTCACCTCTCTCTGTCTAACTCTATCTGTCTCCCTGAAGCTGATCTATTACTTTATTGGTCTAGGGAATGCTTAGTGATGAAATTCCCTGTACAAATGCAATTTTGCATCCATTCTACAATTTACATTCTTACATTTCCTTAACTTACATTTCCTTAACTTAGAAGTTAAGTGACTTGTCTGAGGTCAACATTACCAATGTTTGTCAGAATTGCATCTTTATGTCTCTGAGGCCAACTGAATCTTCTATCTTCTGTGCGCCTCTGCCTCTCTTATTGCTAGGTTTTATTTGAAATCACAATGGGATAAGTAGAGGTATAAGGTTATAGATGCAGAGCCATGGCAGAGGACAGGCCACGAGAAGTCAAGCCAACAAGCATTTAGTAGGGGCCTGCTATATGTGTCAGGCACTATACTGAGGATACGAAGAAATGTGAAAAGCTTCTGCCCTTAAGTAGCTCAGTCTAATGAAAGAGACAACGTGCAAACAGTAATGTATAAGATATGTACAGGATAGATTGGAGACAATCTTAGAACATACTAAAATCCTAAAAGGGGACCACCAGAAAAGTTTTCTTGCAGAGGGCAGGGTCTTCACTGAGATTTGAAACTCCCTCATTTTACAGTTGAGGAAGCTGAGTCCAAGGAGTTTAAATGACTTGCTTGATTAAGATCACATAGGCAAGAATTCTCAGAAACAGAATCTGAAACCTTGACTTGTGAGTCAATGCCTCCCAAGATTCTTTTTTTTATGTTTATTTATTTTTAGTTTTCAACATTCATTTCCATAAAATTTTGAGTTCCAAATTTTCTCCCCATCTCTCCCCTCCCCGCCAAAAAACACCATGGATTCTGATTACCTCCTCCCCCAATCTGCCTTCCCTTCTATCATACCCCTCCTTTCCCTTATCCCCATTTTCTCTTTTCTTGTACTGCAAGATAGATCTCTATACCCCAATACCTGTATTTATTATATTTCCCAGTTGCATGCAAAAACAATTCTAAACATTTGTTCCTAAAACTTTGAGCTCCAACTTCTCTCTCTTCCTCCCTCCCTACCCATCCCACTGAGAAAGCAAGCAATTCAATATAGTATATACATGTGTAATTATGCAAAAGACTTCCATAATAATCATATTGTGAAAGACTATATTTCCCTCCATCACATCCTGCCCCCTATTTATTCTATTCTCTCATTTGACCTTGTCCCTCTCCAAAAGTGTTTACTTCTAATTACTCCCTCTTCCCATTTGCCCTCCCTTCTGTCATCCTCTCACCCCACTTATTACCTTCTCCCCTACTTTTCTGTAGTGCAAGATAAATTTTCATATCAAATTGAGTGTTCATATTATTCCCTCCTTAAGTCATATGTGATAAGAGTAAGCTTCACTTTTTCCCTCTCATCTCCCTGCTTTTCCCTCCATTGAAAATGTTTTTCCTTACCTCTTTTATGAGAGATAATTTGCCCCATTCCATTTCTCCAATTTTCCTCCCAATATCTTTCTCTCTCACTCCTTAATTTTATTTTTCTGGTGCCCTCTGTCTATGTATATTTTGTGTGTGTGTGTGTGTGTGTGTGTGTGTGTGTGTGTGTGTGTGTGTGTATAATTCCTCCAACTACCCAAATATTGAGAAAAGTTTCAAGAGTTACAAATATTATCTTTCCATGTAGGAATGTAAACAGGTCAGCTTTAGTTAAGTCCTTTATGATTTTTCTTTCCTATTTACCTTTTCATGCTTCTCTTGATTCTTATGTTTGAAAGTCAAATTTTCTGTTCAGCTCTGGTCTTTTCATCAAGAATGTTTGAGAGTCCTCTATTTCATTGAATGACCATTTTTTTCCTTGAAGTATTATACTCAGTGTTTCTGGGTAGGTGATTCTTTGTTTTAATCCTAGTTCCTTTGACTTCTGGAATATCATATTCCAACCCTTTCAGTCCCTTAATGTAGAAGCTGCTAAATCTTGTGTTTTCCTGATTGTATTTCCACAATACTCAAATTATTTCTTTTTAGCTGCTTGCAATATTTTCTCTTTGACCTAGGAACTCTGGAATTTGACTACAATATTCCTAGAAGTTTCTATTTTCATATCTCCTTCAGGTGGTGATCAGTGGATTCTTTCAATATTTATTTTTCCCTCTGGTTCTAGAATATCAGGGCAGTTTTCCTTGATAATTTCATGAAAGATGATGTCTAGGCTCTTTTTTTTTATCATGGTTTTCAAGTGGTCCCATAAATTTTTAATTGTCTCTCCTGAATCTATTTTCTAAGTCAGTTGTTTTTCCAGTGAGATATTTCACATTATTTTGTATTTTTTCATTCTTTTGGTTTTGTTTTCAATTTCTTGGTGTTTCATAAAATTATTAGCTTCCATATGCTCCATTCTAATTTTTAAAGAACTGTTTTCTTCAGTGAGCTTTTGAACCTCCTTTTCCATTTGGCTAATTTTGCTTTTTAAAGGACTTCTCCTCATTGGCTCTTTGGACCTCTTTTGCCAATTGAGTTAGCTTATTTTTAAAGGTGTTATTTTTTTCAGCATTTTTGGGTCTCCTTTAGCAAGCCATTGACTTGCTTTTCATGATTTTCTTCCATTTCTCTCATTTCTCTTCCCAATTTTTCCTCCACCTCTCTTACTTGATTTTGAAAATCCTTTTTGAGTTCTTTCATGGCCTGAGACCACTGCATATTTATTTTGGAGCTTTTGGATGCAGAAGCCTTGACTTTTAGGTCTTCTTCTGATGGTATGCATTGTTCTTCCTCATCCAACAGGATAGAAGAAAATACCTGTTCACCAAGAAAGTAACCTTCTATAGTTTTATTTTTTTCCCTTTTTTGGGCATTTTCCTAGCCTGTTACTTGACTTTTGAGTCCTTTGTCAAGAGGAGGGTATATTCTGTATATACTTGTAAGCTCTCAGTTCCTCCAAGGTGGCACAATCAACAGAGAGGAGTTACTCCTCTTCTGCCCTGAGCACTGGTCTAGGAGCTTCTGCAAACTTTTCTGCCCAGAACCTGTGAATAGAATTCCCTCTTCTGAGCCTCCACCAGCTCCACCATATCAGCCAGAACTTCTCACCCCAGGGTTACCACTCAAGGCTGATATCCAGATCAGAGGCTTAATTCCCCCAGGGTCTTTAAGACAAGGGCTCAAAAAATGGATGATGCCACTGCAGTTGCTTCTGTGGGCAGGGCCGGACCACCTTCTCTTCTCCCCCAGTTGAAAAAGCTTTCTCACTGACTTTTGAAGCTGTCTTTGGTATTTGTGGGTTGAACTATCTGGGAACTGCAGCTGCTACCTGGGATTCCATGCCCCAGCCTGCAACAGTCCTGTCCATGCTGCACTGCATGGCTAAAACCAGACTGCACTCCACTCCATGTCTGGTGCAATAAACCTTTCCCATCAGCCTTCCAGGCTGTCTTGCTCTAGAAATCTCTTCCTCTCTTTTGTTTTGTGACTTCTGCTGCTCTAGAATTTGTTCAGATTCATTTTTTATAGGTATTTTATGGTCTATAGAGTGGGGGGAGCTTCTACAGGACCATCCTTCTACTCCACAATCTTCATATCCCAAGATTCTTTATCACGGAGTATGTTATTGCTGTTTAGCTGTTTCAATCATTTCTGACTCTTTGTGACCCCATTTGGGTTTTCTTTGTAAAGATGACTAGAGTTGCTTGCCATTTCCTTCTCCGTCTCACTTTTTAGTTGAAGAAATTGAGACAAGCAGAGTTAAGTGACTTGCCCAGAGTCACATAGCTAGTAAGTGTCTGAGGCCACATTTGAACTCAGATCTTTTTGACTCTAGGTCCAGCACTCTATCCACTGTACCACCTAGCAGCCCCTCTACTGAGTCTATGAGCAACCCTTGGAAGTATACAGTGATTTATCACAGGTAACTGAGAGTGACCATACCCAGCAAAAACTATCTTGGAATTACCACTGAGAGAGTAAGGATCTTGGTTAAGCCACTATAACACCCAATAGAAAAGGTGGCAAGAAGCTCCTAAGCAAAAACTACATTAGTAATGATGTAAGTGGTTTTTGTTTTAGTGAGTAAAACTCATGTCACTGAAGGGGATTAAAAAGTAGTATATTATACAACCTTGACCTTCACAGTGTTTGTAATTTTGCTAAGGAGACAAAACATTACTCATAAAAATGAATAATTTGCTAAATCATGGAGTACTAAGAGAAGAAGTGTGGTCTGGTAGAAAGAGTATGTGATTTAGAGTCAAAAGACCTGAGTTCAAGACTGAGCTCTGTTAATAGCTATTTGACCTTAGGTCTATCACTTCTGTCTGGGCATAAGTTGCTCTAAATAGTAAAAAATAAATATAATTTTAAAAGTTATATATATGCATGTATACATATTTTTGCTAATATATTATCTCCCCAATAGAATATAAGGTCTTTTAAGACAGACTACCATATTATTTTTGTGTCTATAGCCACAAGAGCAGTTATTTACATTTAATAGATGCTCATTGGATTAGAACAGACATGTATGTAGCCCTTTAAAATTTGTCAAATAATTTTCAGACATTTCCTTCAAACTTTCCAATAATCCAGGGGTTGCATAGATGGCTAAGTGATCTCTAAGGCTTCTTCTACTGCTCAGATTTATGATGTTCTATGTCCTATTCCAATAATAATAGCTAGCATTTACATAGGGCTTTATGTTTTAAAAGTTCCTTACAAATATTATCTCATCTGATCCTCACTACAAATCTGTGAAGGAGGTGCTATTATTATCCCCATTTTACAGATGAGGAAACTGAGGCAAGCAGAGGTTAAATGACTTGCTCAGGGTCACAAAGCTAGTACGTATCTAATACAGGTTTGTATGTCCCATGTCCCTTGCTCTACACCCTGAGTCACTTAGATGTTTCCTTTCTCCAAGAAGGGAGAAATAAGTCAGGGTTTGCCTCCTTGTTCCCTGCACTCAGTGTACCCTTTACTACTTCTCTCCCTTTGGGCTTTTTGCTCAAACTGGGAATGTATTTCCTATCCTTCCTTCTGTCCTGGGGCAACACATAGCTCAGATACAACTTCCTACAGGAGACTTTCCTGTGTTTACCCAATCCATAAGGAACTTCCCTCAATGAAGTTACTTTAGATTTACTCTTTACATATTGTGTATATGATTATTTGTGCATATGTTGCTTCCATACAGTATCATATATATAAAACACGTATAATATACACACACATATGCATGTTTATATAGAGTATGTGTTTATGACACACACACTTAAGATTATAGGATCATAGAGCTTTGGAAGGTACTTCATAATCCATCTAGTCTCATGTTACATATGAGGAAATTGATTCCCAGAGAGATTAAGTTGCTTGTCTAAGGTCTTTCAGGTATTCTCAAAGACAGGATTTGATCTATTAGAGTCAGTGTGCTCTCTACTGTACCATACAGTAGTCTCTCTCCCCTCCCTCTATGACCCTTTCCATCTCATATTTCGGGAAGTTTAATGTATTTGACTTCTCTGTGGCTCTGCTCTCCTAATCCCTGTTTCTTCAGAACAGAAATCTATCTCCAGCCAGCACACCCCTGTTATTCATTGTTTTCCCTATTAGGATGCAAATGCTTTGATTGCAAAGAATGTCTCACTATGACCTAGTGTTTGACACATAATGACAAATACATTTTCATTCATTCCTTTAATAAAAGGTTTTCAAGGGCAGGAACAATTTTGGGTTTTGTCTTTATATCACTAGAAAAGTGACTGGCATATCGTGGGCTCTCAATAAATGAACTGAATTGACTCTTAAGAGTGGACTTCACATACAAGGCTCTGGAGAACGTGCCAATGATGTCTGAGGCTTCTTTGCTCATTCGAGTGTCAGTGCCTAGGAAATTGTAGGAGCTCAAGAAATGTTTGTTGAGTTAAATGCTGTGGTTTGAGGTCATGGGTTATTGAAGAAAGGGAAAAGGAAATGAAAACTGGAGCTTTAGGAATATTGCAAAGGTAGTAAAGGATTGGTTCTTGGGTATTAGGAAATGGCAAGCCAAGGAGAAAAAAAAAAGATGAAAGTGAAGTCTGTGAAATAGTTGGACATCAAATAAGTAATTGGAAAAAGACTGTTTGAGAATATATTGCTGCTGTTAGCTTCCAAATGGCCATTCCCTCCTGGGCACAAATCAGGGTGCAGCCTCTGAGCTCTCAAAGGCTAAATTGCCCTTCATAGGTACTGGAAGAATTGTACTTTTGAAACAGGGTCTTTTTGAAAGGAATACACTTCAGTCAGAGAATTTCTTTCCCTTGTTCTTTGGGGAATACCTGGGAAATCACTAAGGTAAGTTAGTCTTAGGGCCCTGAAAAATTGCCAGAGCAAATATAAAATCATCTTTGTTTACACAGATGGTTAGCTGAACTTTCAGGTAAGACTATGAGAAGCTGTTTACTCAGTGAACGTTCCTCAGGGAAAGGCCAGTGGCTGATGGAAGTGAGAAGTTCAGCGCATGACTGATCTTCTATAGATTAATGAATTCCTCACGCTTAGGATCATTGAGTTTAGAGCTTTGATGGGTCCTTCGAGATCTAGTAGAGTCTCAAATTCAGTGTCCAAAACAGAGCTCATCATCTTCTTTTCAAGATTTCTCCTTCTATAAACTTCCCTTTTTCTATTGAGGACACTTCTGTTCTCCAGTCTCCCAGGTTTATAACCTCAGAGAAATCTTTGACTTTTTCCCTTTCTCTTGCTTTCTTCTACCCACTTAGTTGCCAGTTCAGTTTAATTAATTTTTATTTAATTCAACAATTCAATAAGCAGTTAAACTTCTATTATGTATCAGGCATTGGATAGATCAAGGGCCAAAATGAAAACATTGTGGTGCCCTCAAGAAACTTACTGTCTACAAAGTCATACGGATTATTTCTGTCCCAACCTATGGTAGAGCATGCTGAGCTTGTATTGTTCTGATCAGCCATAGTTATGACACACTGTACTTTGACCCCAACATAGTGATCTCATTTCGGTCCTCTTAGAGCATGGACAGCTATCAATACAATAATTTCTAGTTAATTTAAAGAGCAATGGACTACTACCAACCAGAGGAATTAGGAAAGTCTATAGAATTAAGAACGACTCCATGTTTGCAAACTTGAGTATCTAGATGTTAATGTTGAGACTAAATTGTATAGCAACAATAACTTAAATTCATGTATCTTTTCAAGTAGATAGTGTGATCTCTAGCTTAGAGAAGTTTTTATCTACTCTTTGTCTGCTTTATACATTTAATTCTCTGTCTTCTTATTGCTCTTTCTAGCATTTCTAGATCCATTTCAAATAATAGTGGAGAAAGTACACATCCTTCCTTTTACTAAACATATTTGTTGGGAAAGCTTCCAGTGTATCTCAATATGACTGAGAAAGGTAAAAAAAACAGAGTGTAGTCACATAGTTAAAAATTGTAATAACTCACACTTTTTAAAAAGTGTTTTAGACTCAAGAAGATCTTTGTTCAAATCTGGCTTTCAGATATTGACTTGCTGTGTCAACATGGGCAAATCAATGAAGCTCTGTGTGACTCAGTTTCCTCAACTGTAAAATGGGAATAAAATGGCACCTACCTTACCAAGGTGTGAGGTTGCAGTGAAATAATTATAAAGTGCTTAACATATTGCATACCACATAGTAGGTGGTTAATAAATGTTTGTTTCCTTTCTTTCTTCTTTTTACCAAGGAATTACCTTCCCAAAAGTCCATGAAGTAGGTATTATTATTACTAGTATAAACTGAGAATTTGAGAGGTCAAGTGATGAATAAATGTCAGAACTAGGATACAAACCCAGGCCTCATCTGACTCCAAATTCAAGTCCTTTTCTACTTTATAATTCTGCTTCCTAGATAATAGAGCTCATAGATAAAGTTAAAAGAAAGAATAATATCTGGGACCTAGGATTTGACCTCAAAGGTCCCTTTCAGCTATAAATGTATGATCTTATGATCTTATGATTTCATAGCATTATAAGTAATCAGGGAAAAAAAATGGCACTGTCCCCATTAAAGCAACTTAGATGTGGCTTACTTTGGCACTCAAACAACTACATCCTATTTTTTTTCTCCCAGAAAAGTACAATGTGAATTTGACAACGTCTGATTTATATGACTCTGGCTCTGCTGATGACATCCACATTTATTGCTTCATAAAAAGATGGTCCAATTTCATCCTAACCTCTTGGCGAAAGGCTTCTCCTGAGCATATCACAGAGTGACTGAACATTACTTCAGAAAACCCTAATTTAAGGACTGTTGGTATTAAATGACAGCATTTCCAGCATCCAGTGCCTCTGTTAGTGGGGTAAGGGGGTAAGTAGGAAAGTGACAAATGGGGAAAATATTCTATTAGTGATCTATAATTCCATTTTAAGGGACAGAGAGAAAGGAGAGAAGAAATCATCAGAAATACAATTCTAGGGTCAAAAGCATGTCCTGTAATATTACATTACTCAAGCCTCCGGTTTAAATTTATCTGGGTTTTCTCTATTATTATTTGGTCTGCTGAAGTCAAAATCAACTTGGTCCTAATGGTTTGAGAAAAGACTCAACCAAGGACTTAGAGGGAAGTTTTTCCTGCATTCTGTTTTATGACCCTTGGAACCCAAAAGGGAAAATCTAGAACATATAATTTGCTGGTATGCTGAAGTATATGCATTAAAATATTTAAGAACAGACTTTTCATATCCTTTATATCTTCAAGAGGGTGCATGGTGAGACACGGTGGGGTATAAGAAAAAAGTCAAAGAGAGCTAGCTTCCCATTTGGGCACTGACACTTACTATGTGGGTGATCCTGGGCAACTCTCCATGTGAACACATTCCTGTTCTACCTTTTGCTTTCACGACTGTAATAAAATTATATATATTGCTGCCATTGCCCTTGGAAAGGGTACATCAATCAATAACCCCATTGTTTTGATCACATCCTTTCCAAGTGACAACCTCCTCTATGTATGTATACATACAATTATATATATATATAGTGTAACTTCCTTGAGATCAGGCACTACCTCAGTTTTCTTCATATCCATAATTCTTAGCATCATTAGCATTGAAATATTATTTTATTCATTTATCAATTTATTCATGATAGTTAATCAGTAAGTCAGTCAGCAAACAGTTATTAGGAGCCTGCTTTGTGTCAAATACTTGCTAAGCACTGGGGATACAAATAAGAAATAAAAAGGCATTGCCTGACCTCAAGGACCTTATAATCTAATGGAAGAAGGTCAACACACACAAGGGGATTGGGGGGAGAAGGTACGAGGCATGCTACAGTCCAGTCCAAGAAATACAGACTAGCGAGAAATGAAGAAATGCCTGGCTTGAGAGACCTTTTGAAATGAAGACTTTGGAAAAAGTTATTTTCTGTGATTTCTTTCATTAGGTCTCTAGATATTTTGAAAGTCTTCCATTTGGTTTAGCTAATAATAATAACATTTACAGAGCACTTTTAAGGTTACAACATGCTTTGTAGATATTATCTCGTTTGATCGTCATAATGACCCTGGGAGATGTACGTTATTGCTATTCTGATTTTACAGGGAGGACGCTAGGACAAAAAGAGATTGTCACATGACTGCTGTCACACAGAAGTGTGTAAGGTAACATTCAAACTCAAATCTTGCTGACCTAGGTGCCACAGCATGGGACTAAGTACGATGACATCTATTCAAATAGTCTTTACGCATCAGCGTTATGGCTCGTGGTTATGTCATAATACTCCAGTTTTAGTAGAGTTTATCTGCTGAATTCTCAAGGATATTTTCACCTTTTTCAATCAGATTAGTATAGTCCTGGGACAAGTCTTTTTCCTGCCATGATTCCTTTATATATAATATTCTATGGACTCCTGCACAGATGGATGAAATGCTTTTCATAACTAAAAAGTGTTGGTGTAAACTCATCTGCTATAGTCTTAGAACAAACATCCTTATTTTTTGTTTAGTTGGGTGTTTTTTTTAGTCACGTCTGACTCTTCATGACCCCATTTGGGGGTTTTCTTGGCAAAGACACTGACGTGGTTTGTCATTTCCTTCTCTAGCTCATTTTTACAGATAAGGAAGCTGAGGCAACTGAGATTAAGTGACTTACTTGCCCAGGGTCACACAGCTAGTAAATGTCTGACACCAGTATTAAATTCAGATCTTCCTGGCTCCAGGTCCAGCACTATCCACACCTACCTTTCAAGTATCCTGACTATAAATCCAATAGCAAATGGTATAAGAGGAATGATTTGTACCTCATCTTCTTTCCACATACTTTTCATCTACTCTATTCTCTATATTTTGAAAGCATTTTAAATTCCAAATAATTTAGATATTATAATTATTTGGTATGCCAGCATCTGTTAAAAATATTATTGTTAAGTTTTTATGTATCAATGCTACATCCAGGCTATTGTAGGCAATAGTCCAGTCTCTAGTTCTATACAATTTATTCTTTTCCCAAAAAATATTTTGAGAACTATATTTGCAGTACGGTTACTTGTCACTTGTCAGTCTGGGAGAAGATGGTAAAGTGTGTTCTTGATGTATAATCCTAGGTACAAGTTGCTATGTATTTAACATGTTAATTTTTTATAAAATGCAGTAATATGTGGCATTGCTTTTTACTATTTCCTTGCATAATCTAATAGAACACTAATTTCAGGAACCTTTAAAGCCTTCTATAGTTTCTGGCAACAATGACTTTGATTGCAGTCAACATCGTAAATCAATTTGCACAAACAAAACCACATGACTCAGCCATTTATTTGATGCTTATGTTTTTTGACATGTCATAGACTTAGTTCCTGCAGATGCTGTCCATGGAGAACTTTTTTATTCCATCCTTGAATGCTTGTGGGATCCATCTAGGGGTAAAGCCACTTTTATTTAATTAGATAAATTCAGTGTACTAGTTATCAGCCTTGATTATTTTTTAGTGAAGTGACATCTGTTTATTCCAAAATTATATTTGGAGTTCTATGACATGTATTATGTGCTCTAAGAGGGTTTAGCAGTCCTCTTTCTCCTTTAAGTTGAGTAAGTGTCCATCTTTCTAGACTTGTCTTAGGGTGATCACCCTATTGTTCCATTCATTAGATTTGACTTCTGAAGTTATAACTTTCTTTCCTATAATTCTACTTTTGCCAATTAGAAGTTAAGTTTCTTGAGGGCAAGGGTGTTTTTGTTTTGTTGGGGGATTTTTTTGTATCTGTATCCCCAGTCTTAGAAAAGTTCTTGATGCACAATGATAAATGTTTTTCTTTCATTTATTTATTCATACCCTAAAAAAAAAAATTAGGAGAGAACTAGGTCTGTTACCTTTCACAATTATACCTATGAAGTGAATTCTTAACCTAACAAGGTATATCTGCAATTTAAAAACTACCATAGATATTTCTGATTACATGAAAATTTAAAAGCTTTTGCATGAACAAAATCAAAGCAATCAGGATTAGGAAAGTTGATTCACAATTTTTATATCAAATATATTTGATAAAAGTCTGACATCCAGATTGCATAGGCAGCTGACAGAAACTTACAATGAAAAGCCTCCCCACTCGCCCTCCCAAAAAAACAAAAATCAAAATAATAAAAAAGAATAAACACTTTTCAAAAGCTGAATCACACTATAAAAAAGAATGTTCCAAATCAAATGTAACAGAAATATAAATCAAAACGATTCTGAGGTTTCACTTAACTCCCAGCAAATTGGGAAAAATGACAAAATATTGTGATACTTAATATTGAAGGGTTTTAGGGAAGACAAGCACACTAGTGCATTATTGGTGGATCTGTGAATCATTGGTCTCACCATTCTAGAAGGTAATTTAAGATTATATAAGGAGAGTGACTAAAAAGGCAACAATTTTTGACTCAGAGTCCACTGTTTAGGTATATATCCCACGGAGATGAATGGCAAAAAAAAAGGTTCCATATTCTCCAAAATTTTTATAGAAGGACTTTTTGTAGAAGCACTGAATTGCTAATAAAATAGATGCTCAGATATTTGAGGAAAGGATAAATAAGTTGATTTACATTAAAGTAAATTAAATATTATTGTAAAAATGTAATGAATAGCAAAAACATACTGAAAGACATGAATAATGAAAATAGAACCAAGAAATTAGGTATACACACACATATAGACCTATAAATACATATATACATATATACATATATTTTTCTCTACTTGTGTGTGTATTGTCTATAATGACTACAGTAAATTAAAAGAACAATAAAAAATTAAGATTGAATGCTACAACACTGGATGATGACCAACTTTGATAGACTTAGCTCTTCTCAACAATGCCATGATCTAAGACAATTCCAAGACTCATGATGGAAAATGCTATCCACACGCAGAGAAAGAACTATGAAGTCTGAATGAAGATTGAAGCATGCTATTCTCTCTTTTTCTTTTCTTGCTCATGGGTTTTCCCCTTTGTTCTGATTCTTCTTTTATAACATGACTAAAGTGGAAGTATGTTTAATATGATTGTGCATGTATAGCCTATATCAGATTGCATGCTGTCTTAGGGAAGAGGGAGGAGAGGAAGTGGGAAAATTTAGAACTCAAAATCTTGTAAAAGTGAATGTTGAAAATTAAAAATAGATACATGAATACATTTAACAAAAAAAAAGACTAAACACTACAAAATTATCATGACCAAGTTAAGCCTCAAAGAAGACAAATTAGAAGATTGCTTCTCTTTAGAGGAGAGGAACTATGGGTGTGGAACACTAAGTGTTATATGTGACATTTTTAGTGTGTTTGTTTGAAGGAATAGCATTCTTGGAGAGGGAGGAATATATTGAGAAATGTGGGTGATATGTTCGTTCAATTAACAAAAATCTAATTTCTCTCCTTCCTACTTCCTCCCACTCACTGAAGAAAAAAAGAACAAGAAAATTGTTGTAACAGATATGCAGAGTCAAGCACAACAAATCCTCATTGGTTAAATCCAAGAAATAAGCCTCAATTTGTACTCTGATTCTACCACCTTTCTATCAGAATGTGAGTAGCATAGTTTTTCACGGGTCTTCTGGAATAGTGATTGGTCATTGTGTTGTTCAGAATTATTAATTTTCTTGGTTGTTTATCTTTACAATTTTGTTGCTATCATATAAATCATTCTCTTTATTTTTCTCACTTCATTCTGCATCAATTCATGCAAGTCTTCCAAGACTTTTCTGAAACTATCACCTTCATAATTTTTATAACATCTCTTATAATGTTTTGTCACACTCATACCAAAATTTGTTTAGTCATTCCTTAATTTGATGAATATCTCATCAGTTTCCTGGCTGGTTGTTTTTTTGCACTACTAAAAAAAAATTTTGTACATTTGGATCCTTTTCCTCTTCCTTTGATCACTATGGCGTATAGATCTAGTAGTGGTATCTATCACTGGCTCAAAGGATATGTGCCACTGTTTTCGCTAACGGCTGAACCAATTCACAGCTCCCTCAACATTGCATTAATGTACTTGCTTTCCTAATTATTTACTTTTCCCCAACAACTTATTCTTCAACATTCATAATTTTTGTTTTTTGTCAACTTTATCAATTTCATGAGGTAGAATTTCAGAGATTCTTTAATGTGTATTTCTCTAACCTATTAGTGATTTGGAATATGTTTTCAAATAGCTACTGGTAGCCCAGTTTTTTCTTCCTTAGAAAACTTTTTATTTATATCCTTTGAAAAGGAAATAAAGAAGAAAAATTGACATCAGTCTTTTTCCTGTTGGGATCAGGAAGTTTGTAAAATACTTTGCTAGCTATTTATGAACCACTCTGATCAATTTAATAATTATGGGTCCTGTCTATCCCCATCACTTTGCAGTTAGGCAGAGTCATTCCTTTGACCTAATTCTTCTTTCACTTATTCTTTTAAAAGTTTAAATGCTTTCTATCTCCTATTTGATACAATTTACAATTTTTGAGTCAGATTTCTTGTGACTATGTAGAAAACAACAAATTTTCTACATTTTTCATCACAAAGGTTTTCTATTGCTTTTGTATTCTTGACCTCTCAAGCCTCTGCAGTCCAATTTTTGATTGATGTTAAATTGTTTATTTTATTCTTGTGCTGCTTGAGTCCTCCTAGCACCTTAACCTTTTGACTCTGGTTTTCAATTTCTGATTAAGTGAATTTAGAATATCTGAAGTATGACTAACTACCGCTGAGTCCAAAGGACTGGAGGCACTCACCCCTCTCTTTCCTCTACTCTGGGGCCTTTCTTATTGTATTCACACATGTGGTTAGATTATGTTCAGCCCTGGGGTGTGGGGGGGAGGTAGCCTCTATCTGCTCTCTTTTCCCATTGATTCATTTTGTCTCATACCCTGGTGGTCCAGAGAAGAAATTGTTTAAGGCTAGACATTTGGCTCATGTCTAGAGAGTCCCCAAAGTGAGGAGTAAAAAAGTACTTTCTCAGTATGCACTATAACTCAGTCATGAGGCATGAGGTTTTTTTTTGAATACCAAAAAATGCTGAATAGAAAACATTAGCAAGTATTTTATATTTGCTTTATGAAATAAAACAAGCATTTCCATAACATAGTGTAATAAAAAAAGATGATTGCACATGAAACTGCAAATCAATTATGTACTACTTACTATTCCTTTTAAATATATGTCATCATGTAAACTTTTCTTTTTTCTTCCCTCTCCCCCACTGTATTGACAAAAAGATTGAAAATAAGTGTCAGTAATTTAACTTATAACTACAATTTTTCTCTCCTAAGAAGTTGATATTTAAATATCATTAGAATATAAAGTAATTTGTGGGCCTGCAAAATAGGTAGTGTTCCATACTGCCTTGGTTCAGTATTGTTCCCTCAAAGTTGTTGTCTACAATCCAGCCAGGCCAGAACCTGCACTTCTTTGTCTGGTCAGTGCTCATCTTCTCCAATATGGTAACATGCACTGCTATCAGTAAACCCCAATATTACTACCTACCTTTTTGAGGACTTTGGGCCTCTTAGTTATTTCCAGTCCTAGATAAATCCATTTTAAGATTGTGTTTGGTCACCTACTTGGGAAAGGAAATATAAAATGGAAAAAGTAGGGCAAGTTCATAGCTGAGTCATCTTTCCTATCTGCCATATGGAAGAATTCACAAGATGAAAAGGATTCCAGCTCCAATCCCACTTCTCCAGCAAGAATTGTGAAGGGTACTCACATGCAGATAAGAGGTAAAGAGAGCAAGTGAGGTTGGATCATTCCTTTGAATGACTCTCTGAATCATAGACTCTTTTTGCTTAACAACTGTTGAAAAGATGGCTTCATCTTCTCAAAGCACAAAAATCCATCAGCCCTGACTCACACATGACCAGAAATAGCCTAGGTCTTTGCCACTCCCAAAAATTCAAGGACTAACCTCACACCCACTGTTGACTGGAATCAGCATGTCCTATTCATGCTTATTTTCTTCCCCTGGTTAAATATGTGTTGTCCTCAGCAAATCATCTGGGGTACTTTTAACACAATTATTTAATTCAGGGAAGGGGCCCTGTGGGGCCCTGGTATAGGTTCAAATATTGGTATTTCAAGTAATAACCCCCTACCCCTGAAATTCCTCCTCTACTCCCCAAAACTTTGCACTAACAAGTCTCAAAGACTTTTGACCTAAGACACAGTCCTTAGTATTTTCCAAAATATTATGTAAAGAGTCCCAGAAATCTATTCAGTATAGCCCTTATGTAATCTCAGACTTAACAGTCCTTAGTAAGAGCCCAGATCTATCATAGTTGATGGGCTTCAAGATCACAATCATTCCAAATACAGAGCAATGCAAATTAAACAATGGACATTTTACAAAATTTGTCAGATTATTGCTTTCCTCATACTAATAAAGGGCCTATTTCACAACTAGAACAAATAGAAAAAAATGAAAATTAGAAAAACAAAAAGCTAAAAATGAGAGAAATAGAGGAAAAAATGGAAAGAAAAGGAAAGCCAGGCTTTCCCACAGAGGAAAACTAGAATCAAATGAGTTCCTTGAACAGGTGGGACTCTCCACATAGGAATTAGGCCCATGAGGTTGACTAGGAATCATCTCCTTACCATCAGATGAGAAATGGAACTGTTCAACTACAAATTCTTCTAGTCCCTTCAGTACATAGGGCACCCATTTTTTTTTTTACAATGAATTGTCTGACAATTCACAGGACCATCAAGAAAGAGATTCTGATAAATATTTCCTTAAAAAGGTAGAGCAACCCGTTTTTCTCCCACAGATACCTGCCAATGCACTGGGAAGTCTGAATGGAAGTCAAAACTCTCCCAACAATAGGACAATTTCACATAGAAAGAATACAAATTCAGATGAGTCGTGAATATGTTTAGGCCTCTGTAGAGGAATTAGCATTAGAGTTTCATTGAGATTAGCCCCTCAAACACCAGAAAAACGCTTCACAGCCAGCAGTGCTGACCCCTTTTTTTTACTAAGGATTCTCTCTGCACTCAACCCAGGTATGTGCAGTTAACTGGAGCCTGGGAGAAAATGACTCTGGCCTCTATAGAGGAATTAGGCTCCCATTTCTCATCCTCTGGCTTGCTTTTCTCCCTCTCAGGGACCTCAGGAAAACAGAAGACAATAACCAAAAGCAGATCATTCCCTTTAAAGATCCACTGAGATACGAGGTTTTCCTGCTCAGTGGCCAGTGAAAAGATTTCTTCTTCACTTCAAATCAGAACTAAAGTGATTTTGTTTTCCATCCATTTATGCACACTTAAGTAGGTTTGTCTATTTCAAAAGTCAATATCATCTGGAATAAAACTCTTCTAGCAGGGATGGGATTGGTATTTCTGATTTGTCCCAATGTATCTTGCCTTTTAGTGGTAACACAGCTCAAAGAAGAACCACTTACTGTTGTTGTCGTTCGTGCCAAGCTGATCATTATGACAATTTAGAGCAGGCCCAGTCTTCAGCCCTTTGCTGCTCTGTCTTTTGCTTAAATTCGTAAGAGGAATTTCATCACCATAGTTGGAAGACTAACCTAATCATTGTATCACAAGACTCTTACTGGCCAGTGATTCAAGGTTACTACTAAGTCTTCATAACTCCCTCACGGGTTTCTGGACACACAGGGTCCCCACTCTATATTATTCTGATTGGCTTCTTCTTGCCATTGATCCCCTCCTAATATGAATAATGGTTTGGGTTTGGGGTTGTTAATGGCAGTAATTAATAAATGTAACACAGTAGGAAAAAAACCCACTGGATGGTAGAGTCATATGATATGACTCTGAAGTCCTGCTCTGCCATTTAAGACCTTAGACCTCAGACCCCCATGAGCCTGTGTTTTTATTTTTAAAATGATAGGGGACTTCCATTTAATATGACGACATGAAAGATTTTAAAGGAGTCAAGCTGTCATATAAAAACTCCAGCAAAGATCTCAAAAGGATTTCATATTGAATGGTAATCAAGAAATCCAAAGTAATCTTCTTCATCTAGTCCAGACTTGGCCCCCTCAGAATATCCAAAAGCCTACCAGCACTGAGAGGGGTCTTACCAAGGAACCCAGTGGAAGTTTAGGTAAACAGATCAGAAGCCTACCAGTACTTCTACCAGAGAAATTCGAGGGACACTGGAAGCCTGTAGTGGTTTGTTCCCAGGGATCTGGAAGGACACAGCGTTCTGATGGAGAAGGGTCAGGAGGTTTGGGAACCTGCAGCCCTATGACCATGGAAGCAGGGCTGAGAGACAGAAACATTTTGACTGGGATGCTCCAGAGATCCTGCAAAGCTACAATACTCTAAACATCACAATGTTCTGCATGAGGATGATCCGGGAGAGGGAAGACTATATTTCTCAGACCATCCCAGAGGTTCTGCAACTTTCCACTGCTGTCTCATACACCATGGAAATCAGAAAGTAATGGTAGGAACCCAGGAAGCCGAAGTCAGGTCCAAAAAGAATGTGACCACCCTGTGAGCAAAAGATAAAAATTTGTAATGATACCTTCATTTCAACTCGAGCTTGGAATAGTTTTCCTACTGGACAGTCCCTTCACACTGATATGACTCCTGATTGGCTCAGAAACCACTGAGCCAATGCTGCTGCATATCTGCTAATAAGATAACCAAGACAAAGAGTGTGGAGAAAGAATAGAAGAGGATCTAGGATGGAACCCTGAGATCTACCAAAGATTGAGGTCAAAGTCACTTTGCTAGGTGCAGAATGACTTCAAGATTATGAATTTGCTGGATACTTTTGTATCTTTCTACTTTAGCTTTTCTGTAAAAATAGAGATAAATGCAATTATTAGATCAATCAGACAACAAAAATTTATTAAGCACCTTCTAAGGGTAAACCCTGGAGAGAGGTGTTTGTCCTTCCTTCTCGAAGAGGACCATGACATCAGGAAGGTGATGCCATGGCTGGCAAGTGAATTGAACGTAAGTGAGGGAGGGCTGTGCAGTCACCAGTCTCCCGTTCTCCTCCAGAGCCTTGTGGGCTCTGCAGCAAGATATACATCAGGCTGACTGGAGATGGCCCCAAGCCCTGGAGATGCGAATACAAAGAATGGAACACTCTATATTCACAAGGATCTCATATTTAGACAGTACATCCAGGGAAGAAAAAGATGAGAGTAATAAGGACCCTTAAATATAAGAAGGTATGTCAGCGGGAGAACACTATGTTGACAACAGGCTCTCGGACTGACCCTCCAGAGGCATGAATTCCAAAACCACTAAACTTGAAATATTCCAGATGTGAGATGATCAAAGTCCTGACTGGGAGGCAGAGGCTAAGAGAGAAAACTGTAACAATATCTACACTCAGGCAAACGAAAGCCTCCCTCACCCTGGAAAATATAAGTGGAGAAAGTTTTTTCTCATTAAAAGTGCTGCCTGCAAATGAAGGAGCAAACTCAAATCATAAGCCAATTGGCAAAAGGGCAAACCCAATTACTTTAAATGATGGGGTACCTGTCAACAGACAAAGTATTACTGCTTCCGGTTGGCACTGTGTTACCTGGTAGGACTAATGCTCCTCTGGGCCAAGAATCTGGCCTTGTGAATGTCAAGTAAACCAACCTTCCCAAACAACCTAAAGGTTTTGTGCCCAGTGAAAACATGATCTTTCTTTTCCTCTTTGCAAAGTCTCCTACTAATGAAAGTGCAGGCAAGTGAAAAGAATGCAAGTGAACATAATGTGGAAGGCAGGCAAAATTTCTGGACAGTAACTTTTGGCCCTGGCTGTTTATACGTACGTATCCGATAATCAAATATATTAGTAAGACCTTGAAAACACCCTCTGAGTTCACACTACAGACTAGCAGCAGCAACGTGCTTGAGCCTTTTTATTCAGAAAACATCAAAGCCCTCAGTTCTTCTCTGGTCTCTTTAGGATATAAAACATCATCACCTCTGTTTACTCTATCCCAGGGGTGTTTACATGAAATCTCCATTTTTCCTCCCCTTTGGGACCTCCTTATTCAAAATGCACTGGCCTCTACTCTACAAATGACAAATTGATTTTCTTGTAACCCCATGAATAAAAAAGCACCTCCCCACATTCTCCAGATAAATGGTTGTCACAGAAGCAGAGGCTGCTCTTTGCTTGTATGTGAGTCTGAACCCTGCCAAGATCTAAGTACTAAGTTCACCTCAGCCGATTGAGCTGAAGTTATCACTTTTTGACACTTAAAGAAAAAGCTCCATGAGGATCTGTTCTGGTTAATTCAAATTCTCTAAGCTGAAGGGGTTGTGTTTTTTGTTTTTTTTTTTAATGAGCTGATATATTACATTCTACCAGTGAAACATTCATAGGAGTTTTGCTACATGTTATTTGAAATGCTTTCCTAATCTCCTCAAATTTCTCATTCTGTACTAACTCATACTTCATTAGACTTCAAATGAAATCTTTTGAAATGTATGAAAATGGAGAAAAAATGAAAAAAACAATAAAAATGTTTTAAATAATACCTCGGGTTTAAAATTTGGAGGTGGGGGGTGGTGCAGTCAGGGAAAGTATCTAGTTACTTAGAAAATCCCATGCCTCTCCACCTTGCAATAATAAAAGGCCAGGTACAGCTCAGTCATAACTAGAATTTTTTACACCCTGTGCAGTTACCATCAAAGTACCTCAGACAAGTGTCAAAAATGGGGCCCTCAATTAAAGGATAGAGTATCAAGCAGAGACAAATACTCAAGGCCACTGAGAAGGACACGGCAGAGGGATGCTGCTGGGGTTAAGCTCACCACCATGCTGCTGACTCAGCCTTGATTGACACCACCTCCCTCGACCTCCTTTTCCCTTTGATTTGAGGTCTAGAGAGAGGAGAATCAAACCCCTCTCAAATGCCTTCCTTTATAGAGGATAGAAATGGACCTCTCTCAGTTTCTTCCACTTCCACCTGGTTTCTACTCCACAGAACAAGCTACCTTACTTAAGGTACCCTCTGGTCTCCACTACCCCCATTCCTCCTTTTTTATGTGTTATCTCCCTGTTTAGATTGTAAGCTCTTTGAAAGCAGGGACTGTCTTTAATTAATTGTACCCCCAGTACTTTGATATCTAGTAGGCACTTAGTAACTGTTTATTGGATTGGGAGGAAGAAGCAGAAGAGGGCAGAAGAGGAACTTACTCCTGCTCACCAAAGGACTAAAAAGAATGTCAGTGACTTTTACATTTTGTAGGGTATCAGTTCAGTGACCTGGACCCAAGCCTCACTCCTCCTTCCTTATGCATCTACATTTATATAAGTAATTTCAACCAAAATATATACATGTATTTAGGGATTCCATCCTATGTTCATCCTCTGAATTGTATGAGTCTGAACAAATCACTGTAGAGTGGCCTCTTTG
Organism: Bettongia penicillata ogilbyi; assembly: GCA_023548195.1. Classification (NCBI taxonomy): domain Eukaryota; kingdom Metazoa; phylum Chordata; class Mammalia; order Diprotodontia; family Potoroidae; genus Bettongia; species Bettongia penicillata. Next base: position 5,525,187 of record JAJHZJ010000497.1, read on the forward strand.
TCTTCATCCTTGCAATGGAGATAAAGGGCTTGCTACCTGATTGAACAGGTTGTATCTACAATCCAATGACTTGAGTTCAAATACTGGCTCTGCTACTGGTATATACTTGGGCAAGTCATTTCCTCTCTAGGCTTCAGTTCCTTCTATACCTAATGAGGGATTGGACTGGATAATCTCCAAAGTCTCTTTCAACTCTTTCTTTCACATTTATTTTCCATAACTTCTTGGATAATGTTTAAATGAAAGCTTCCAAAGGATGGAATACCCCTTAATTCGAAATGCTAAAAAGTTCTTTGAAAATTGGTGGTGATTATTACTTATAGCATTATAATCTTGGTGTATTGGTCTCAAGTCTTACCAGCCAAATGCAACCAGGACATTCAGCATTAAAAGTATTTTGAAAGTTCATTTGGACTATGAATGTCCTCATGATCTGTCATGTAAGTATAACAATGAGATGATTATAGAGAAGATCACATTCCCCAATACAATGTAAACTCTCCTAAAAGCTTTAGTGTATACATCTATACAGTAGATTTTTTCATTAGGAAGGGGAGTAAAGAGGAAGGAAAGAACTGATAAGACTTTATAGGGCTTTTCAAAATCTGCGCAACTTCTCTGTCCACTTAAGTGTACTGAAAGTCCTTAATAAGAGATTTTTTAAAAGTTAAGTATAAACCTCACCAGCCCAGTTTTCAATATGTAATAAAGAAATCATGGCTATTTTTCTCTAAATCTAGGCTCTCTGTGAGAATTGCCTACAAAACTTTTATTTAGAATGCAATGTCTTTGGGAAGTTAGTATCATATAAACAAAGCATTTAAAAACACGCTTCCTTTTTGGGGGGTGTTGCATTCCTACAGTCCTAAGATCAAGCCAATTTTTGTCAGATATAGGAAAAACAAACCTTTTTAGTCCAAGATTTCAAATGCCTAGAATTATGCTGGATGAAGTTTTCATTGGCTAATCATTCATTGCTAGAAGTACAGATTATTAAGGAAACACAGACTCACTGTTGACTATTAGGTAAAGTTCTAGGACATTTTCAATGCCTTTCAAAATTTTATTTCATTTGGTACCCTAACAGTTCGTTAATCTGTGTTACTGCATTTTTGTTGCTGTTCTGGACTTATGACTTCATCATTATTGGGAACTCAGCATGAAAATTTCCTCCTGTTTCATCATGAGTCCTTCAGATTTGTGACTGATCATTTTATTGATCAGAGTTCCTAAGTCTGGTGAAGTTATTTACCTTTACAATATTGTTGTTATTATATAAATTGTTCTCCTGGTTCTGTCCATTTCACTTTGCATCAGTTCATGAAAGTCTTTCCATGTTAAACAGGAAGATGTTTTGAGGAAGGAAAGAGAATAAACAATTATGGTGAAAAGGAAAAGCTCCCTATAAGAGGTGTAATCTGAATTAACCCCTGAAAGAAGCTAAGGATTTGACAGAGAGAAAATGGCCATCCTTTCTAGGCATAGGGTATAGTTTGTACTAAGGCAAGTTTTACTAGAAGGTAAGGTAGATAAAGGGAAATAATACAAAATAAATTTGGAAGGGGAGTCTAGAGACGGATTCTTAAAGGATTCAAATATCAAACCGAGGAATTTAAATTTTATCAAGATGAAATATAGTAGCCACAGATGGTAGACCATACATATGTTGTATTCCTAACAATTAGTACAATGTGGAACATTTAAAATTTAGTCAAACATTGAAGACACCAAGGTCATTCAATGCAACCCAGGTTATCACCAGTCATCCTGACTTTTGTCTTATCACTGGACTTCAATGACTTTGGAAGAGTGAGATTGATGACGAAAATTCAATCCATGAGCAAGCCAAGATGTCACCCCATAACATCATTGGTCCCCTTCCAAAATGAAGGATTTACAACAACTTAGCACAATGCCTAGGACATAGTGCTTAGCAAATGTTGATTGAATGAATATGTGAACAATGATCTGAGTATACACAAAACTACAGAGTAAGAGATCAATAGTTTAGGGACCAATAATAGTGTCAGTTCTTTTCTTGATTCCACTCTTGTGTTCTTAACTTCTTCAAGTTATCTTGTTTTTACTTATTTACTTACACTAGTGTGCCTCAAAATAGAATGGGTAATAACTATTTCTCATATTTTTGTGTTTGCAGCCCCAATACCTTTCACGTACAAGGTGTTTAATAATTTCTTGTTGAATTGAATTAAATACCTTCTGAAGTCAATCTCATATTTAGTAGTAGAGGCCAACATGAAAATAACACTAACACTTAGTGGAATCTTCTCAAAACTCTAGTCTCTTGGAAACAAAAATATAGTACATACAAACAAACAAGCAATTTTACTGGAACTCCTCTCCCTTCATTTAAGAAGATGCTCTATTCAAATGATGGTTTTTATTTTAATGGTGGAGTTCCAATGATACTTACTGAAGAAACAGTTCAAAATCTCACACATATGTTTTATTCTAAAGTATTTTACAAGAATTAGCATCAAGTTTATCTCATAACACGCCAACGAGCAAATAAATTTTCTTTTCTGGTGTATCCTTGAAGTATAGTATCTACATTATATATGTTGGCACTGTTGTGAGACAAAAACCTCTTAGAAAGAGAAAAGAAGAAAAGCAGAAATATTGTAAAATAGAAGGTAGACTTTAAGAAAAACTGGCTTTTTAAATTAATTTTTATTTAGGAATGATAATGAGAAAGGTCTTCCTAGTTCTTTTAGAACCATCAGTTAGCAGGGATGTTCCAAAACATCTTAGTTTGAGACCCTTACTTTATAGCTGATGAAAATGAGACCCACAAGGTTTGTTCTGGGCAAAACCTACCCTGGAACCCATGTCTCAGAATTCCCAGTTTGGAGTTATTCAATGTCGATGACTCTTTAAAAAATGAAAAAAAATAAACAGGATGTGTGTGTGTGTGTGTGTGTGTGTGTGTGTGTGTGTGTGTGTGTGTTGGGGGAGGAATAAGCATTAGACACCTATTATGTTCCAGGCACTGTACTAAGTGCTTTACAACTATTGTCTCATTTGAAACAGTGGAAAGAGCATTGAGTTGAGAATCAAATATCTGGGTTTAAATTCTTTCTCTGCTACATGAAAACTGTGTTGGACTTAGGGCAAATCATTCTTTCTTGCTGGGCCTCAGTTTTTCCTTCTGTGAACACGAGGGCATTGAGGATCTTTTCCAACTCTAGATCCCCAAATCTTAAATTTGATGCTGCAAACTGTTATTACATAGAAAAAACCCAAATTATGCCTACAGTATTTTATTCTACGGTTATGAGTGCTTGAAAACATTGTTTGGGCATGAAAATACCTTGAAAATATAAATATTTATGGTAATACAAGCATAATTACATGGTAACAATAAATATATTCTTAAAGGAAACATTGCCAAATATTTTACCATTTTCAAATACTCACTACCTCCTGTTCCTATGTTGTGTTTCTAATACATAAGCCTCCAGGAAAGTGAACCAGAAGTGACTTAGGGAAAATCAATGTGTACATTATATAATTGAAAAATGGTAGGCAGTTGTTGGAGACGCCTTCCCTTATGTAGAAAAGTCAGCATTATCACCCTCTGTAATTGACTTAAAAAAAACCAAGAACTTGGCCTACTTAAACTGTCTACTCATAAACTCAAATGGTTAAACTCACTTACACAATGATTTTCTCCACAGAAGACAGGCTAATCTTCACAGAGCCTTAGTGTCCAAAAATCAAATTTTCAGAGACCTTCTAATCAAACCCAAATCTGATCATACTCCTATAATATTCTTGACAAAAGATTATCTACAGTCCACTTAAAGTCTGTATCAAAAATCTCAGGGCAGTTTTAACAGCCATTGGGGACACCCTGTACTTTGAAAAGAACTTTTGCCTTACACTGAACCTAAAGTTTCCTCTCTATTACGTCTACTTTTTGTTCTACTTCTGACCTCTGGAACAAGCAGACAAATCTAGAATCTCACATATGATAACTTTCCAGATCCTGGAGGGCAGATACTTTGTCCTTTGAGATTTCTTTTCTCTATACTGAACATCTCCAGTTATAATCTACCTTTTGGAGGCATGGTTTCCAGTCCTTCCTTTGCCTGTTCCCTCTACTGAGAAATCACACTACTTTGTCAATGACCTTCCTAATGGGCATACAAGTGGTAACTTAAAAGTTTCTATGATATGGTAGATGTGATCTCACCAAGGGATCTTATCACCTTCCTTGTTCTAGATACAATTAATGCAGGGCAATATCATTTTAGCTTTTCTGGAGGTTCTTCCACATTATTGACCAATGTTGAGTCTTCTATCCATCAAAATTCTCAGATCCTTTTTATGTGAACAGTTGTCAAGTCACATGTCCTTCATTCCATACTTTTGCCATTGATTTTTTTTTTTATAACTAAGAATAGGACTTTATATTTACGTAGTACCCAAATGAAGAAAAATCAAACCAGACAAATGTTTCCATTTCTGGTTATATGGCATGAGCAGAAATAGTATTTTGGATAGTCTCCAACAATGCTAGGACTAGCTGGAAAGTTATTTGATGTTTCAATTGCTTTTTTTATTGGCCGAAACCTCCGTCTGTTTGAAGTTATAGACAGAATAATGTTAAGAAGCAAATGTGGAGAGAGTACTGGATCTAGAGTCAGCAAGGCTTGGGCTCAAGTCTCAGTTCTGATGCTTGCTACCTGTATGACCATGAACAAGCCTCTTAACCTCTCTGAGCCTTAATATCTTCATTTGTAAAATTAAGGAATTGGACTACATAGCCTATAAAATTCTCTTCTAGCTTTAACCTGAAATCTATGATTCTACTGTAACATATAGGTTTTTTTTTTTAATATGACCCTTTTAATGAAGCAATTTAGTACAAGAAAGAAGGGAGGAAAGAAACAAGGCATAAAGATCAGAAACAGTCATTTATTAAGTGCTGCCAGGCACTGTGTTAAGTGTTGCCCTGGCCTCCAGGATCTTACATTCTAATAAAAGACATGATTTTGAAGTTGAGAAGCCAGGAAAAGGATTAAGAAGGGAAAGCAGCCCGGTGAAGGATATTATAAAGGAATTTTCCAGGTTGAGAAGAATACTGGGGTAGTAGGATGTTCCAGGTGCTGAGAAAAGTTCTAGAATGAGACAGAATGGTTTTGAAGTATGAATGGGAAAATAAAAGAGCTTTGGTATAAGGAAAAAAGATCAAATGTTAAAGGATTAATATGTTACTTCTTTCATTGATGAACATTTTGATACCTGAAAGAAATAGTAAAGTGACGTTGGTTTAATAAAAACTGCAAAAATGTATAAGGATAAACAGTTTTCAGATAGAATTTGAGTAGTTCTAGACAGAAAATGAATATTAACAAAGCTATAAAGGCACAAGTTACCTTTAAAGGATGTAGGATAGCACCTCATTTATACATTAATGACTTCATATTTTAAACTAGCAGATAACTTCCTTATTTAAAACAGTAATGAGGGTATAAAGTAAAACAGCTTTAAAGACACAGGTTTAAGAACCAATTTCTGTTTGAAACTTTAAGACATTATAGTCCTTTATTTGCTTGTAACCATTTTAGACTTAAAAAATGAGGGAAAAAATCCAAACTGTTTAAAAATTAATAAGAATTTCATAGAAGAAATGTAGTGAGTTGTCACCGCATAAGTGAAAAGTGAAAATCAGGAGTTTCTCATTTAAGCCATTGGAATTGTACATTTAATAAAGAGAATGAAAACACCAGGAGGGGGAAGGAAAGTTTAACATGGAGGTCTAAAAGCTACTGTCAGTTGTTTGAAGAAACCAGCAACAGGACAGTCATGTGACAAGAAGGCTCTGGCTGCTAGTTCCTGTTTCGCTGAATAAAGCTTTAAGCTCTTTGGAAGGTAGTTTGAGTTCTGTGACAGGCGGAAGGGTCTGTTGCTTTTTAGCGCCTTCTTTCCTCCTCAGCCTCCCCACCCCACCCACCCCACTCTGGCCCCATAGAATGCTGGGCCTGGAGTCAGAGGCCTGAAATAAAATCTGGCCTCAGACACTTACTGGCTGTGTGACTCTGAGTAAGTAAGTCACTTACTCTGTCTCTGTTTCTTCAACCCTTATATGATAAAGGATAATATTTAAAAATGATATTGTACCTCTCAGGGTTGTGAGAATCAAATGAGGTATTATTTATAAAGCACTTAACACATTACCTGGCACATAGTGTAATTTAATACATGCCTTTTTCCCTTCCCTTCTCTTACCTCACTTCTCCCCAAGTTTGTTTTCCTTGGTCAGAATGTCAATCTAAGCAGTTCTCCTGTAAACTATGTTTGCTACAATCTGACTTGACAATGAAGAATCATGGTGAATGAAGTGCTCTCTTACTGAGAGAGAGTCAAGCTGACAAGTTGTGTAGTTCTTTTTAAAAGTTCCTTTCAAAAGGGAACTCACTAGGCAATTTCCTAATTTAACGTTTTTCCAATATTCTTTTAAGGGTGACTTTAAGTAGAGAGAGTTTATAAATGCATTATTGGTTCAGGACTAGAAGAGAATATGTCCAGCAGAAGAATGATAACGGTCAGCAGAACAGTTAAACAAAGCAGCAGCGTTGTATGATGCAGACAGATGCTCCTGAGTGGACCAGTGATGACCTCTGCAGGGCAGAGGTGAGAGTTATTTTAAACACATGAGTTTTCCTCTCTCATGTGCTTCACTTCCAGGTACCTGTAAGTATGTGCCCACTCTTCCTAACACATTGATGAGCTAGCATGACCTAGGTTTTTGTTTAGGATTAGAATGTGTTTATTATTTCTAATTTGCACTAATGTGCTACCTATCTCTGATGTGATTTTCTTTCCTTTCAATTGTTGCTAAGTAAATTATGTTTAAGATCTAAAAGTGTTACTATTACGAATTGCTGATTTGTGTAAATGGAAGCCCACTCATAGGAACTTAAGCCCTATAGTGGTGAGTAGGGAAGTATGTTCTCACACACAGGGTTATCCTTAAGACCCTCAAATAATTTGAATGTAACCTCTGGGAAGTTTAGACCTGCCAGGGTAAAAGCAGGTTGGAGTGAATGAACAAGTGAATAAGGATCCATATATCTTTGTGAAAGGTGCTGGGTCCTACAGTGAATGGCTACCACATGCACATGGATTAAACTATGATCATAATTATATTTCTTTTGCACAACACCTCATGTTTACAGGGATAAATTGACTTTTCTTTCTAGTACACCCCAATCCTCACTGATAGAATACAAAAAAAATGAAGTATTGGTTTTAGTAGGATAAAATATCCCATTAGTTTCCCAGAATATTTTCCCTGATACTTTTCTTTGTAACATCAGGTAGTTAAGGACAAATCTAGAAATTGCCGTGTACAAGAAACATCAGCAATCCAGAGGCTATAAGCAAGAACATTTTGCAAACCACAGGCATTATTTGTTGAAGTGGGCACCAGGGGAAAATTAAAGGGAAGATTTTTGTTGTTATTTTTCAGAATATGGATGCCTGCCAAGCATTCAATAGCAATTACATAGAGAGTTTGTTTTTTAAGCTTATTTATAAGTAGTCTAAAGAGAGAGAGATTTTATTTTTGTACTTTCAGAATATGGTATACATGTCAAATGTAACTGAGGTAATCACATGCCAATCATTTTGTGAACAAATTATATCTGGGGCATCACCTCCAGCTAAATTTTGGAAACTTTTTTTTAAGAGAAAAGAAAACAAAGTTTCTCTTCAAATTTGGTCACAAAAAACCATACCCAGTGGGATAGTTTTTATCTAAACTAGTGTTTTAGAAGTTTTATACCCTTTAAGAGCCATGTCAGTGTTTATCAAGATTCATACAATGGATTATCTTACCTTTGTTATTTGACATTACTTTTCTGAGAAATAGACTTTAAAATTCTATATGTTCACATCATTGGATAACTATTGTAAGAAGCCTCTCTGGGATACAGAATTGTTAAAATAACTTCAGGCTTGGTGCTTTGAACAATGTAATAAGAATTCATTTTATAGATGAGGCCACATTTCCTGTCAATAGATTCAAGATTCTGCAGAATCTACAGGACATGAAAACAGAGAATACAGCAATCTCCCACAGTAATCAAGAGTAATCTTCTGGTTTGAAAGCACAAAAGCTTTCTTCACAATAACTACTGGTTTTAGACATGAGTTTAATAATAAAAATGTCTTCCTATCTGTAAATCAGGAATAGAAAGAAAAAAATGACAATATATGAGTACTAAGTCAAGATGAATTTCATAAAATGTCAGGCATAAAAGTTGAGAACAAAAAGGATAGCCCCTCATTTGTCCTTTCTAGGGCTTCTTTTTTTAAAAAAAAATTAATAAAAAAACACTTCTTCCCACTGATGAAAACAAACAAAAGAAATAGAAAGAAAAACAAAACTCTCATAACAGATATGCATATTCAATTTGTCATGTTCAAAAAATATATGTCTCACTCATTTTGTACCCTGAGTCCATCACCTCTCTATCAGGAAGCAAGTAGCAAGTTTCATCATAGTTCCTATGAAATCATGGCTAAACTTTTGAAGTTACTTTTACAGTGTTCTGGTTCATGTATAATCCTCCTTATTTTGCTTACTTTGCTCTGCAATAGTTCATACAAGTTTTCCCAAGTTTCTCTGAAACCATGCCTTTCATCATTACTTATGGTACAATAGTAACCCACTACATTCCCATACCATAATCTCCTGTTCCACCATAAATGTGTACACACTTAGGTTCCTGTTCTTTGCTATTGCAAAAAAGAGCACCTATACATATTATTTTACTATGAGTTCTTTTTCTTTGATCTCTTTGGAGTACAGATATAGCGGTGATATTGATGGATTATAAGGGATGTTTAGTAACTTTGGGCACATCCAAATTGCTTTCAAGAATAGAATCACAGCTCCAAATGTTTTTAGAAATCATAGAATAATTGAATTCTAGAGCTGGACGTGGCGCTGGAGATAATTTTGAACACTTTTATTTCATAGAGCGGGAAAGTGAGATTCAGAGAAATGTAGTAACTTGTATCATAGATTGTAATGGAAATAAAATGATGTCAGGTCTCCTGAGGCTCAGTCCAGAACTCTTTGAAGTCTATGACTCATAAATGTAAAGAATAAAAAGAAATAGATACTGAAATAAACTAGAGTGAAAGAGCTCAATTTTGTCCAAAATGGATGCATGAACTTTGACAGTATTTTAAAAGAATAAAAATGAAGCCAACAAAATTTAATTAAATCCCCAGAGGGAAATAGAATTAGAAGAAAACAGAAAAAAAATGAGGTTATTATTAATATTTTATTGCATATTTTTCTTTGTTCATAATTGCTATATTTAATTTTTTTTAGTTCATACCTCTGATTTCAATGGTATGAGAACTTCTCTGGTGTAGAAAACCCCTCCTGGTATAGATTAACAACTTGTTTATAACTATTTGGGAACATCGAGGTTAAGTGACTTGATCAGCATCACACAAATAATACGTGTCAAAGTCAGGATTTGAACTCTGGTCTTTCTATTTTTATTTTTGTACTTATTTATTTTTATCTCATTATTATTTATTGTATTTATTTTATTTCCTGTTTTTATTCTTGGGTGAGCTGTCGTCTTATATCAGGAGGAGGAGTTTCCACAATAGGAGGTCCCTATATTAATAACAAAACAGGTCTTCTATAAACACAGACTTAAGTAAAATATAATTTAATCTCCTATATAATTTATTTTTTGACACTATATATAGTAGATTATAGTAAAATTTAATGTATATAATCACATTTCTTTTTAACAAATATTCGGTTGTTTGGAGTACTATCTATCTATCTATATACTCTTTTTTTTAATGGGCAGCTGGGTGGCACAGTAGAGCGCTGGGTCTTAAATCACAAAGACTATCATCATGTGTTCAAATCTGGCCTTAGACACTTCCTAGGTGTGTGACCCTGGGTGAGTCACCTGACACTGTTTCACCTCAGTTTCCTCATCTATAAAATGATCTGGAGAAGGAAACAGCAAGTCACTCCAATGACTTTGCAAGTAAACTCCAAATGGGTCCATGAAGAGTCAAACATGACTGAAATGACTGAACAACTCTAAAAATGATATACAAGGTCAAAATTAAATAGAGAATGATTATGGAGGGGGGAGGGAAATCACACATTTCCTTTCAGCCTCAATTTCCTCATTTGTCAAATAGGGTTTGTAATAGCACCTACCTCATAAGGATGTTTTGAGGACCAAATGAAATACCAATTGGAAAGTACTTTGCAAAACGTTAAAGTCCTACCTAAATGCTATAATCATCCTCTTCATCATCCTGATTTGAGGGCTTACTATCCTGTGTATGTTCATCCTTCATTGCCGAAGAAGACTATGCCATCAGAGAAAAAATGACATGACTTGCACTTGACTTTGTCTTGAGTGAGGGAGGGCTGTGCAGGTCGCCAGCCTCACTTCTCTTCCACAGCCATCTGAATCCAGTGACCAGACATTCATCAGGATGACTGGAGATGACTCAGGATGAGGCAATTGGGGTTAAGTGACTTGGCCAAGGTCACACAGCTACTGAGTGTCAAGTGTCTGAGATAAGATTTGAACTCAGGTCCTCCTGACTCCTGCGCTGGTGCTCTATCCACTACACCACCTAGCTATCCTGCTGTCCTGTAAATCAATTGGAATACTAGAAAGTTGTATCCTATTTTGGGAAGACATCTATAACCAGGAAGACATCCAAATTAAGAAATCTTTCCTAAAGTATAAGATGATGAAATAACAAAACTGGGGTTTGAATCAAGTTGACAGACTTCAAATCCAGTGTTCTTTGTGCTACTTCATGATTATTCTTTAAAAATGAAAAAAAAAATATAGAAAATGAAGGGCGATTTTTCTAGGTAGGCAAACACCTTTCTGCCAAAGAAGATAGTTTGCTCAACTGAATGGAAACATATGACACAATACAAATATTAGATCACTGATTTAGAGCTGATCAGAACCTGAAAAGCTCACCAAGGCCATCCCCTTCACTTTTGGATAGAGAAACTAAGGTATTGAGAGATTGAAAGGTATTGACAAGAGAGTGCCACAGATAGTAAGTGATAAAGACTGGATTTGAACACAGGTCCTTTTGATTCCAAACCAGCATTCTTTCTGCTATTTCAAGCTGCCCCACTCAAATTATGCTCAGTGAGGTCACTACATTTGGCTATTAACTAAATTCATTGTTTCTACCAAGGCCGATTCCATCTTTAGCCTGATAGATAGCCTTGGATAACTCCTCAAGACTCAGACACATTAAATGATTTGCCCATGGTCATATACCTAGCAAATCTGAGGAGCAGAATTTTAACCCAGGCCTTCCTGATTCCAAATCCAATGCTCTATCCACTACTTAATGCTGCCTAAATACTGGTTGAATACTTATTGATTACTACTAACTGATAAGTAATCCTAATTTTTGATCCTTACTAATACTTATTCCTAAAAAACAAGACTTTCCTCCACTTAAAAGTTACATTTTGAATCCTGTGACCTTTCAATTTGTGCTACTAAAAATGAGCAGACCAGAATCATGGCAGGCCATAAATGGCAGTATAAAACACTTGCCAAACTCAACATATTTGTGTCAGGTCATAAGCAGTGATGTGGATACCATCAAATGCCAGGGTCAGAGCAAGTACTCTGCTGTTTTGTATCTAATCCCCCTTATTTTGAGAGACTCTAAAACAAGAAGGGTTATCCAGGCATGCATTTGAAATCTTCTGTTTACAACAGAGTAGCGCTACAACAGCCTTTGAAATACTGCAAACCATTAAATATGCATATTAAGGTCCAGAGGATAATGTTGTCTTCCTGGAGCTCTGGATGTTGTCTCAGTAAATGCTCCCTCGAAGCTGAATGCCTTTCTGCTCTCTTGTAGCTTCATTACCACTGTCATGCTTACTTTAACTGAAGCTCGTGGCGGCTATTAATGATCAACAGAGGCAAGGTTGTAATGAAAATTAGAAGCAGTCCTTCCTTGAACACAATCTGCCTGTAGAGAATGTCTGTCTGATTTCTAAGATTTTCTGACTTGGAAGGCAAAGAAAAGGAGTCTGGGTTTTACTCATTCAAATTTTAGTCTTTTCAAATTTTACACAGTTCTTTTCTTCCGGGACTCATTTAGCATTTCTTCCATACAGACAGTAATCCCATCTAGCTATCTATCCACCCTGGCCATCTTGTTACCAGTGTTACTGTTATCTTACATTTCTCCACATGGGAAGAGCACTGCCCTGTAGACCATACCTCCAAAAAACATGTGCCCAATCATTGAGAACGATAATCCATTTAGTTTTGGATCTCCCACCCTGAGAATAAGATGTCTTGATTGGTGAGAGAGTGAATATAAATCCAGCAATCTATCCACATGGCCTGCCATATCAAACTGGCCTCGTACCATTTTTCACATCCTATGTAGTCATCTAGCCTGGTCATTTTGGTATCTATCCTGATGCTGTTTAATTCAGTACCTACTGTATAGTAAATGTTTAATAAATGCCTTTTTTCTTTATTACTTCATTCATTCATTCAAATCAAGGTCCAAGGAAAAAGTAGGCAAAAAATAACCAGTTTTCTAAAATGTTTTTACCTCTCTTGAATTTCATAATCTCAACAAGTTTACCTGATATGGAGTAGGCTATCCCACCTTCATTTGAATACTTACAGTGAGAGGGAATTTCTCTCTAAAGGCAACCTTGTTGGGAACACTTTTGATTATTAGAGCTGTGCTCTATGAGCAAAGCAGAATTGAGACAGCATAAAGGAAATGCAGGATGTGCAAATTTGGAGTATCCACCCCCAATGTTCACATGGACTAGCTGGGCCCAATCTATGATAGAGCATTCCAAGCTCACGTTGGTCTGATCAGCCACAGCTGGACATATTGAAACGACTTTATCATGGTGATGTCATTTGGGTCTTCTTTGAGAACAAAGGACAATAACCAACCCAAACCAGCACGTTGAATTGGAAGGGACGTTACAGGGCATCTCATGGCCTTATCTCTTCTTTGCTTTGGGGCTCAGTCAGATGAATTTGAAATAGCAAGTGCATAGTCTTCTCTTCTCCAGGAACATCTCTGTTTCTCTTATAGTCCTCCTTGAGACTGTGACTGTCCCAAACAGTTCTTACTCACAGTCACCTGGATACAAAAATCATGACATTATTTCATATTCTCCATATTCAGAGTTTAATAGCAACATGCCTCAAGGATGAAATAGAGAATATAAGAGGAGTCACAGATTAATTATGAACTAGAAGATGAGATAACTTCTGATTTAATAATAGTGACTGCCATCTATAAAATACTTAAAGGTTTTTGATTATTTTCTCTTCACAAAAATCTTGAGATGGGTAGTTCCAGGTAGAATTGATGATATGAATATAGTAAGTGTTTAAAAATATTTATTGATTGAATTACAATGCATTTTGGTAATATCCTTGTTTATCCAGAGAAATCAAATCCACAGAAAGATTTCACTTTGATATAGCAGAAATAGTATTAGATTTGGAATCAGAAGAATTTCTTTAAATTGTAACTTTGCTTCCATGGCCTTAAGCAAATTATTGTCCTTCTCTGAGCCTATATGTGTGTGTGTATGTGTGTGTGTGAATACATATACACATGCATATATTTATATAATTTTTTTAAAAAATCTCATTAAAATCTATTGTTTCCATCACACCAAGCAAAATGCTGGATGAAGAGAAATGACTATTTGACATACACACTTTCCAAACAAAACAAATAAACAAATATGATTTAATCTATCTGGGAGTGGCCTCCAAAAATGCTACTTTGAGGCATATATGCCTGTCCAGTCTATAGAACCCTCCCCTATACCTGGCCATCATATTAAAGCAAAACTATGTGATAAGATTTATATATATATATATTATATATATAATACATATGTGTGATCATATACAAATATAATCAAAAGTTAAAATTTATCTGCACTTGAAAAATACTAGGAGCTTTTCTGATAAAAACTCTTCTCACTATCATTTTTTAGTTCTAGACATGCTCTTGATGGAAGTAAGGCAAATAAAATATTGGCAGAGAAGTTTTGAAATTACCCTTATTTATAGATGACATGATTGAAGAACCTGATAAAATCTGTAAGGAAATTACTTGATACAGAAACTTTAGCACATTGGCACAACAGAAAATAAATCTATAAAATCATTAACATTTCTATACAAAAATAACAAAATGCAGGAAAAAAATTAATAAGTAAAAATGACTTTCAAAAATAGCTACAAAATGTATAAAATATCTGAAAACCATCTACTGAGTTACTCACAAGACACACAAAAAGAACTACAAGATAATCTTTACAGAAGATTAAGAAGACATATATTTGGAAAGATATAGATTGCTCATAACTGGGTCACACCAAATAATAAAAATAATGATAAAACCTGAATTAATTTATAGAACTTGCATCCTACCAATAAAATCACCTACGATCTACTCCATAGAAATGTCACAATAATAATAAAACTCATTTGGAAAAATAAAATGTATAGAATCTGAGGGGAACTAATTTTTTTAAAAGTAGGAATGAAGGGTGTTATTTCCTAGATGTCAAATTATTTAACAAGCACAAATCATGTAAAAGAAAATAATAAAGGAACTCAGCAGAAAATAATAGATAATTAGAATTCAGAACCAATCAAACTCAGTATCCTACTTTGTTGAGACCTATGCAATCTAAATTGTTTAGAGAAAGCTTCCCTTTTTTGACAATAACTGCTAAAAAAAAAAACCCTGAAAATCATTTTGGATAAAAATAGGTTTAGACCAGTACCTTATGTGATATAACATGATGCGTTTCAAGTATATAAACAGCCCAAATATAAAAGATCATATCATTAAAAAAATAGAGGATAGATAGATCTATCTTTCACAACTATGGCTAAGGAAAGAATTCTTATGTAAATAAGGAATTGAAAAGATCATAAAAGATAATTTTGCTAAGTTAAAAAGCTTTTCCTCAAAGAATTCAATGATTATAGGATAAGGACAGAAAGCACTGATTAGAAAAAAAGTGCATCTTATAAAGTGCCTGGTATCAAAGATATATAAGGAATTAGCAAGAGCCATTCTGCAGGAGATAAATGTTAAAACGATAAAAATGTTAAAACGATAAAAATGTTAAAACGATAAAAACAAATAGTTTTCAAAAGAATTTCAAACTGTCAACATTATAAAAGATTACTCCAAATTACTAAAAGATCAAAATAAAAGCAACTGGAATTTTACCATACAAGCAGCAAATTATACAAAAATAACAAAAAAAAAATCAATGTTGGCAGGATTTCAGAAAGACAAGCACCGTAACATACTGTTGAATAAGCTAAGAATTGGTTCAATCATTCTGGAAGATAATTTTAAATTAAATCAAGAAAAGCCACTTGTCATACCCTTTAACTCAGAAATCATTGCTATACATATATGCCAAGGAGGTTAAAGATATTTTTAAAAATGCCCTATAGGTCCTAAATATTCACAACACTACTTTTTTACCTTTATTAAAACAAATTAGAAACAAAGTAGGTATTCTAGATTGAAGAATGTCTAAAACATTTTGATATATGGTCATAACAGATTTTCCTTGCACTCTAAGAAATGATGAATAAGAGGAATTCAAAGAAATATAGGAAGATCTATATGAACAGATATAGAATGAAATAAGCAAAGGTAGGAGAATAATATGCACAATGATTAGAATGATATAAATTAAAAGAACATTAAAAAGAAGCCAAATGCTGTGTAATTGCAGTGACTTATCTGGGCTGAAGAGAAGAGAAGAAATGTGAACTTTCATTTTCTTGGAGGTCTATGGAAGTTTGTCTGTGCTGTCAGATATGGTCTATGTCAGATGTTTTTACTTAACTCTTTTCCTTTGTCACAGTGGAGGATTCATTTGGTTCAGGGGTGTAGTTTATGCAAAAATGGCTATAATATGGAAACAAAAAGCATATATAAAATATTTTTAAAAGAAAAAGTATTAAATTTTATGCCTTATATCTGTTTCAAGACATTAAGTATATGAGTAAATACAACAAGAAGAAAATGTGATATTAGAACTTACAACTCTCACTAAGGTGCAGACTATAGTGTACTAGAACAATGGAATTAAAGACTCGGGTTCTAGTCTGGATTTGGCCATTTACTAGTTGTGGGACCCTTTGCAAGACACTCTCATAATTTTAGTTTCCCTATCTGTAAAATTGGGGGGAAAGAGGAGAGAGAGATTGTATTTATGAATGGTGCTCTACATACTTCATTTAATTTTATCTTTACTGCAACTTTATGGGTAGGTATTCTAGGTTTTCTTATTCTCATTTTTAAAATAAAGAAATGAAGGCTCAGAGAAGTTAGGTGATTTGCCCATGGTCACACAGCTAGTAGGTGACAAGAGTCAAGCTCTGAACCCATATCTCTCCTCACTACAATGCACTTTCTACCATACCACGTTCCCACTATAATAAAGACAATAATACCCACACAACTTGCTTCACTGAATTTTTTGTAAGGATAAATTTGAAACAATGCACATAAAGTACTTAGTAATTCGTAAGGTCCCATATCATTGTGATTGTTAAAATTATTACTGCCCCCCAAAAAAAATTCTAAGCCTTCCTAAGGAAATTTAGTTTCTACCACGTTTTTCTTCCACAAAAGGAGCCATTTCATTGCTTCTTAGGAAAAGGCATTCCATGGCACTGGAGTCACCAACATGTGGAGGCATTCTGAGCTGTCAGTGACTGAACTGACTTTGGAGCCTATGCTAGCTAGTGCATTCCAAAGAGCATAACCCACTTCTTTTTACCCCCAGTGCTTCACCCTAGAGTGTTAGAACTGTCACACACAAAATGCCAGCTGACCATTGAAAAGAATCATGCATGTGTGGGGCCACACTGAGGAATGAATACATACATACATAATAAAGCCGCCTATATATATATTCAATAGGCAAGGTTGTGTTTTGTTTTTTATTCAGGGACAGATTTGATTCACAGCATCTCAATTTAAATGTGCACATTTTAGGTGCATAATAAGTGATTGTTGAATTGCATTGAGGATTACCTAGACAGCTAGCAAAGAGATGACCTTTCTTACCTTTCATTTGCATGAGCACCTAGGACAGGCTTTTCCATAGGTAACTGGCTTATTATATGTGATTCTGATTCACAACTTGGCAGTAAATACAAAAAATTTAAATAGGATATTTGCGGGAATTCTTTTCACCTGACCAGCTCCTTAATCCTCTCCAGAACAAAGCTTATATTTCTGCTTAAGGATTTAAAAATATTTGGTCTCTAGTCTTGTAAAATTTCTTTCTTAGTTCTTTCAGTGGGAGCAAGGGAGCTCCTATAACTAATATATACGTCTCACTTTCAAAAGACTGACCATGTGGTCCCTTTTCTCTTCATTAATGTTGGTTATTCTTGGTTGATGGAATTTTTTATTTCAGTTAATTATAAATGAACAAGAGATTCAGACATGCTAAAGAGTAACCTGTGATCCCACACTTCACCTTATACAGTACTATCTCTACACCTGATATCTATTCTGATGGACGGAAAGTTCCTTAAGAACAATTTTTATATCAACAGGGACCAGGAATGGGCTTCCTGCATTCTGGTGCTTAATAATTTGTTGAATTGAATTGAATTGAATGTTTCAAAAGATTTATAATCAGTTTGTTTCACCCAAATAGATTTTAACCCCCTTCAATAAGCATTCAATTTGTTCAGGACAAAAAAAATCTTTCCACAGGAAACTTTTAGCAACCCATCTTAATTCCGGTTCTTTTCTTCTGGGTGTTTCCTACTGATCTTAACTGTGCTAATTACACATACTAGTTTTTCTTGTTGCCTCCCCCATCAGTTTGTGAGCTCCTCAAGGACAGGGACTCTCTTTTGCCTTTCCTTGCATGCCTTTGTTTAGCACAGCACTTGACATTCAATTGACTGTTTTTTGTACTTTTTTTCTCAAAAACAACCAAAAAGACATCATTATGTTGGAGTCGGGCTGCAGTGTGATCAACGATGGCTGATCAGATCAATATAAATGGCACCTGCTTGACTATCCTTCACTGTACTGTTCAGGAGGATAGGACTATGGCTGCTGAGTATCATAGATCACAGATTTAGAGCTGTAAGGTACTCATTTGCCTAACCCACTAGGCTAGCTTCTTCCTTAAATATAATAGGATTGTCCTTGAGATTTCACTAGTAAAAGGAACTAAGGCTTACACTGTTGATGGAGCATCTTAGTTGTCTAAATATGTGTATTCATCCTTTGTTGCCAAAGAAAGCCATGCCATCAGAGAAATAATGACATGACTTGCAGTTGACTTTGTTTTGAATGAGGGAGGGCTGTGTAGGCAGCATAGGAAGACCCACTGGGTCCTCAGGTGTGGCATGTAATTCTGACCAGCAGGTCACCATGGCAAATGGAAGGATGTGGAAGCTAAACTCAGCTCAATCAGTTCTGTTTCCTTGCTAAATATCCTTCCTGTGTCATCATTAAGGAAACCTTTTGTTAAGTGTCAGATAGACTACAAATATTTTGTTACAGTGTTGGATGGGGCAGCAGGAAGACTGGTCTAGAGGTCATCATTGGCCAACAATTGCAGAAAACAATTCAGAATTATGCTTAAAAAGTGACATAATTGCACATACCCTTTGACCCAGAGATCCCATTGTTAGGTACTTGCCCCAAGAACTCCAAAGACAGGAGCATGCTACAGCCAGTGGTAACTAAGAACCACTTAAACTCTTTCAATATGAGCATTTATACCTTAGAAGTCAGCAGTCATTACAAATAACAGCTTCATTTATTGTTTGGTTGACTGCCTAGACTTATGAAAGTGTTAACAATGAAGATTAAAATATATGTGTATCAGAGTCAAACTGTTAAACATTTACTAGCACACCTATACACACATATAAAAATACCCATAACAAAATTTTTATAATAACAAAGAAATGGAAATAAAGTAGATGCCCATCAATTGAGTAATGATTAAATAAATCATAGTATATTAAATCAGTGGAAAATTATTGTACTGAAAGAAATGACAAAAACAAAGAATTCAGAGAAGCATTTGAAGACATGCACAGTAAAGGCAAAACTGTAAAAATCAATATATACCGTGACTATAATATTACAAATGGAAAACAAAACAAGTACAAAACCAAACAGCCCTGAGTATTTATAATGACCTAGCCTGGCTTCAGGAAGGATGAATAAATCTACTTCCCTCCTCAATGTAAAGAGGAGGAGGACAATGGGTATAGAATATTGTATGCTTTTAGATTTATTTGATGTGTTCTTTAGTATTACTGAACTTTTTTTTCTTCTTTATTAGAAAAGATAACACCTTCGTTTAGGCATGAGTATATTTGGAAATTTCCAAAATATATGGAAATAAAAGTCATATAAAAACAATCTAATTTTTAAAAAAGTTTGTTGATCATAATTGCCAGTTTCTTAGTTGCCTTTTTTCTTTTTTGCCAAAATACCATACATTAGTGATGCCAAATTCAAATAGAAATGGGGACCATTAACTGTACACAAGAATTTCTGCAGGCAACACATTGACTTAGAAAACCATGTAGGTTTATATATTTTTTATTAACACATTAACACATTAACATATTAAAATTATATAGGAGCTACATTTTAACCTATATGGGACTATGCCTGATAGTGTTGTGGGTTACATGCAACCCATGGACTATATGTTTAGCAGTTCTTCCATACATGATCTTTCCATTCTTTGAAATATTATCTTTGAGATATATTAAAAATAGATCCTTTTCTTCCTTACGTACTTAGTCAATTCCAGGCACTCATTCTGACTTCATTTCTCAAGTAGCATTTCCATTTCCTCAGACTGTATATGGTGAAGTACATATGAAATAGTTCCATTAAAATTACTTGAGCATAAATCAATCATAGGAAAATCGGATCGGTTCTATTTTGTATCTTTGTTACCCCACCCCCTTTTCAGTTTCAACTGCAAATCCTATTGTGGTGATTTGTCCTACCTTGAGATATATGGAAGCTTATTTTCTCCCACTGCTTTCCATTCTTTTGTGAAAATATTGTTCAAATTCTCCCACTCATATCCTTTATAGTGCCTTTCAAATGAGTCAATATCCCAGTCAAGCATTGTCCTTGGCAACCATGTGTTTCTTTGAAGCAATGAAAGCTAATGTTTGCTAACTAAGGTAGTTGTGGTGTTTTCTCAGCTTCCTAATTTTGATTACTACTTACCATCAATTATACACATTCTCCATCTCCCCCAAAAAACTCAAGAATCAATATATTTACTTTTTCACTTTCCCCAGGTCAGATTGGAGCTGCTATGATGTTAACCACAGTCTTCTCATCTTTAGCTTTCATGGTACTTGGTTATTAATCCTGATTTTTGCCCCTACTGGCTAATGGTCTGTGTGGCTGCACATAGCAGATGATTCTGAAATGATTCTCATATCTATAATCAGTCATCTCATCTAATAAAATATAGTCAATTTTATTTCTATGCAAAATGAATGTTACATCAACTGAGAACAGAAGAATTTTTGAACCAAAATGGAGAAAAAAAAAAGCAGAGCAACCCTAGAAGATGTTTATGGAAAGAAAATGCCTTTACCTGGGGGATAGATTTGATATTAATTCTTTATGTTTCAAAATTCATTAACTCTATTAGAGTGGCATCTATTTCTCTTATTTCTGAAAACTGAATTGCTGCCTACAGAAATAATCTCTAGTATGGTTGCACATTTGGATGGAGGCTAGTATTTTTAAAGATATTAAGGTCATTCTTCCCATCTCCTTTCTGCTCCCTGTCCCTACTACATTCCCACAGTTGAAGGTTTATTTTAAACCATATTCCTTTCCCACGTTCTTGCTTTTGGGAGACAACGTACATGTAATTGTGAAAATAAAATCGGGCCAAAGAGTGCCTTTTGGAGTGATGGGTGCATCACAAACCCACTAAAGTCTGCATGAGATGGTATTTCTCCTCTGAGAAATGTTTGTGTTTATGCTGTGGGAACGTAGCAAAATGATGATTTCTGAATGCTTAGAAAATAATGTTCAGTGCAAATGAGATCTGCCAGTTCTGCTTAGTCATCTCTAGGAGTAGGAGCGGAGTTTCTCCACTGCACACCCATATTTATTTGCATAACGTTCACTGGCTTAATTGGGCTCCAAGCCAGTTCTAAATAACATAGAAAGTATTGTCATTTTTGCTGTCCAATTGTGCTTGGCCTGAAGCTGGAAACATGGTGCAAATCTCACCAAATACCTTCTCTAACATGATCTAGCACTCTTTTCTACTCCTTTATAATTTTCATTTCCACAACAGTTCTTCTACTACGGCCCTCCCCCCCATCATTCCACCATTTTCCCATTGACTTTTAATTGGATCCCATGAATATGCAAACTCATTATTTTTAGTGTTCCCTTTAATGGTGTAACAGAACCTTTACTCATCTCATTCTATGAAGTTCTCATTATCTTCTGTAAATTTCCATAGAAGATAATCTCTACCATGGGAGTCCTTCCTTCCTCTGGGTTATGTAAAATTCCATGAACACAGCTGTAACATCTGTTTGAGCCAATGTCTCTCTACTGCCAAATCAACTATAAATGCCTCTATTTGGCATTTAAAGCCCTCCTTTACATCACATTGCATATTATCCCCCTCCAGGTATATTCTGATTAGCCTTTTTGAGATTCCTTATACATATATTGATTTCCGGGTATTTTTCACAGGCCTTGCACATTTTAAGTGTTTTGCTCTAGTTACATTTAGTAACGCTTGCCCCAGGCATGGGACTTGCTCGTTAAGGCTATGGTTTGAGGCATAAAATGGGAGCCATGAGCTGAGAAGGTATGCTAGGGATTTGTTACAGTTCTGCTCCGGGAAAAAGACAAGGGAATAACCCATAAGTGAAAAGTTAATACATAATTCAATTATTTTTTTATTATTATTATTGTAACTATGTTAAAGTCTGGGTAGTTTTCTCAGCAGTATTATTTCATCCATAATCTTAATAAAACGAGGTTTGCATGAAACATTTAGTTGACCCTTACTAAACTTAGCAGAAACTCAAGGCCTAAAGCAAATAGGTCCCATTTTCAGGTTTCTACCTCTAGTGCTATTGCAAAAGTAGCCCAGTGAGATCTCTGTTTAAAGACAGACAGCTTCTATTTTTTCATTGCTGTGATAATAAAAATACAATTATAGAATAATGTAAGCATTAATATAAAAATACAAGTATAAGCCAATCACAATACTGGAAGTGCCAAGCATACCAAAGCCAGAACTGCATCTTTATGTGGGCCACTGGCAATGACCCTGAAGAGAATGCCACACCAGGTCTGGATTCAGCTTTTTAAGAAAGTATCCAAATGAGTCCTTTGCCCTCTCCCTTCCCCCCTATAAAGTATGTATTATATGAAAGTCAATTTTACTCTGGTTTTTATATTACTGATATCTTTTAAAGTCATACTTAACATTGAACGTCATTTCTGTACATGGTTCCCAAAAACATCTGGAATGAGCTACCTGGCAAAATGTAATACTTTTCCACTTTTTGTTTTGCTTTGAATAACTTCTCTTCAGGTATAGCATTTAGGATGTGCTTTAGTGAAAAGAGGCCAGGTTTAAAATCAAAGAACTAAACTCTGTAACTTTTTAACTGGATCACCCAGATTTGAGGGTTCAAATAAACAATTCTTTTACTTAAGTTATATGCCAGTGCCCTCGGGAAGAAGTAGTTCTCAAGGTGGTTAAACAGTTCTTTGAATTAAAAAAAAAAATTAAACTACTTACACAAAGGTAAAAAACAGCAAAGATTTTCTCTGGGGTCTCATGAACTCATTGCCAAAGTCCTTGGAATTACTTTTATACACACCTCTTGTCCAAAAGGCCCAGATAAATTCACTTGAAGAAGTTAACTCAAATGCCCTAGGTCTATACCACAACTTCATTTCTTGAAACAGTAGAAAAAACTGAATTCAGATTCTTTTCTGAGTTTCCTAACTGTATTACCATGGACAAATTGCATAACATCTCTTAGCCTCAATTTTCTCCCCTCTAGGACCTACTTCACATGATTTTTGTAAAGATAAAATGAATTGTATCTTCATAAAAGTCATAAAAGTTATAAAAGACATAAAATGATATTTATAAAGATCAGTGTAATTATAAAAATGCTAAATAACACCAGTAATGGTATATTTAGCACCCATGACTTTTTTTTAATTAATTGATTTGTTTTCAGTTTTCTACAATCATTTCTGTGAGTCTTAGATTTTTCTCCCCCTCCCTCTCCCTTCCTCTGCAAGATGGCATGCAATCTACATGGTTTCTATACATACATTCTTATTAAGCACGTTTTCACATTAGTGATGTTGCATACAGGAATTAAAATGAATAGGGGAAACCATGAGAAAAATCAAACCAAAACAAAATATAACATAAAAAAAAATATTCTGCTTCATTCTGTGTTCCAATTCCATGGCTCTTTCTCTGGATGTGGATGGTATTTTGCCTCAAGAGTCCTTTAGGAATGTTTTAGGTCCTTGCATTGCTGTAAAGGGCCAAGTCTATCAGAAAAACTCGCACAGCTCCACCAACAATGAATTAGTGTTCCAACTCTCTCACATCTTCTCCAATATTTATCGTCTTCCTGTTTTATTCATCTATGACCTTCTTAAACTTTCTTTGTATCTATTTGTATTTTGACCTCCAACTGCCCTAAGTTCACAGGTGCCACATGTTTACTGCTATAAAGTCTTGCTCCTTTTTGTCTTAAATTTAAGCCCTTTCAGACTTCAAGGGGTGCCTTTGAATTTTAGAGTATGGACTGTAAGCGACACATTTTTGTACTCTAAAACTCTAAGATTACTACTTTGCAAACTACAGTAAGGTGGTGTCTAAATGGGCTTTCAGCTCTGACAGCTAAAATCAGCTGCCAGTTCCAGGTCAATTGGTCAACCAATATTTATTAAACACCTACAGTATTCCAGCATTTGCTAAGTGCTGGAGATGTTGCTTGTGTTTCGTTCTTGAAGAGAACCATGACATCAGAGAGGTGATGACTTGACATGCAAGTGAATTTGATTTGAATGAGGGAGGGCTATACAAAGTCACCAGCTTCACTCACTCCTCCTGAGGGATCTGGTCCAGTGGGAGATACAGATCAGGATGACTAGAGAAGCGGTAGGGATATAAAGAGAAGCAATAATAGAGTCTGCTCACTAGAAGTTCACATTCTAATGAGGGAGACAGAAAATAAACTATTCTAAGCACAGAGTCAGCAAGGTGGCTCAATGGATAGAGCCCCTGGGGCCTGTGACCCTTTTTAATGAGTATTAAGATATAAATCTCTAAAGAAGCATCCATTAATGCTTTAGGCAAACAATTATCCTCATCCTACAAATAAAAAATAAAAGGATTAGAGGAGGTGAATAATTTCCTAGATTCCCTTGCTAGAAAAATGACAGACTCAAACTGTCAAATAAAAAGCATTTATTAAGCACTGATTAGATGCCAAATCACTATACTTGGGGTGCAAAGACAAAAATGAAACAGTCCCTATCCTTAAGGAACTCACATTTCATAAGGAGAAATAAGATATCTACATCTCCATCTCTATCTCTAGATGTCTTATTTATGTGTGAATACACACATATACATATACACACAAACGTATGTGTATATGTACATATATGTGTATATGTATGTATCTTGTCTGTATACTGTATGTGACTATATGTAACTATATGCATAGATACATATACACAGAGACACACACAACATAAATGCAAGTTACTTCTTTGGAGGCTGATGAAATAAAGAATGACCTCATACAGAAAGTAGCAATTGACCTGAGCTTTGAAGGAAAACAAGACTTCCTAAAGACAGAAATTCAAAGGATATGCATGAAAATGCATTCTAAGCATAAAAAAACATCTCAGAGTCAGAAATTTGTAAAAAAAAAAATAGTTCTTTGAATTCGGGTTAAGTGATTATTTTCTTCTATTCAAATACCATAAACCTAATACAACAATTTTTTTTAATTAAATTGTTTTTAAAGAAGGTTATATTTTCTTACCCTGGCATTGGTCAACCTATGATATTGAAAGACAAATAACATTGCACCAAATAAAGTATCTGATGGTAATTTTTCACTTTTGTTAAGAGATGGAACCATAACATCATAGAATTTTAGAACTTGGAGAGATTTTTAGGTATTATCTCTTCAAAGGTTTCACTTTACAACTAAGGAAACTGAAATCTTGAGACTTGATCTCTAACATCAACTTGGCATAAATTGGGCAGAGCTGGGCCTGAAGTCAGGAAGACTCATCTTAGTAAATTCAAATCTAGCTTTAGACACTTACTAGCTTTGTGACCCTGTGCAACTGACTCAACCCTATTTGACTTAATTTCCTCATTTGTAAAATGATCTGGAGAAGGAAATGGCAAACTATTCCAGTATCTTTGCTCCAAATAGGGTCACAAAGTCTGATATGATTCAACAGTAGCAACAGTAGGTGGCAGAACAGCGTTGAACCTGGAATCAAGAAGGCCTAAATTTGAATCTTGCCTCAGACACTTGTTAACTGTGTGTATTTAGGCAAGTCCCTTAACCTCTTTCAGACTCAATTTCTTTATCTGCAGCATGGGGATAGTAATAATAGTAGCCACCTTGGGTTCTTGTAGGCATCAGATGGGATCCTATATTAAAAATGTGTTTTGGGCCAGCTAAGTGGTGTAGTGGATAGACCATTGGCCTTGGAGTAGGGAGGACCTGAATTCAAATATAGCCTGAGACATTTGACCATTGCTAGCTGTGTGATTCTGGGAAAGTCAGTTAACCCTGATTGCTTCCCCCTAAAAAAGTGTTTCAGCCTAAACGTGCTATATAAAGGTTAGCCATTGTTAGCTATTAGAATCACCTAGTGGCAGAATTTTGAATAAAAACAGGACAGCTAGTTTTCTGAAAAATTTAATCTGCATTTTTAACATTTTCTCTTTCAGTTTAAGTCTTGACATTCAACCAAAAAAAAAAAATCAGTCCTCAATTTATAACATTCCTCAATTGCCAAAGTAGAGATATTCATATTGAAAATATTCAGGCTGTCAATAGACAGGATAAGCTGGCTCCAGCACCCTGCTGATTAAAATCCATATCCTCTGATTCCCAAGTGGAATTCTTTGTACTATAGTATAATGAACTATATGTTTATAGCCCCATAGTCCATTTCTGCCAATGTTTTTCCCCTCTTAAATATTGAGCCACTGGCATGGCAAACATTTTCTGAGAATGTAGCTTATATAATGCTATACATTTTCATAATGCCACATTTCACACACCAGGTTTAATTACCAACCCAAGCAGTTTGAAATGAAAGTGACTTAATTTATGACCAATCATTAAAATTGAGAAAGGCACTCATTGATCTTGGAGTGTAGGGGGAAAAAGATATATAAAAACCACTCTCTGTCTACATAGAATAATTGGGCATAATTAGCTGTCCTTTCTCGATGAAGTCTGTAAACTATACTTAGCATAAACTAGATATGTTTCCAGGGTAGGAATTCTTTGAAGATTTGAGAAACTAAGCACATGTGGTTTGAATGCTGCCTTCATGGAATTCTTTCAATCAATTTGATGTCAAAGGAATATGGACTGAAGGTCTACTTTATGTTCCACTGTATGAATTCTGCTTAGTCTTAGACCACATCTATATTCCCATCAGGAGAGTAGGTCTAAGAAACTTGCCAACCATGACCTTCACTCAAACTGTTCAGCATGCTTTGTTTTTTTTCCTGAGGCATGATAAAAATTCCTGATATTTCTGGGTTTCTACATATCTGAACTGTCTACTGATGTGAATTAAAGTTTCTCTGAATGGCACCACACTTACTTTGTATCCCTTTGTGTACCTTGCAGGCCAACAAAATTGGTCTACATGCTCTCTTTTTGTCCACCTTTCTTTGTCCACCCAACTGTTAATCCAAAATTATCTTAATATTTTATTTTGACTTATTTTTGTGTTGTTTCCCTTTATAGCAGTAAATTCCTTGAGAGCAATGACTGTTTTGTTTTTTTGTCTTTGTATACCCAGTACTTATCACCATCCTCGGCACATGGTAGATATTCAATAAATGCCTTTTCATTCTTGATTTGAATAGCATGCCCATGGACTTTTTACAAGTAGTACAGAGACAGGATGTGGTAGTACATTTTAATAATGCCTGCTACCGTGGAGGCTGAGGCTAGTGGATTGCTTGAGATCAGAAGTTCTGAGTTGCAGAGGGCTAAGCCAATAAAGGATCCACTCTGTCATTGATTGGCATGAATGTGTTGAGCTCATGGGACTAGGAGGCTATCAGGCAGCCTAAGGAAAAATGAACCAGATCAAGTCAGAAAAAACAGAACCTGTTAAGGTTTTCATGCCATTAGATATTCAGATCATCTCCAGACAGGCCTCTACTCTTCTAGCCCATGTAGAGTACTGGAGTCAGGGAGACGCATCTTCCTGAGTTCAAATCTTGCCTCAGACACTTACCAGCTGTGTGACCCTAGACAAGTCACTTCACCCTTTTCATCTCATTTTGTGCTTTTTGCCTTTTACAGATAATTTTCTCATTTGTAAAATGAGCTGGAGAAGCAAATGGTAACCACTGTTATATCTTTATTAAGAAAATCCTGCAAAGGACATGATTGAAATAACTGAACACCAACAAAAGTCTCATCAAAAAACAAAAGGTTTTTTTGATATGCTCAATATTCTGTAGGTTAGTCTTTTCTGTCTAATGAAGTGTGTTATCCTCCTGACTTCACTCCCTACTTATAGAAATTTCATTGATTCATTTGACAAACATTTAATAAAGTGCCTACTGTGTGCCAGGTACTCTGTTGAGCACTGAGGAGATAAAGAAAAAAATAAAACAATTCCTACCCTCTAGGAGCTTATTTTCTATTTGGAAAGAAAACAGCCTATTCAGAGACAAGTAAATACCAAAAAGATACAAAGTAGTTACAAAAGTAACTTTGTAGCTATCTGGGAGGCCTCAGAAATCCGAGGCAATCTGCATTGGGCCTTGGAGGCTGCTTGTAGCAGCAGTTTCAGGTGCTTTCAGTCCAGACATGGTAAGGAAGAAGCGGGGAAGGGTGAATAATTGGTCAGAATGAGATTAAAGGGCACCCTTTGCGGGCAGTGGGTGCATCTGGCTACTAATTGGCAACTAGTGCTTGATGATGTAGGGGATCAGGGACCCTTCCTGGGTAAAGACTAGATAGAGCATAGACTAAGAAAGCATTGACCACAGCTCTCCCCAAATCACACCACTTTGGAAGTATTGAAAACTTGCAGACTCCCCAAACTAGTTCTGTAAATAGTAGCACAAAAAAGTCTGAAGCTCAGAATAGTGCCATCTCAGCCCAGAACAGAGCCCAACTTTAAGATAAAAGTCAAAGTCAAAAGAAATTGACTGAGCATACAATTAAAAAGAAAAATACTTGACCATGAAAAGCAACTGTGGTGGAAGGGAAGACCAAGATACAAACTAAGGAGACACTAAAGTCAAAACAGTCACAAGCAAAGTCTCAAAGAATAATGTTAATAGGATATAAGCACAATTAGAATTTCTGGAATAGTTAAAGAATGAGATAAATTGTAAGGTAGAGGAAAAATTGAGACAAGAAATGAAAGTGATGCAAGAAGATTATGAAAAGAGAATTAATAGCTTGGTAAATGAGGCACAAAAATACTGATGGAAATAACACCTGGAGAAGAAAAAAAACACAGTAAAAAGTAGAACATAAGATTTAAAAGAAGCATAAAAGATAAACATGGAAAAAAATCAAAAGGGTCTCAATAAAGTTAAAGTGTTTATATTCCTATATGGGAAAATGATATATGTTAACTCCTAAAAACTTTATCATTATTAGGGTAATTAGAAGGAGTCTTCATGGACAGAGGACATGGATATGAGTTGATTATGTTGAGATGACCTCAAAAAAAATGAAAGGTCAAGAAAGAAGGATGCTCTGAGAAAAAAGGAAAGGGAGAAAAGAATGGGAAAAATCATCTTACATAAAAGAGGCATTCAAGGAAGAGCTTTTACTGTGTAGCAGAAAATAGGACAGATGGGTGGCGGGCAACACTCGAACATTACTCTCATTGAAACTGATTGAAACAGGGAAGAATATTTATATACACTCTGCAGGGAATAGAAATCAAGATCACCCAACCGGGAAATAAAAGGGTGGGAGGGATAAGAGAAATGGAGAGCGAATGATTAAAGGAAGGGTGGATCAAGAGAGGTAGTGGTCAAAAGCAAAGTGGAAAATTTTAAGGAAAGGCAAGATAAAAAGAGAGAAGGATAAACAGAAGAAAATTGAATGGAAGAAATTACACAGTTAGTAAGCATAACTGTGAATATGAATTGGATGCACTCACCTGTAAAATGGAAGCAGGTAGCAGAAAAGACTAGAAATCAAAATCCAGTAGCATGTTGTTCACAAGAGACACACTTGAAATAGACACACACACACACACACACACACACACACATACATACATACACACAGCTTTAAAATAACGTACTGGACCAGAATCTATTCTGATTCAATTGAAGTAAAATACACAGGGGTAGCAATCATGATAGATAAAGCAAAAGCAAAAAGAGACCTAATTAAAAGAAATAATCAGGGAAACTACATTTTACTAAAAGGTACCATAGACCATGAAGCAATATAAAAAAAAATTATAGCAATTTTCTCTGACAAAGATCTCATTGCTCATATATATAGGGAACTGAGTCAAATTTGTAAAAATCAGAAGCAAATCATAATTGATAAATGGTCAAAAGATATGAAGAGGCAGTGCTCAGAAGAAATCAAAGCTATCTATCAACATAAGAAAAAATCTTCCAAATCACTATTGATTATGGAAATGCAAATAAAAACATCTCTGAGGTATCATCACACATCTATCTGAAATGACAAATGCTAAAGGAAATGAGAGAAAATAGATACATTAACGAACTTTTGATGGAATTTTCGACTGGTCTAACCATTCTGGAGAACGATTTGGAAATAGGCACAAAGGACTATAAAAGTGTGCATATCCTTTGATCCAGTCATGCCACTACTAGCTCAGTACCCTAAAGAAATCAAAGGACAAATAAAGGAAAAATGCAGGTAAGGAATTCCAGTACTGCTTGAAATCTAAGGCTAATTAATCCCACTGGATCCTTGTCTACTACTAGTGGTCAGAACCCTCCAAGAACATGACACAGAACATGGAAGTAATTTAAGCCCAGTGAGTTTGTTTTTGTTTTGTTTTGTTTTTTTAAGGGGAAGGGTGAATTGCCCCTGAATTACTCCATTTCTCCATCTCCCTATTCAAGGGAAGACTTGGCCAATCTGTTCAGAAGCAAAGCAATACAATTTTACTTGCTCCTGGAAAATCAAAACCAGATTTACTTTAAGTAAAAATTGTCTTTAACCTATTTATTTCTATATTAGAATAAATAAATAAAAGAGTGGAGTAGAGATGTTTTAGGAAGAAGTCAGGAGGAAAAATTTGTTTCATAAGGCACAATAAGTATAATGTTCTTATCAGTTAAATTGTTTTTATTATGAACTTGACAAATACCTGCATTTTTCCTTTATGTGTCCTTTGATTTCTTTAGGGTACTGAGCTAGTAGTGGCATAACTGGATCAAAGGATATGCACACTTTTATAGTCCTTTGTGCCTATTTCCAAATCGTTCTCCAGAATGGTTAGACCAGTCGAAAATTCCATCAAAAGTTCGTTGATGTACCTATTTTCTCTCATTTCCTTTAGCATTTTTCTATGTTTTTAACTGTTTCATTTACTTTTCTTTAATTTGTCTTTTTTTTCTTAGCTTTACCACTATTCGTCCAGTAAAAACCTGCTTTGCAAAAAATAATTATACAAAACAAAGTCACCCATTGGTCATGTCTTTTATAATTTATTTTATTTTAAATTTATGGTTGAAAACAAGTACTTCTTAAGATGCATATCCAATGATGTTATTTCTTTAAAAAAGACAGTTTAGGATGTTCCCTACTTTCTTTAGGGATCAATTTTAAAAGTTGCCTCAAATAAAAAGATTCAGGAGTATTCATAGGGTCATCTGATCATAGATTTAGATCTAGAGAGAATTTTAAAAGATCTCCTTGTAAACACCTCATTTTACAGATCATTAAATTATGACTGAAATAGGTTAAGTAACTTTCCCAACATATCAGAGATGGGCAGGGCTGTAATAGAGGCAGGATTTGAATCCAAGTTTTCTGATTCCAAATCCCATATACTTTTCAAAGCAGAAATGCTCTTTACATTCAGAACTGGAAAGGTCAAGGAAAGAAAATAACCATTTATTAAGTACCTATTATATGCCAAGCACTGTGCTAAGTCTTTACAAATACTGTCTTGTTTGATAATTGAAACTGAAAAGTAGCATAGTGCCTGGAGTCAATCAGACCTGAATTCAAAATCAGCCTCAGATACTACAGGCTTCCTTACTCTGGGAGAGTTACTTAACCTCTGTTTGCCTCAGTTGCCTCATTTGTAAAATGGGAGAAATAATAGAACCTACTTCACAAGGTTGTTGTGAGGCCCAAATAATTACTGCAATGTGTTTAGCACATGGGAAGTGCTATTGTAAATGTTATTTAATTTATTTATTTGTGTATATATGTACAGATGTTTATATAATTTCATATATTATATAATATGATATATAATAATATGTGCATATGTCAATATATGTGTATATGTATGTATATATATATATATATGTGTATGTATGTGTGTGTGGATTGGACCTGTGATTTCATTGGCCTAGGAAACTCCTCTTCCAATGAAAATTAATATCTTCTCTGAAACCTTTATTTTTTATAGAATTGCCTAGAGCACTAGGAAGTTAAATGACCTGCTAAGGGTAAAATAGCCAGTATGTTTCACAGGAAAGATTTGCTCCCATGTCTACCTGATTTTTGAGATTAGCTTTCTATCCTTAAAGTATACTGCTTTTACAAGAAAAGAAAAAAAAGAGAGACAGGGAGAAAAAGACAGACAGAAACAGAGTCAAAGAATGATAAAGAGAGGTAGAAAAAGGAAGGATAGAAGGTTGTGATCAGAGAGTAATTTCAGAATTCAGATAATGGAGGTGATGTGGTTATAAACGATGGTGAGTTCTACAGTGAAACTCCCCTTATGGGTGATAGACATGAAGCAAAGATTTAGATCTTGGCTAGAGCTGGAACTAGGGTATGTCTATTAGTGTTTTGACCCAGGGCACTGAACTTAGAGGAAAGCAAATTTAGAAGGCAATGATACCACATGCAGTCCTTCTGCAGCAGAGAAACAACAGAATTTAACACTTAGTTTTGAGGAATATTTTGTTAAAATAGGACACTACCAGCTGATGAACTAAGTTGAATTCTTCCTGTTCCAGGCCTTGAACCTCTACCTTCTCTCTCCTCCTCATGGTGGCCTCCCCAAAAGCAATGTACTCAATATGGTTCTCATATTCCCAGCTGCTATATGTATCCACCCTAAATTTCAGCACCTTATTTTACCTACTAACACCTATTTTGGAAGGAAAAATTACATTAACACTAACATTGCTACTGTCTGTTGGTTGTACTAAAAATCCCTATAAATACTTACACCCTAACTTATCTCCCTTACCATTACTATATGGTGTATCCTCCCATTAAAAAAAATAAAGTCCTTAAAGATGAAAACTGCCTTACTTTTGAATATATAGGTATAGATAATACATATAACATATATGCATCTATTTACATATTGAGAGAGGGACATAAAGATAGAGAGAAGGAAATTGACACACAGAGAGACAGTGTCAACAAAGAGAGACACAGAGAGGTCATACATACCCTCCTATGTCAATATTATGTCATCTATAGGTAGAGTAGGCAGTCACCTATTTAGTAACTTAAGAGCTTAAAAATGATCACCTACATATCACTCTTCTCCTTCCAGCCTCTCATGATACCCTCAATGCCCATAAATGTATTCATTTTCTTATTTTGAGACATAACAGAAGACCTCTGTTAAGATATAAGGGTCTTATCTTGGTAGAGGTAATGAGTGAGTGGGAATTAACAGAGGAAGCCCCTGAAATTCAGGAATACATTAGCATATCATTTTTAAAAATCAGAGTGTTAAGGAAAATGGTGAAGGGGCCAAAGGATGGCATAAGGCATTACTCAGCTAGAAAGGGATTAGGTAGGAAGTTTGGTAGGCAACTAGGAGGGAGGAGAGAAGTGATGACAAATAAGAAGGGAAACTCTGAAAAGAGTGGGAAGAAGAAAAGGACCAAAGAAAAAATTCTCACCAAAGAATTCTGCTTGAAATAAATGTAGGATCCCAACCCTAGGGTAACAGATTTGGAGTTGGAAGAATAAACTGGATCTTTTCAAAGTATATAGTCTAGAAACCTACACATCTTAATAGGACATGACTTAGAAAGAGCCTTGGGTTTGAAATCACAAAATAATAGATTTAGAACTGAAAGAAGCATTGGTGACCATTCAGTCTAACTCCACAGTTTATAGAGGAAACAGGTTCAGTAATTTGCCCAGTATCACACAGCTGATATCTGAAGTAGAATTTGAACCTAAGGTTTCATAACTCTAAATCCCATGTACAGTCCACTATTCTATGCTGCCTTTTTTCAATCAAGGATCTTAGTTCAAATCCTCACCTATTTGATCCAGAGCAATTCACATCTCCTCACTGGACCTCAATTTCCTCATCTGTAAAATGGTTGTGAGGGTTAGAGATAGGGGATGACCCATCTACATGATCATTAAGACTTCTTCTAGCTCTAAATCCTTTGATCATGTAAATGTTGTCCATAGCACCATGGGAACTGGTTCACATCTTGTCTTGCATCACAGATAATGAGTTATCTGTTTATTTAAGTTATGCTTTCCAGGGGCACATTAGATATAAATCCACTTCAGCAGATTTTTTCTAACAGCAAAACCTAAACTCAGGGGGAAAGACCCTTGT